>OY856186.1:414515833-414901199 GCA_963693315.1 Diogma glabrata
GGTTTAAAGTGTTTTACTTATTGAGGGAAATATGCTACTCTATCATTATCAAAAACAAACAAAGCACATGCATCATGTACATAGGTGCAAAGAATCATGCAAGGAATCGCTAAAATATATGCAAAAATATCAACAAATGATGTGATTTCACGGTTTTCACAATAGTATATAACTCTGGATTTATAAATGAAATTAGTCTTATTATTATTTTTATATTAGACTAAGAAATTAAGAAATCAATTTTATTATTAAATTTGTCTAAATTTTTTTTACAACGCTTGCAGGAAGGTCGAAATAAGACGATAGCCATAAGATGATAAAACATTTAAAACGTAAATATTCACTCAAAATACTGGCATTCTTAGACCGGCTTTTCGATTAATCTCAAACATCAGCCCTATGCTTGTTTTGGTTTGCTCTTCCAGGTTTTATTTCAGTGTTATATTTGCCATTACTACACTAAACGCATGCATCCCACAAAACGCATGCATCAATGTAGAGCATTGCAGAAAATTGATCAAATGTATTTGTGAAATTTACAATTTGACCGTATTTGAGAACAGCATATAATCTGGATTGATAAATGCAATTAGTTAACATAACAGGACGCTAAACCGTTTTGTATTGCGAGTATGAGGCTCCAGAGTAAGGCATTTGCAATTATGACGCCAAATAAACGAATTTTTTTACGTTATTGTGTTAACCTTTTATGTGTTCTAATGTGTTTTAATTTTAAAATAAATTTCATATGTAAATTTATTTAACTTTAGAGACCTTTACCTAATTGCTCTTGCTGACGGCCAAATGATACCAATATTACAGTTTCTTTCAACATTTTTAAAACTAATAAAATAAATTAAATTAAATGCAAATAAAAAAAATTATAAGAGTATTTACTTCAACAAAAAACAGTTTCCAACCACTTATTTCGAAAGTACGGGCATCGTCGTGCGGGCACCTTCTAGTATACCCGGGTAGGAACTGCCAATGTTAAACAATGGGCCAACCTCGGGCCAGCATTGGCGAGCCAAGCCTTGGCTAGTTAACTCCGGTTTTAGTCTGGGCCAGTTGTAAATGCCTAGACTGAACCAAGATTCAGTTTATTGTATTACACGTACAAAGATTTAAATAAAAAATTGAAGATTGTGTTACCAGTTCATATTTTTCTGGCAGCGGAGATCGTGAGGGTGGTAGACGCCTTCATTAAAACTTTTATAAAAAAATAACTTAACCAAACTTGAAATTTAAATAAAAATTATGAAAATATTTGATTTATTGTATTTTTGTATTAAAAAAATTGGTATTTGATAAATTGATTTGCCAGGCTTGACCCTAGTCTGATTTGCCAGGCTTGGCCCAAGTCTGATTTGCCAGACTTGGCCCAAGTTTGGTTTGTCAGTCTTGGCCCCAGGACATCATCCCAAGCTTGGGCCAAGCTTGGACCGTTTAAAGATGTTAAGTCTGGCCCAAGCCCCAAAAGCTGTGGCGCGGGCTTGGCCCAGGCTTGGCCCATTAGCTAATTCTTACCCGGGTAATATTAAAAAAATCTGTGCGCCAATAGTACCGGCAATGACAATAGAAAGAAACACTTTTTTCTATTCAATTATCTTCCTTTTTAGACAAATAAATTTTACTAAGGCTGTTTTCTAAACGAAAACTTATTTGAAACTTATTTATGTAGACTTACTTATTCACCGCCATTTTAAATAAGTATTTGAAAGCTATTCTAAACGATTTAGCATACTTATTTTGACAGCAACAAAAAACAAATTGGAAAATAAATTTAATTAAAATTCAAGGAGTGGATAAGAAAATAAGCTATTGGAATTTTCCAATGCTCATTCACAGAAACTACCATAAAAACAAATGCCTCTGTTGCGGAACGAAGATCATCAGAACTATCGAACAGTCCCATATCTACATAACCACGAATTTTGTTATTGACCAACTCAATTTTCTTCATAATGGACATCTCGTCAATAACTAAAGTGCAGACGCATTCCTTAGAATTTTCTTTACACAGTGAAGATTTAACACGTAACGTGTTAAATGCTTCTTGAAGAAAACCAGGCTCACAATCAATACTTGCATACCATTTTCGGATCGTACTTTCATTTGGGAGGACATTCTTAAATGTTTCCCGAACATAATTATAAGCTTTCGGAGAATAAAAATGTAAAGTTAGAGCAAAGTTTCTAATAATATCAGGATAAGTGATTCCTCTACCAGTTTTTTTGGAAATTAAACTGGAAAATAATGCATTCGGAATTTCCATTCCAGCCTTATCTAAAAGATTAGCGGTTTCATGGGAAATCAAGTTTTTTTCCATAAGCGATTTGGTAAGATCACGCAAGTTTGACACTTTTTTTGAATTCCTCAAAAGTTTTCTACGTAAGTTATAGATAACACCATGCTGCAACTTAACCTTTTTTCGTAAACTTGTTACCTTATCAGAATTTGATGAACTTGTAGGACGAGACCTAAAAAGAGATTTAATTTTAGTTTTTATCACTACATTACCTGAAGGACCGGGTTGAGGACTATATGACTTCACGGAAGGAACAGCTGAAGTTGGTGTGGTTAGAGATGAATCTATAAAATCCACATTGAGGTTCCTGTTAGCGGCTTTACTTGTTGAAGGCATATTATTTGAAGATACGATATCATATGAGGACATTGAAATCGTTGGCTCCAAGTAATCGCCCTCATTTTCCAGAAATAAGGAATCATCGCTAGTGTTCAGGTACTCAATATTGGCATAAACCTGCTGTGTGTCCAAATCTTCTGACCCTCCGTTCAAAAAAGGAACAGCATTAGATGATGGCCGCGTTGTAAACAGAGAACAAAAAATATCTTCCTTCTTAAAGTGCAGCGAACAAATTTTTGGCTTTTTTACTGTCTTCAAAATTTTTGGATCCATTTTGAGAGCAGAGCACCAAAGACCAAGCTTCGTATTGTTTTTGGGAAAGCTAAAATGTTTATAATATTATTAAAAAATTTTAGTTTATAAAAAAGCGACATTTTGACATTGTGACCAGATTTTAATATTGGCAAAGCGGGACATCATTGACTGGGGGGGAGGGCTGAAGCTTATATGAAGCAGCAAAAATTTTCATAGAACGAAAAAATTATAGTCATTTTTTTAATTTCAAGATAAGTGCAATTTACAATATATAACGAATCAAAAAATTAAATAAAGTGTTATTTCATTCTTCGGAATATTTTTTATTTGTGTAAATTTTTTTAGGAGAAGGTTACTATTGTTGTAGAAAAGGTCATGAAATATTCCATAAAAATTTATGAAATTATATTTCACATATAAAATGAATTTCAAAGTCTCAAGTACAGTTTCTGCTCGAAAAATCCGGTATCGAGATGCACGAGAAAGATCTTGAACTCCCCAATCTCGAGGAATTATTCCACATTTTCGAGATTCTCATTTCTTGAGAAATATTATCTCGAGATTTCACAAATCACCATAAATCAGATTTAATTCTACACCTAAATGAAATTTTAGATGACTGTTGCGGACCTGAACCATCCTGGTATACATGTTGCATACAACTTTTCCGAATAAAAACTTAAACGCTTTAATTCAGGGTTGTTCCTTTACGCGTAATCTAAAATAGATTACATTACATGTAATCTATGTAATGTAATCTTTGTCATCTATGTAAATTTGGTGTATTCTATTAATTTTGATTTAAGAAGATATATGTGGAAATATTGTATTATCCCTACTGAAAATTTTTTTCGATTTTTTCGCAAAAGACATGATCAATAATATTGTCAAAAACAAGATCTTGCGATCTTGAAAAAAGTTAATTTAATAGCTAAAAAAGTTTAGAATGCACATATCAATTGAATAGATTACATAATAGTTTACATTATAGATTACACGAAAATATCTCGCGTAATTTACACGTAATCTATAGATGTAAAGTAATCTATTTTGTCTACGGCACAACCCTGCTTTAATTTGGAATCAAATTTATTTGAGTTGATATTAATTTTAACAAAAGGACTTTTTCACTTAACGGTGGACGATCTAAATCGGTGTTTCTTAGTTTTACCATAGAGAAACATATATAGAGAGACGTAACCTCTATTCACACAAATTGTGTATAGAATACTGATAATACAAATAAAAGTACAACCAGAGATGAAAGGTTAAGCAATATACAAATTTTACAAATTATACATTGCATTCTTTCTGTCTTATATGAAACAATAAACAAAGCAAATCAAAATAAAAAAATGAGAATTTATATTTGAAAGAGAAATATTTCTTTTGCTTTATTTTCTATTTTACTTTTACTTAAATACGAAAAAATACGATAATTATAAAATAGAAAATAAAAAAAAAGTACTCGTATGTATGAGTGTTTAAATACATAAGGTGCGTTCGATTTGACTGAAACAACTGAAAAAACAACAACAATTGCATTTAATTTTTCAGTTGCTTCAGTTGTTTCAGTCAAATCGAACACGGCTATAATTTAAGGATTGTTTTGGGATGATAATTTTTTATATTTAACAAATATAATTTCATTCATTGATAATTTTTTGTTTTTGTATATTTTCTATTTTACTTTTACTTAAATACGAAAAAATACAATAATTATAAAATAGAAAAAGTACTCGTATGTATGAGTGTTTAAAGATATAATTTAAGGATTGTGTTGTGATGATAATTTTTTGTTTTTGTATATTGAAGAAGCAAATGATTGAATTTGTTATTTGGGTTACGAATTGTTTGTTTTGTTGTCAAGATTTTTTATTTATTTTTTCATCTCTTTTTAAATGGATTTGAACTATATTAAGTTTTTATTGTCCTAGGTCGATGACTTTAGATTTTAGAATATATCAATTTAGTTTGGTCAGAGTTTGATTTAAATTGATTCATTTGGTCGTGTTTGATATAATTACTTCGGTCTGAAAGATCTGAGATTACATTCATGAGCTCAAAGTGAAATTCTTACCCATGCTTTTTTGGCATTTCTCGACGTTTTAGGACCTACTGATTCTAAAAAAGCGACAAACAAAAATGTATGTCTGTCTGTCGGCCGGCCGTTAGCCGTCCGTCCGTCACAACCTACGAAATCTAGAAAACCGCTGAACGGATTTGAAATTTTTTTTTCTAAAAATAGGATTACTCAATAGAAAGAGCCGAAAGGACGATGTGTTCGATAGCTGTACCGGAAGCGTGTCAAAAAAATCGTCAAGTGTGTCAAAACAAGGAAATTTGCATATTTTTTGCTTAAAAAACGTTCATTTTAAGTGATTACGAGTAGGAACATTGAATTTGGAGAAATTATGATGGTCGGGATTGGTATGGGAGACCAAAATCTAGATTTTTGCATTATAAGTTTGTCAAAAAAATGTTGTCAAGTGTGTAAAAAGAAAGATTTTTATTTATTTTTTTACTCAATTTTTTGGAAAAAAATAAAATTAATAATATGTATGCGTGAAAATATATTATTATTATAGAGAATTATGACATTATAAGATTGCCAAAAAACTAATGTCAAGCGTGTCAAAAATGATTTCATTGATTTTTTTAGCCAATTTTTTGGAAAAAAAAATTTATCTGTTTTTATGAATTGGTATTATTGAATTGGTTATAGTTTTTGAAATAGTTTTGGAATTTTGATAAAAGTTTGTATTTTTGATTTTGTAATAATTTTTACTATATTTTTAGAATTTTGGAAAAACTTTGAATTCTTAAGAATTTTTGGAATTTTATTAGAATTTAGAAAAAGTTTAAATATTTGATTTTATTCTAATTTTTGGAATGTTTTTGGTATTTTTCAATTTTTGATTTTGTTATAATTTTTGCAATATTTTTAGAATTTTGGAAAAAGTTTGGATTTTTAAGAATTTTTGAAATATTAATGGAATTTAAAAAAGTTTAAGTATTTGATTTTATTCTAATTTTTGGAATATTTTTGGAATTTTGAAAAAGTTTGATTTTATTTAAGTTTTACAATATTTTTGGAATTTGAAAGAAATATGAATTTGTGATTTTGTAATATTTTCTCGAAACGCTAAATGGAGATGATTTTGAGTAGTTTGCTGAGTGTATCATCTTTTCACTAAATTATGTTAATTTTTGATCTGTTATAATTTTCCGGCAACGTATTGATGTTTCGTGTTAGTTTTGAAATAAATTTCTAAACAGAGATAAAAAGTACTTATACTTTAACAAATCAAAATAAAAAAAGAGAAACATTTATATGTATTTGAAATTTCTTTTGCTTTATATTCTATTTTACTAATGAGACAACAAAAAATACGATGATAAAATACAATTAATAATAAAAAAAAAAACTCGCATGGATTAGTGTTTCCTTTGACATGTTTATATAAATATATAAAGGTTTTTAGAATTCATTGATAATTTTGGTTTGTTTTTGTAAGTTAAAAATGGTCAAAATAATTTTTCAGTTTTTGAAGAATTTGGGTTACGCGTTGTTGTTGTTGGCTACATAGATAGATATTTGATTTATTTTTCATCTTTCAAATGCACTTTAACCATATGTTTAGGTTGTTGACTTTAGCCAGTTTTTTTTGGTCAGAAATTGATTTAATTTGATTTGGTTGTGTAGGATAAAAATATTTTTAAATTTCAAAATCTATGTATGAAAATTTGTATCAATTTAATGTTTTAAATTTGAATACATGAGTTCTAAAAGAATAGATTATGAAATTTAAAAATATTATTTTCCAATAATTTGTCTTATGATAACTTTAAACAAATTGGGTTTAAAGTAGTTATGCGGTTATGTGTTCTAAAAACTTTTTTACTTTATATGGCTCAAAAATACATTTATCTTAAAATTAATGTTTAATCATATCAAAGCGATACAGTAGATCGTTGTTTGTGATATATTTATAACACCTGCAGCCAAATTCTGTAATTGTGAAGCGGTGAAGTGTTAAAAATTTCTTTATTTCGATTTTATCACCAAATTTTTATCATTTTAACATTTTTTGCGATTCTATATGCAATTTATGTGCGATGTAAGTGTTAAAAAATCTTATAGTAAGTAGGCGACTCACTAAATATCAAACGTCAATGCATAAAATTTTCATTGATTGTTTTATTTAATAGAATTATTATAAAAAATCCTTTATTTATTATTTTCAAAATAAATTATTTTTTGTAAACAAAATATAATGGTTGAGCGAAATTAATTTTTAATTGGATTAAATGAAAGATTTGTTCAATTAATTCATGCGTCAGCTATGCAAAGACATATTTATGAGAAATGCTGAAATAAACGAGATGCCAAGTAGGGTTTCTAATCCGGATATCCGGATATCGAACTATCCGGATTATTCGACCCAATTTTCAATATTCGACTATCCGGATACTTTTTTGTAATTATCCGGATATTAAAAAAACCTCTATTTTGTAAAGAAAATAATCAAATTGCGTTTCAAAGTTAAAAATAAATATTTAAACTGCGTTGCAAAGTTTATTAGTGCAGTGAAGTGACAGTAAGTTAAAAATTTATTTACAACTTCAATGTTATGAAAACTGTAATCTTTGAATATTTTATGACACACTTCGTGAATCTGCAGTGTAAAGGGTTGTTACAAATATTTATTTGATGTTGATTAAAAAAAACTAATGTTTTAAATACATGCAGCCCGCCAATAAAATCTGAAGTGCGCTAGTTAAAGATTATTAGAGCAGAGAATTCTTTTTAATATTTTTTAATATTTTAATAATTTATATATTTTGCATCTGCTTCATAAATACAGTAAATTATAACTATATTAGTAAATTTATTTAACAACAAACAGATTTAAAATTTTTAAAAGCACTGGCTATACATCGTCAAAACGCTCTGAAGTTTGGAATCATTTAAAAAAAAAATTAAAAAAAGAGATGTTGCTTTCTGTTATGCATTGCAGTAAACAAATTGGATGTAAAGGATAAATCATTTAAAAGTTCATAAAATAATCATAAATTCAGCTTCAACTTTAACTTAAATCGATAAAATTCATGAACCATCTACATCAAAAAAACTTAAAAGTGATTCCGATGAGGGTGGAATTTTAAAATTCTTAAAATGAAACGTATGAAATTTTGTCTCGATGTGTGACAGAAGATGAGTTTTCAATGAATGCTATAGTGGAATCATAGATATGTCCGAAGTAATGGCTTTGTCATGCATAAAAATTTCTCTACTGTAACGAAAAGTATTTTAAAACTTTATGGTATAAAAAAAAGAGAGTTGTTAGATCTCTTATTTCCACTGGAAAAAGCTGTAAAAGAATTAAGCGAAAATTCAGGGACGCTTTTGACTGCTGGAGGGGTTTACAAAGTTGTTTTCAAAAAGTTAGAAGAATGTGGAACGAATTTTTCAAAAAAGTTAATTAAACAGATAAAAAGTCGAATGGATGAACGTCGTGATAAATTCCCTATGACTATGTTGATCTTTTTACAAACAGGCAATATGCCACATTCCAATAAATATTTTCATTATGTTACAAATGGTGCCTCTATTGCATTGGCGGTAGAAATTTTTAGAAGAATACATCCACCTGTGATTATGATGACTCTGAAGAAGTCACTGAAGAAATTACTATTGAAAGTAAGGATGAAGAAAGTCTAAGTAGTGAAGTTTGTAAGATATCGTCACTGCAGAAACAACTTGAGAATGCAAATCCTTCAATTATAATCATGTTGAGAAGCAGAATGAAGAAAGTTCCACATTGGTGAAAAAAGATTTCGTTTATTTAAATAATTATAATAAAAAATGACAGACAATTTAAAAATTCCATATCGCGCATTATTAACATATATTAACCTATCTGGACTGCAACAGAGCGCGTATTTTCAATTGCTGGTCTCACCAGGACAAAAATTAGAACTCGACTCAATTTCGAACAACATTTAATGCAATAATTTTTCTAACATATGCGTTTTTAAAAATGAATCAATAACTTCGTTAAATTTATGATTAATTCAATTTTTTATTGTTATTTTATGATTTGTTACTATTTTTGTTATTTTGTGACTATGTATAAATATGAATTAATATAGATATACGAAAAATATGCATAAATGAATTAAATACCGCAAAATAAAAAGCATGTCTTATTATTTGTTTTAATTATCCGGATATCCGGATTATCCGGATAATTAATTTTTTATGTATTCGATATCCGGATAATCAAATAGGTCGGATATTTAGAAACCCTAATGTCAAGTATATTGCTATTTTTTGCAGATAAGACTTATTTTGACTCTAGTGGGGTCATAACTAAAGTTCTAATCTAACAACAGGAATTTGTTCCTCTATTGTTCAAGAAATATAGATTTTGAAAGAATTCTATAATATCTCATTAGAAGTATGTTATATTACCGTTCTGGATAAAAAGTAATATTTGTAAAAGTACTATTTTCATCACGACTACGATAACAGACGTCGATCTTTTTACCAATATTCTGAACACACTTCTGCATAAGTGTTCAGATAGAGACAGATGACGTCTTCAATGGTATTGTGCTCTTGCATTATTTGTAATTGCCAGTTTCATTTTCAAAAAACATTAAGTTCAAGAAAACAATACATAAACCTACGACAAACATGAGCGTTTTGATACATGAAATGTAAATCTAGTTGACTGTATATACGTATATACATATAGATATATTAATTCCGAACTAAGGTCTAAAACACATAAATACCAATCATTTTGAATAACACAATTTAAACATCAATTTAACTATATTTAAATATTTTCGAAGTTAAATTTGAAAAAAAATTTTTGATGTTATTTTGAAATCTTAAATAAACAAATCACATTGGTGTAATTGTGTTTTTTGACATAATGACGATAGCAACAAAAGCATTCATTTTATTTTTTCACAAACCAAAAGTCAGTGTTAACTTTTCAGTTTTAACATTTCACTAATTTAGATTTTTTTACGGTGAAGTGATAAAAAATTTATCACTACACCGCTTCACAGTTACAGAATTTGGCTGCTGATGTTCTAAATAATATGATATAAGTTTATCCTTTGAGCTGCTTGTTTTAGGTAGATTTCATATAAAATCTACCTATTGCAATGGGAATTCTTGGAGTTCCGGATAAAATTTTAACAAAATGAATTTATTAGGCGTCCAGGAGAAACATATTTCTAATGCCGGGTGAAAAACACGTGAAATCAGCAAGGTCTGGAAATGAGGTTTTAATTTTGTATAATTAGAATTCGTTGACATCAATAAAAAAAAGTTTTCTGCGTTTTTAGTTTTTTTTTAACCCTGTCTAAGATACAGGGTGTTGAAAAATCAAGAAATTGCTCGACCCTGGTGTATTGAAATGGCTCTACAGTCAAAACTACTGGACTGATTTTATGGGTATATAACTCAAAATGTATGTATTAAACAGAGCAAAATAATAATTCACATTATATGACCTTGAACAGTTTCTTTTAGAAACATAACGGTAAAATATTCAAATTCGATTTGTTTTTTTTATTAATTTTATTGCAACACGCCTTAAAATGTTTCATCATAAAAAAAGTGGAGTTAAAAAATGAACAGTGTTTTTTGGATTTACATATATGTTTTTATAATAAATTTTTAATTTTAACTCAAAATAAATATTTTACATATTTTTTATCATTTATTTAATTTTACATTACTAAATTCCGTTTGCAGTAACTGTCCGTGTGCTTTGTTGTTGGTAATTGGAAAAGCGAGTTGCACTGGAAACTAAACGTTTGAATCTGTTGGGATCATTGAAATATGTGGCCTGTCTGTCGTGGCAGCATCCTCTTCGAATTTTCCACTCAAAATTGTAGCTTCTATGACATTGTTCATCATCTTTTTCCCCGAAGTTCAAAAAAGTTTGTGCAATTTCAAAATATGTGACATATTTGAAATTACAATATGTGTCACAACAACACATATAAACCATATAGGCTCTACAACATAATGCTTTTGAAGACGTTGATGGACGCAAATTTCTTTTTAGGTAGATTTCATATAAAAATCTACCTATTGCAATGGGCTTCATCTCGGAATTTCGAAAAAATTTTGATGCCAAACGACTATTTGTGATAAGCGGAGATGGAAAAACAAAAAAAAAAAAAATTATATATATATATATATATATATATATATATATATATATATAACGATATGAGGTATAACGGAATTTAGCGGCACTCTCACGGTCGCATTTTTCAACCTACACCAAAATAATTTTCTGTGTATGTTTCGGCAAATAATGTCTTGGACAAGTTCGTGAACTGGCCAAATCCGGGTACCGTTTAAGCGGCTAGAGCCTAAAAAGTCGAATAATCTAGGGCGCTATAACTTCCGTTTGAATAATAATATTTTAATAAAATTTAAAAATATTGAATATTTGAACCTTTTTTTATCATTTTTATCCAGATGACTACTTTGGCGTTTCAGGTTCCTTAAAAATCAGCTGTTTTAAAAATTTACTAAACTTTGCTGCCCTTGATCTAGCTGAAATGGCCAAGCTCATAGTTGAAAACTTTTTTTCACGTACTTAAAATATAAATCTTTCCGAAATTTCCAAAAATAATAGTTTAAGTCTAACGGTTGAGACCCTACGGCTGTTGAAATAAAAACAAACGCAAAAGGCAATGCTTTCATCATATTTCAGTTTATGTTATTTAAACTCATCTTCGCTTTTAAACATACTTTTCAACTACAGCCTCAAAAAGTTTCAGCTTTCTAACCCAAAAGGTTCCATTTTTATAAGCATTATAATGAAACCCTTACAAGAAAAATATCAACCCATTTAATACCATAGAAAAATTATCAAAATCTCTTTTGTTTTTATTTTTTTTACTAAGTAACCGTTTGAAAAAAGATTAAATAAGAACAAAAAAACACAACAACAAAAGATGATTTTGAAATAAAATTGTTTGATAATGTTTGATTATAAATTATGTGTGATGGTATAATTGTAGTTGTGACGTAGTTCATTTGATCTTTGGTGGATTTAATATGTTATTAAAAGTAGTTTAAACCAACTTAAATAAAACTGTTCCGAAATTGTATTGATAGAGTTAGTTCGGATAATGTATTTAATTTGGTTCGATAATTTTTTTGAATTATTCTGTTTCTACTTATATTTTTTATTTAAACTAATCTGACTTATCTAATTTTATTTGGACACAAAACCGTCTGACCCCGAAATCTACCTATTTCTAGCGGATATACCTGCCGCTGGGATTTTTTTTGTTTAAAACGCGTTTTTTATTGTTTAAAACAGTTTTTTTTGTTTTTTTTGTGTTGTTTTTGTTTTTTTTGTGTTTTTTTTGTTTTAAATATGTTTTTTACTACAAAGATTCGTTTTTTTGGTTTTAAATGAAAATATGTAATTGGAGTGAAAAAACTCCAAAGAAAATTAGTGTTTTAAATATTCTCAGATCAATAAGGGTCGTCTAAAGATTTTCATCTGAAGAGGATCTGTACGTCCAAATGTTCTTAGATTCTTTGAAAATGCTCAATATATTCGGAAAGATTCTCAAGATTTTGTGGCTATTCTTAAGGATCGCGTTTAAGATTCTCAAGATTTCTTGAATATTTTCAGTAGCTACTCAAATAGTTGTCCCAAGATGACTAAGAATAGTTAACACCTCAATCTAATGGCATTGTTGTATTAATTGGCTAACGTAAACTTCAGAAATTTGAATTATGAAAAGAATTCTGCGACCTACGTATTTCCGAGTCGTGATGCACCTAAATAGTTCAACTTGAAAAGATTATGGAAAACAGGTAAACGATTTGATTAAATAGATAAATTTGGTTTCTGATTGTAAATCACAGATTACGATATTGATACAATTCATATAAGAATATTCGCTGTAACGATATAGTACCTTTAACAAAAAATCTATTGAAAATTTGAAAACAACAAGATTTTGAATTTAAATTTTTAAAGCAAGATAATTTTATTTAAATTTAAAATATAACGTAATGTAACGGAGTTAAAAAATGCTGAATATGCGTGTTTGATTATTTTTTGCATCACAATTGATGGCCAAAAATAAAATCTAAATCATGTCGTTACTGCTTCTAAATTTGATTCATTTGTTCAAAGCATTTGCGACTGGTTTTAAAATTTGATAAAGTTCTCACGGATTTTATCAAGCCTTTGTTAAGTATCGCTGATAAAAAATGTTAATATATATCACTGATATGAAATACGTAAGCCAATCTTTAATTTCCTTTTCAAAATTGAGATGTTTCTTTTGATCCACAGGAATAGTATTTATTTACCACTTTTTTATTTAACAATTAAACAAATTGCACTTGCTCCTCCGTTGAACGTCTGTCGGGAATCGAATAACACATCCTTCAGCACATTTCTAATAATAGTTTGGCTAGTATTGACAAACGAGTGAACGTGAGATATTACATACCACAGGAAATAGTAGTAAGATATCACTACCTAGTCAACCCTAAATTTTATCTAGAAGTATTCCTTGGTAATGGCACGTTATTGCTTACTCGAGGAATCGAGCTTTGATATTTCTCTTTGTGTGGGCTTTAATAATTGAGGAAGACAGTGCGTCACATGATCAAGGAATATACCACTAGTCGGATTATTGGCAACCCCCTTTTAATTTTGTAATTTTGCAAATTTTTAAAAGACATTTGCTTTTTATCTCTTATTTTATTTTTATTTTATGTATGCTATCCTATCATCATGGGATAAGTCATATTTTATATGTGATAGAATTTATTGTTTAGTTATTCCTTCTTTGAAAAAAAAAAAAACAAAACATAAAGATTTGCGTTCATCAACACCTTACAACGCATTTTATTAACAAAAAAACATATGAAAGCTTTAAAATTTTTTTAAAATTTTAATGACGCTTAAGGTGCCAAAAGGTGGTCAAATGTATTAAAAACGTTAAAACACGATAACGTACAACAGTTCTATTGGATAGCAAATAAGCAACATTGCAATATTAAAAAAAAAAAATTTTTGTTTAAAACATTGTTTTTTTCAAAAAAAACAATTTGTTTTAAACACTGTTTTAAACAGTGTTTAAAACAAAAGTGTTTAAAACAAACCAACTCTGATTTCAATACACCAGGGTCGAGCAATTTCTTGATTTTTCAACACCCTGTATCTTAGACAGGGTTAAAAAAAAACTAAAAACGCAGAAAACTTTTTTTTATTGATGTCAACGAATTCTAATTATACAAAATTAAAACCTCATTTCCAGACCTTGCTGATTTCACGTGTTTTTCACCCGGCATTAGAAATATGTTTCTCCTGGACGCCTAATAAATTCATTTTGTTAAAATTTTATCCGGAACTCCAAGAATTCCCATTGCAATAGGTAGATTTTATATGAAATCTACCTAAAACAAGCAGCTCAAAGGATAAACTTATATCATATTATTTAGAACATCAGCAGCCAAATTCTGTAACTGTGAAGCGGTGTAGTGATAAATTTTTTATCACTTCACCGTAAAAAAATCTAAATTAGTGAAATGTTAAAACTGAAAAGTTAACACTGACTTTTGGTTTGTGAAAAAATAAAATGAATGCTTTTGTTGCTATCGTCATTATGTCAAAAAACACAATTACACCAATGTGATTTGTTTATTTAAGATTTCAAAATAACATCAAAAATTTTTTTTCAAATTTAACTTCGAAAATATTTAAATATAGTTAAATTGATGTTTAAATTGTGTTATTCAAAATGATTGGTATTTATGTGTTTTAGACCTTAGTTCGGAATTAATATATCTATATGTATATACGTATATACAGTCAACTAGATTTACATTTCATGTATCAAAACGCTCATGTTTGTCGTAGGTTTATGTATTGTTTTCTTGAACTTAATGTTTTTTGAAAATGAAACTGGCAATTACAAATAATGCAAGAGCACAATACCATTGAAGACGTCATCTGTCTCTATCTGAACACTTATGCAGAAGTGTGTTCAGAATATTGTTAAAAAGATCGACGTCTGCTATCGTAGTCGTGATGAAAATAGTACTTTTACAAATATTACTTTTTATCCAGAACGGTAATATAACATACTTCTAATGAGATATTATAGAATTCTTTCAAAATCTATATTTCTTGAACAATAGAGGAACAAATTCCTGTTGTTAGATTAGAACTTTAATTATGACCCCACTAGAGTCAAAATAAGTCTTATCTGCAAAAAATAGCAATATACTTGACATCTCGTTTATTTCAGCATTTCTCATAAATATGTCTTTGCATAACTGACGGCATGAATTAATTGAACAAATCTTTTATTTAATCCAATTAAAAATTAATTTCGCTCAACCATTATATTTTGTTTACAAAAAATAATTTATTTTGAAAATAATAAGGAAAGGATTTTTTATAATAATTCTATTAAATAAAACAATCAATGAAAATTTTATGCATTGACGTTTGATATTTAGTGAGTCGCCTACTTACTATAAGATTTTTTAACACTTACATCGCACATAAATTGCATATAGAATCGCAAAAAATGTTAAAATGATAAAAATTTGGTGATAAAATCGAAATAAAGAAATTTTTAACACTTCACCACTTCACAGTCACAGAATTTGGCTGCAGGTGTTATAAATATATCACAAACAACGATCTACTGTATCGCTTTGATATGATTAAACATTAATTTTAAGATAAATGTATTTTTGAGCCATATAAAGTAAAAAAGTTTTTAGAACACATAACCGCATAACTACTTTAAACCCAATTTGTTTAAAGTTATCATAAGACAAATTATTGGAAAATAATATTTTTAAATTTCATAATCTATTCTTTTAGAACTCATGTATTCAAATTTAAAACATTAAATTGATACAAATTTTCATACATAGATTTTGAAATTTAAAAATATTTTTATCCTACACAACCAAATCAAATTAAATCAATTTCTGACCAAAAAAAATTGGCTAAAGTCAACAACCTAAACATATGGTTAAAGTGCATTTGAAAGATGAAAAATAAATCAAATATCTATCTATGTAGCCAACAACAACAACGCGTAACCCAAATTCTTCAAAAACTGAAAAATTATTTTGACCATTTTTAACTTACAAAAACAAACCAAAATTATCAATGAATTCTAAAAACCTTTATATATTTATATAAACATGTCAAAGGAAACACTAATCCATGCGAGTTTTTTTTTTATTATTAACTGTATTTTATCATCGTATTTTTTGTTGTCTCATTAGTAAAATAGAATATAAAGCAAAAGAAATTTCAAATACATATAAATGTTTCTCTTTTTTTATTTTGATTTGTTAAAGTATAAGTACTTTTTATCTCTGTTTAGAAATTTATTTCAAAACTAACACGAAACATCAATACGTTGCCGGAAAATTATAACAGATCAAAAATTAACATAATTTAGTGAAAAGATGATACACTCAGCAAACTACTCAAAATCATCTCCATTTAGCGTTTCGAGAAAATATTACAAAATCACAAATTCATATTTCTTTCAAATTCCAAAAATATTGTAAAACTTAAATAAAATCAAACTTTTTCAAAATTCCAAAAATATTCCAAAAATTAGAATAAAATCAAATACTTAAACTTTTTTAAATTCCATTAATATTCCAAAAATTCTTAAAAATCCAAACTTTTTCCAAAATTCTAAAAATATTGCAAAAATTATAACAAAATCAAAAATTGAAAAATACCAAAAACATTCCAAAAATTAGAATAAAATCAAATATTTAAACTTTTTCTAAATTCTAATAAAATTCCAAAAATTCTTAAGAATTCAAAGTTTTTCCAAAATTCTAAAAATATAGTAAAAATTATTACAAAATCAAAAATACAAACTTTTATCAAAATTCCAAAACTATTTCAAAAACTATAACCAATTCAATAAAACCAATTCATAAAAACAGATAAATTTTTTTTTCCAAAAAATTGGCTAAAAAAATCAATGAAATCATTTTTGACACGCTTGACATTATTTTTTTGACAATCTTATAATGTCATAATTCTCTATAATAATAATATATTTTCATGCATACATATTATTAATTTTATTTTTTTCCAAAAAATTGAGTAAAAAAATAAATAAAAATCTTTCTTTTTACACACTTGACAACATTTTTTTGACAAACTTATAATGCAAAAATCTAGATTTTGGTCTCCCATACCAATCCCGACCATCATGATTTCTCCAAATTCAATGTTCCTACTCGTAATCACTTAAAATGAACGTTTTTTAAGCAAAAAATATGCAAATTTCCTTGTTTTGACACACTTGACGATTTTTTTGACACGCTTCCGGTACAGCTATCGAACACATCGTCCTTTCGGCTCTTTCTATTGAGTAATCCTATTTTTAGAAAAAAAAATTTCAAATCCGTTCAGCGGTTTTCTAGATTTCGTAGGTTGTGACGGACGGACGGCGGACGGCATTTTTGACATTTTTGTTTGTCGCTTTTTTAGAATCAGTAGGTCCTAAAACGTCGAGAAATGCCAAAAAAGCATGGGTAAGAATTTCACTTTGAGCTCATGAATGTAATCTCAGATCTTTCAGACCGAAGTAATTATATCAAACACGACCAAATGAATCAATTTAAATCAAACTCTGACCAAACTAAATTGATATATTCTAAAATCTAAAGTCATCGACCTAGGACAATAAAAACTTAATATAGTTCAAATCCATTTAAAAAGAGATGAAAAAATAAATAAAAAATCTTGACAACAAAACAAACAATTCGTAACCCAAATAACAAATTCAATCATTTGCTTCTTCAATATACAAAAACAAAAAATTATCATCACAACACAATCCTTGAATTATATATTTAAACACTCATACATACGAGTACTTTTTCTATTTTATAATTATCGTATTTTTTCGTATTTAAGTAAAAGTAAAATAGAAAATATACAAAAACAAAAAATTATCAATGAATGAAATTATATTTGTTAAATATAAAAAATTATCATCCCAAAACAATCCTTAAATTATAGCCGTGTTCGATTTGACTGAAACAACTGAAGCAACTGAAAAATTAAATGCAATTGTTGTTGTTTTTTCAGTTGTTTCAGTCAAATCGAACGCACCTTATGTATTTAAACACTCATACATACGAGTACTTTTTTTTTATTTTCTATTTTATAATATCGTATTTTTTCGTATTTAAGTAAAAGTAAAATAGAAAATAAAGCAAAAGAAATATTTCTCTTTCAAATATAAATTCTCATTTTTTTATTTTGATTTGCTTTGTTTATTGTTTCATATAAGACAGAAAGAATGCAATGTATAATTTGTAAAATTTGTATATTGCTTAACCTTTCATCTCTGGTTGTACTTTTATTTGTATTATCAGTATTCTATATACAATTTGTGTGAATAGAGGTTACGTCTCTCTATATATGTTTTTCTATGGTATTGACTAAAAGTATTTATGTGTATATAAGCCAATACGATAATTTATCCTATGTGTAAAATAAATAGTTATGTCTAATATTTATGTACATTTTCTGTTAAATATATTACAACATATGAACTAAATCAAATTTTTGGAATGTTAAAAGTGCTAAAGTTAAAAGTATTAACAAAAAAAACAATAAAATAAAACAAAAATTAAGCTGAAACAAATGATATAGTGTCTTTATTATTAAACGTAAATTTCGACAGCCATTGCTGTTTGAATCACTATACTAAACCACTGAGAATTATGATCACATGGTGTGGATATGTTTTTTTTGAGATATTGAATTGAATCATAGTTAGATATATCCAAATAAGTACGACTGCGACTCAACATTTATAAATTACAAATAAGATTCAAACCAAAATACGAGGAGGAAGTTGCATGAAGAATATATTTTAATTTTGGACGGTACACGGTTAAAGAATGTTTATGAAGCTGTTGAAAGGAAGGTTACTCGTGGAAGAACAAGATTAAAATTACCAACATAAATCATCTACCGGAAGTAAATTGGATTTTTTATTTGTGAGTTATTTTTATTTAATCTAACATATTAACGTAAAATATTTATTGACAGTAATTTATTTCTTTTTATTTATCTATTGAATAATACTATTAAATGAAAGTTAGTTGTTTGATTATTATTATTATTTAAAGTCCTTTTATTATTGCATAATGTGTTTTTAACGTTGTGAATTGAAAGTGAAGATGACCGATTTCCTTTTTACTCTAATTCTGGGCGATCGTGAGTAATCTATAAAGTGGAAAGTAGATTTAATTCCCATTTTAATTTTATATTGTTATGTGGGTACTCTGAAATATAAAAATTTTTCTTTGTAAGTAATGATCACTATTATGAACCCTGATACTGAGACTTTAATTCTCGTGGTGATAGAAGTACCCGGTGATCATCTTTCGGTAATTTCTACCTAAAAGAATACGTTACAATACTTTGCCGCATGCTGCGATTACAGCCGATGTGCTGCAGATTTTTGATACACTTCCGGGGGAGCAATTTTTTTTGTTTGTTATCCACTGTCATCATCCGGAATGTTGAGTTTCTAGTTACATTTCCGGTACTACGAACCATTACTGCTATCATCAACAAGCTTTTGATTTGAACAATGGTTTTGAACGTTGTCATCATACTGCATGCTGATCAATTCGACATATTTCTGATACTACGAACAATTATGGCTATCATCGACAAATTTTTGGATTTTATCAATTGTTTTCAACGCGGCCTTCATCCTGCTTGCCGAGTGATTCGATACATTTCCGGCAATACCAACAAACCACTGTTATCCTCAACAGTTTTTTTATTTGCAACTATTTTTCAACGTTATCGTCATCATGATGGCTTAAATTATCTAACGAGGAACTTGATGACGAGTAATTGACTTATTGGAGTGGGTTCTGGACTAGCCATTGGGTCAGTCATACCTTTATATATATGGGAATATAGGTATGTATGAATGTGTGCGTGGGTGTGTGTGCGTACGTGGGAGGTGAAGATTTAATTAAATTATTTTATTTCATATCATCTGGTGTTATTGATCTTGGAAAATTTTATAAAAGTCTTGCAGTGTTCACGAATCTAATAAAAGAAAAAAAAAGGGGGAGAAAAACTCATCTCGTAGCGAATTTTTTTTTATTCTTGGTTTCATCTGAGATTCATACAAAAAATTTCTGTAAAGTATGTTGACGTCATGAAGTTTAACCAATCACAATTCGATTATTTAGCGGCAGCCCAGCCTACGGCTGTTTCTATGAAATAAAAATAGCTGCCGATAAATTCATGTTGGTTACAAATAATATGGCATCCGATGACTTGGTTGCCGTACGAGAAATGAAAAAGAGGTGTTTCAGATTATTTGTATGGTTAATTTCATTCATTATTAGATCATTCTGTTACGTTTCAGGTGTTAATCAATTAGAGCTGAGAATATCTGTATTCTTGATTATCTTGTTGATATAATTATCAGTTCGTTAGATTTTTTTTCGTAACTATTGTTTACGGACACGATTTTTCTGTGTATGGATGTGTGAGTGGGCGAGGTGCTAGAGCGTGTGCGTGTGTGAATGAATACCATTTAATACGGGGTCGGATGTGGTGAACACGGTTCTTTCGTGTACGGGGGTCGCCAGAGTCTACGCAGTTCACTTGTTTTTTTTATATCCGCTTATGTTATTATGTGTTACGGTATTTGTGCTGGAGCAGCAGGATATTTCTCTCGTCCTCACTTACTGAAGCTAGTTTGGAGCTTTAATAATCTCGCTAGGTACGCGGCCTGCTATGCCACTTCGTTGATTTTCAACGAAGCAGCACTTCATTACAAAGGCCTGTTGAAAGATGAAGCAACCGCGCTAGTTCGTCATATCGAACTAACAAATCCAAATTATATAGAAGCATGGGAGAAAAGAAAAACAAGGTATGACAAAAAGAAGTTTGTTATTTCTTCTCTGATTAAACACTTCGTGGATCAACCAGCGGTTACGAAGGTTTTATCTAAAGCACTTCATCAAATGGCCGACACATCTGATGAAGTTCTAAGGGGTTTAAAGATGTTAGGTGCAGAAGCGGAGAAAAGAAATCCACGGTTAATTCAACTTTTGGTTAATAAATTAGACAATGTCTCAAAACAAGCTTGGGCGAATGCAACAGCCGAAGAAGATTTTCCTTCCATGGTAAAATTTTTCAAATTTTTAAATAGAAGAAGTGATCCTTTGGATGTGATTGATCCTTATTTGTCAACATCAACAAGCAATGTTCGAATTAAAACTTTTCAAACGTCTTCTACAAATTTTGCATGTGTGATGTGCTCTAAAGATCATTTATTTATTTAGCAAGTTTTTATCATTGGATGTATCAAAAAACGGGGTTTGGTGACTGATAAAAAGTTGTGCTTTAATTGTTTGTCTCTAAGTCATCAAGCAATAGTATGCAGATCAAAATATCGATGCGGTAAATGCCATAGAAGACACCATTCAACTTTACACGTTGAAGATGTGCCAAAACTAGAATCAAGAAAATAAAACAGTAGTAATTTATTGTATATTTCATCGACGAGTTCGGAAAGTATTCAAGCAATTCATACAGCTACATCATGTTTTCAATCTTTACTTCCAACAGCGATAGTTAAAGTAACAAATAAATTTGGAAACTTTCAAAAATGTAGAGTGCTATTGGACTCTGGTTCTCAGGCGTCATTCGTTACCGAAGCCTGCATGCAACGATTGAAATTACCTCGAACAAAAGCAACAGTTTACAGATGGAAAGATATGTAGCAGAGGTGCAGCATTCATTAATCTTAAATCGTTGTACTCACAAAATTGATATCGAAGCACTTATAATTGGTCAGCTGCCATCAAGGGTACCTAGTTGCAGCTTTAAATTACAGAATTCCAGATTCTTAAGCGAATTACAATTAGCTGATCCATATTAAAATAAGGTTGGTCCAATTGATATTTTGATTGGAGCCGACAGATTTTTCCATATTTTGGAAAGTGGACGATACATATTACATATTCAAACAACTCACTTGTTGCTCAAGAAACTCTGTTTGGGTGGATTGTATCAGGAATTCCTGATAGTGAAAGCACCAAACAAATTACAATCCAATCGAACCATGTTATTCTAAATTATCAAGAGGATGTCGATCTTGACATAACATTAAAGAAATTTTTCGAGCAAGAAGAAATTCCTGAAGTTCACATGTCAAGTCAAGAAGAAATTGAATGTGAAAGCCATTACAAAAGTAATCTACATCGTTCAGCAGATGGCCGCTATATTGTAGCAATTCCATTTAAAAAGAATGCAACGAAACTTGGCAATTCAATAAATGCAGCAAAAACAAGATTTCTGAGTTTGGAAAGAAAATTACAAGCTCATGCCGCTATCAAAGAAGATTATTTTAGATTCATTGATGAATACCAAAGATTAGGATATTTGACCCTAATTGAAATTGCAGGGAATTAAATTGAAGATGCAAGTTGCTTTTATTTATCTCATCACTGCGTAATAAAAGACTCAAGCGAAACAACTAAATTAAGAGTGGTGTTTGATGGGTCAGCGAGATCTACGACTGGTAGATCTTAATGAAACTATGTTGGTGGGCTCAACCATTCAACCGAGTCTATGTTCAATTTTGTTAAAGTTCAGAAGTTACCGGATTGCATTGACTGGTGACGTTGAAAAAATGTACAGTCAAGTTATGATTGCGGACAAAGATGCCCAATTTCAGCAAATTCTCTGGAGGAGTGAACCATTGAAATAGATTAAGCACTTCAAACTAAATTCTATTACTTTTGGGCTAGCGAGCTCATCATTTCTGGCAATCAGAACTTTGCAGCAGAGAGCGTATGATAATAAACAAGACAATGAAGAAATTGTTTCTCACATTATAAATGAATTTTACGTGGACGATTTCATCTCAGGTGGTGATACAGTTGAAGAAGTTCAAAAACTTAAAGAGGAAATATGTCGAGTATTGCAGACTGGCGGTTTTAACTTAAGAAAATTTAAATCAAATGCATCTGAACTAATAGCCAAAGGAGAGTCAAATCAAATTTCATCATTTCAGAATTCGCCGGAAACAACGATTCTGGGTCTTCAAAGGAATTCCGCCGAAGATGTTTTTTCTTTTAAATTGACGTTAAACGATAGCAAAAAGGCAGCAAAACGCCAAATTATTTCAGAATACTCCAGAGTTACTTGGATGGCTCTCTTCATCTATTATCCAAATGCAAATTATATTTCAAAGTCTATGGCTAAGAAAGTTGGGTTGTGACGATGAATTACCGAACGACATTTTGATTATTTACAATAAAATCTGAAGTGAATTAAAGTTGATTGAAAAAACAAAAATTTAAAGATACATTCCGCAAGCTGGTAAAATTGAATTACACGGTTTTTCAGATGCAAGCAAGAAGGCTTGGTGGTGCAGTAGTGTATTGCAGAGTAACTGATGAAAATGGTGTTATTAAAGTTAATTTAATGTGTTCAAAAACCAAAGTAGCTCCAATTAAGCAAATTTCACTACCGAGACTCGAACTATGTAGAGCACACCTATTGTCAAAATTTCTTATGAAAGTAAAGCAAACTATGCAAGTTCCTGCGGATCTCTATGGTTGAACAGACTCGACAATTGTTTTAATGTGGCTATAAAGTCACCCAAAAAGATGAAAAACCTATGTTGCAAATCGTACGTCTGAAATTTTAATCAACCTGCCTCGAAAACATTGGAATCACGTGCGATCAGAACACAATCCAGCAGGTTGTGCGTCAAGAGGAGTGTTGCCATCGAAACTAATTTTTTAACGCAATGGTGGCAAGGTCCAGAGTGGTTTCATCAGAATAAAATATTCTGCTCCCAAGTATATGAAGAAAGAAACACTGAGAAATCTAAAGAAAAGGAACGAAAACCTAACAAAGTTGTTGAATTAAATACTAAAACTTAGAATTATGTAATCAATCGTCTCATTCAAAGAATTTATTCGTACAACAAACTAATCAAAGTGGTCGCCTACATGTTGAGATTTATAGGAAATGCGCGTTAACCTAAAGATACGAGGGTTTTCAGTTTCTTGCTTGTAGATGAACTAAGAGCAGCGAGGGCCACTATCATACACTATGTACAGTGAGAATGTTTTGCATATGAAATAGATTGTTTACAGAAGCTCAAAGAAATTAAAAAAAACAGCAACATTTTATCTTTGGCACCATTTTTAGACGCAAATGGAATTTTGAGAGTGGGTGACAGGTTAAGGCATTCAGATTGCCAATACGACGTAAAATACCCTATAATTTTACCAAAAGGACACATATTTAGCCATAGGGTGATTTCATATTTGCACCAGCAGAACATGCATCCTGGTCTATCGTTAACGTTTCACCTTATTAGGCAGCAATTCTGGATTGTTGGGGGAAGAAGCAGTGTTCGCAATGTTATTAACAAATGCGTTATATGTTTTAAAGTGAATGCGAAGACCTCAAAACAATTAATGGGTGACTTATTTGTGAGTAGATTGAAAGCAGCAAGACGTTGACGTCTTGTGGCGTTTATTATGCCGGACCAATACAAATCTCTTCTAAAAAAGGAAGAGGTGCAAAAATAATCAAAGGCTACATCGCTATATTTGTGTGTATGGTAACCAAAGCAGTTCATATAGAAGCTGTAAGCGACATGTCTACTGATGGTTTTATAGCTGCTTTTAAGCGCTTTGTTACGAGAAGAGGAGCACCCGCTCATATTTACAGTGATAATGGGTCAAATTTTATTGGGACAAAACGATTATTAAATGAGAAACATAAGACCTTAACCAGCAATAATCATAATTGTATTGTTGCAGAACATTTGGTACAATCACATGTGCATTGGCGCTTTATCCCTCCAGGTTCCCCTCATTTTGGTGGCTTATGGGAAGCTGCGGTGAAGTCTGTGAAACCCCATCTTAACAAATGTGCATCCAATATACCATTAACATTTGAAGAAATGGCTACGATGCTAAGTCAAATTGAAGCAATTTTAAACTCACGACCACTTTATGTAACGTCGGATGATAAAATTGCCGAAGTGTTAACACCAGCATACTTTTTGATTGGTTCAACGAATTTTTTACCAGAGGAGGAAATATGCGATAAAACACCAGCAGGAAGACTCACGAGATGGCAGCTTATACAACAGCGTGTCCAATCGTTTTGGCGGAAATTCAACATTGAATATTTTCACAACCTGCAACAAAGAGCAAAATGGCAAAAGGTCCAAGAAAACTTTAAAGTAGGCGATATAGTTATGATAAAAGAGAGCAATTTGCCATCCTATAAATGGGCTCTGAGGAAAATAATTGAGTTTCATCCAGATGATCATGGCCTAGTTACCACTGCAAGAAAATGTTAACGACGCAATCGTTAACGGGCCGGAGAATGTTTGAGATCATCATCAGAAAATTAGTAGTTAAAACTAATTGATAAAATATGGAGGGGCTGAAATCCCACAGCTCTGAGATATCAAGACTTCGGTCTGGGTTAAGAATTTTGACATAGTTTTTGGCAAAAAACTTTTATTATGACATGATTTTTAGTTTTGGGCTGCGATGTATATTTCCAAAATTCTAAAAATATTGTAAAAATTAAAACAAAATCAAAAATTGAAACTCTTTTCAAAATTCCAAAAATATTCGAAAAATTAGAGTGAAATCAAATATTTAAACTTTTTCTAAATTCCAATAATAATCCGAAAATTCTTAAAAATTCAAACTTTTCCAAAATTGTAAAAATATTGCAAAAATTATTACAAAATCAAAAATTGAAAATATTTTCAAAATTCCAAAAATTATAATGAAATCAAAAATTGAAATTTTTCAAAATTCTAAAACTATTTCAAAAATTCTTACAAATTCAAAAATTAAAACTTTTTCCGAAATTATAAAAATGTTGCAAAAATTATTACTAAATCAAAAATACAAACTTTTTCAAAATTCCAAAAATATTTCAAAAACAATAACAAATTCAAAAATTTCCATGTCCAATTTCATTTTAAATTACATTTACGTCATAAAAACAGCTACATTTTTTTTCACAAAAAATTGGCTAAACAAATAAATGAAATCATTTTTTGACACACTTGACATTATTTTTTTGACAAACTTATAATGCAATTATAATTGAGAATTATGTCAATAATAATAATAAAATTTCATTTCAAACAAACAATTTTATTTTTTGCTAAAAACTTAGGAACAAAAATAAATAAAAATCTTTCTTTTGACACACTTGACAATTTTTTTGACAAACTTATAATGCAATAATCTAGCTTTTGATCTCACATACCAATTCCGACCATCAAGATAGACAAACAGGGACCATCAGATAAGACAAACAAGGTTTCCGGTGGTGTACTACAAGGCTCAGTTATAAGCCCAATGTTAAGACTCTCGTTTAAGGAACACCTAGAAACAGTCGGAGCCGAGGCAGCTCAAATATATAAAATTAATAGATCAAGCATAAGATGACGTTCCCAACTATGTTTTTGTCTTGGCACCCACAGGAAAAACATAGAAGAAACCCACGTTAAGCGAAAAAAATACTTATGTTTTTCTTTGCTTCACACTATGGTTTTGCATTATAATCCAACACTTTAATTTAACCACAAAACTCACAATATTACCTTATGATAAACATAAAAGTTAACAACAGTTTGGTTATAAACATGACCTAATCCTCGGACTAATAAAAATATATAAAATGAAACAAGAAAAAAGGAAAATCTTATTAAATGAAAATTTTCTTATTAGCTGTGTTGATCATGAAGATTTTTAATTAAATTTGCGAACTTTTTTTTCATAGCCCAATTTTCTTGCTTGATGTATCTTTAGTAATGTATGTAGATATGTTTACTAACAGGATAAAAACGAAACAAAATTTTGTGGCAAAACTTCTATAGTTTAGCTATTTTTCTTGTTTATTATCGAAGAATGTGGGAAAACAGAAAGAAAATGTTATTGCAAACTGTTTCGTTTCAGTTGTTGTATGCGTGAACTACAAAACAGAGTAAACTATTTTTTGACGTTAAACTTTAGCTTTTAACATAAGAAAAGTGTAATTATGGTAGATTTACCGCGTTAATCCTTAACCTAACCTCCTTCATTGAGAAGTTTTTGTTGATTTGTAAAGTTGTTGTTAATTTTTCAATCCCACATACTCTGTTCCAATGAATATCCATGCTTTTTGCTTTATAGAACCTTGATTTACTACCTTGGTTTTCGGGAACCGTTATTGCGTTCGGGCATGGTGACAGCTAGTTTATTCAACTGTTTCATTTATTTCCATAATCTAATTTATGATAAAACATATAAAAAATAAAAAATATCAACCTTTTCACTCAATAAAAACAATTAGCATTAATTTGTACATAAACAATTCATTTATATCGACCAAAAGTGTAGTAAAAATTTTCTCTAATGTAATTAAAAATGAAATTTTATATTATACTTTACGATAACAATAGAAAAACTACAAAAAAAAGAAAATCTTTAACGACAGAATATTAAAAATTTAAAACAAATTAAACTGGATTTTATTACATTCAAATTTTTATAGTGTTTGTTTTATAATTACTTGGAAAAGAACATGCATAAAAATTAAAAGTACATTATAAATGTATCTGTAGTGGAGCTTGTTATTAGAATAAGTTGGTTTGTTGTGAATTTAGGAAAAATATTTTGTCATAAAATCGTCAATAACTTTTGGTTATTGTAAAGAGTTTAATGTAAAATTAACTACCAATCAAGGATAAAAATGAAGGCCCTCTTTACAGTCTTCCATAAAACCCACATTGTTTTATTTCGTAGTAGGTTTATATTAAATTGTTACTTCTAAATGAAAAAAATTCAAAAAGTGGTTGACCTACGATATGAGTGCCATTTTTAAACATTTTGTTGGATTGTATTTTTAGCAGTATAAATAGAAAGTTTACTGTTTTTTTTTTGATTGGCTGATAGGTCAGTCAATTACCTTTTTAAACGCACATAAAACTTGAGAGAGTCGTTTCCTTGTAATATGATTTCAAAGTTACTCTAAATTTCAAGTTCCACAAATCTTTTAAACCCCCCTGTTCTCAAAACTACTGCTTTTAAATTTTTTTAAGAACTCATATTTTTTTCACCTATTAAACTTGTATATTAAGCCGATCTCGTACGCCGGTTTTCCAGATCATAAATTTCATCTAAAACTAAAAGCTTTGGACCTGAGATTCACATCATCAAAAATTAATATCGGTGGAACTACAAAATGGCTGTCTTCAATCTATATATATATATATATATATATATATATATATATATATATATATATATATATATATATATATATATATATATATATATATAATACATAATATATATAATATATAATATATATATATATATATATATATATATATATATATATATATATATATATATATATATATATATATATATATATAATACACAAAAAAACGAAAAAGCGTAGCCATACCATAGAAAAGACGACTGAAGAGTATACGGTAGGGAAAGAAGAAAAATAAAAAACGAAACATAAACGAAATTTATTAAGTTTCTATTCAGTATTTTATAGTTTCTTTTAAAATTTCAATTTAGTTTATGCTTTCCTTAAGGAGTGGATAGACGTATTATTTTAGATTTAATTTATTTCAGGCTTAAAAAAATATTTGTTTTACATTCCTTTTTTCGGAAAATTAAAAATGAAATTCATGCAAGGGAAACATTTAAAAAAACTACTTTAAGTTTCCTTTCTTCTGCATCTTAGCTTTATTTTAGTCATAATTTTCTTTGTTTTTAAATATTTTCTATTGATACCTTCTAGTTTTATTGTGTTAAAAAACTCAAAAAAACTTTGACCTACGACATCTGCACCATCTTTAAAAAATATAATTTTTATTATTTGTAAAAGTGTAAGACTCTACGACGTATTTATTTTGTTGAACAGGCCAGTGAATTACCTATGCAACATACGTTATGTCTCCTTCGTCCCTTTTTACTTCCGGGGTATTCAACAATGGTATCGCGGATGCTTTTCGTTTGATTTCACATATGGTATCGTTATAGCAGGGAGCAGGCCAAAACACTTTTAATACAGTGACTAACGGTGTTATATACTACCAAATTTTTAGATCTATCAGTTTGAATTAGGGTTTCTTATTTCCCGTAAAAATTCAAATCCCGGGAAGCCGGGACAAAAAATATTAGATTCCCGGGATCCCGGGAAATCCCGGGAAACGCTAAAAAGCTACATTTTTCTAATTGGGTGGTAGAAAAATGTGTAAAATTAAAACAGCACAAAAAATACGCTAGTGATTTTTAAATTTAAATTATTTTTAATTAAAAAAACTTCAAAAGTTAAATAAAAAAGAATACATAAAAACAAAACAAAAATAAACTCATAATACTAATTTTTAAATAATTTTTCAAAAAACTAGGTTGTCAATGGCGCCATCACTCAATTTTGTCCGAATTTTCGTCGGACGAAACGTCCATTGAATCATTCGTTGAACCATCCGTCCAAGAGAACCATTAAACATAAATTAAGAGAAATGAAGCGCAAGTTTTATGTAGATTTCTCAGAAAAATCTACCTATTTTAAGTTTTATTGGTTTTAATTTGTTGTGTTTATATGTGTCAAAAAAACCATACAAAAAAACCATGATACCATATGTGTCAAAAAAACATTTTCCTAATTTTGAACGAAATTAATTATTACAAAGAGAAAAGAATTAAAAACTACTCGATTTTCGAGTGAGAAAACTTTTAATATCTTTGAAAAAAGTACAAAAAAATGTTAATAAAAATTAGCGGGGTACCCGCCAAATCTTTCGCTGGTAATCTTGATCTTCTTGAGACACGAGGATTTTTCCGATACATTTTCTCTTTATCGGCCGTGATTGCAATTTTATTACATAGGAATTTAATAAGTGTACTGTTTTATGGTGATTGCCTGTTTGAACCTACCATGAGAACTTCATTGATCGAGTTCCCGATTGTGGTTTTGCTGGAACCATAAAAAACGATTTAAAAAAAAACATATGCTGAGTCTCATATAAATTAAGTAAAATTCACCCAAACTTTAGTTTTTTCCTTGTTTTATTATAAATTCTCCATATTAAAATTTTTTCTTATCTTAATTGAAACAAAATATTATTCAATTATTTTATTTTATTGAAATAATATTTCCAATGGCATTAAACACCTCAATAACACAACCAACAAAACTAATACATAAATAATTTTTTTTACTTTCTATTAAATTTATATTAAATAGAATTATAACAAATAATACAATTTCTATATCTCACATTTTATATGTATATCTATGTTGAAACATTTATTCTTTAATTATTTTTTTTTTCAGATCTAAACACGATCTTAAAAAAATAATCATAAACATCTACAAAAAATAAAGTAGACGCTACACTTTGTATCTTTTGTTCGTTTCCATCCTCTCCATTTTACATTTATATTTAATTTTTTTATTTTAATGTTGTCTTTTGTGTATCATCCCAGCTAGAAATTAAGTTTTGTAACGAAGCGCTGCTTCGTTGTATGATCAATCAAAGTGGCATAGCAGGCCACACCCCTAGAGAAGATTTGCTTAGTCCCAAGCTAGCTTCAGCCTGTGGGGACGAAGAGACATTTACCTGCTGCTCCAGTTCAAATAACGGTATTGTACGCGTATCTCATAAAAGACGGATTAAACGAAAAAGGAAGTGAAGATAAGTAGACGCTGGCGACCCCCATTAGACGAAAAGAACCCCAATCACCACGCAAACTTCCATAATTCTAACACACTCACACACACACATACACTCTCACACTTTAGCCACTCACTCACACACACACACTCACACACATACACACATTCATGCCCATAAGCGCCAGTTTGTACATCAGAATCTAGAAAGAGTTGTTCAACTGCTTCTACCAGTATAGACTGATCATACTTGTTTAACTCAATCCGTGGATCAATTGATGATGTCACTATATCTTCCCGTTTTAGAAGTTGTTTTTTTTTATTTGTAAAATCACATCCGCACCACACATCTGTTTAACAACCGAGATACATAGCCCGAAATGCCGTTGTAACATTGATACTAACTTTTGTCCAAATTATTAAGAGCAGATTAAAAGAAATTCTTCAAAAAAATAATATTGAATTCACTTTTACATTATAAGGTAGTATAAGAAGTATCGAGTTGACCAAAAATATTATCCGTTGAGAGGCAATAACTGGTCCAAACATTGGTAGAATAACATTAGAATGACGATATTTTTCATCCGCATTACCTTCTTTTATTAGTCTATTTGTGACTGCTAATTCTCGAATTTTCGTCCTTCATACCATTATCAAATTTACGATAAACTACAACAATTGGTTGAGTAAATAATAATAAGCCATTCATTTTTTTAATTTTATTTGTTTATAAGTTTTTGTCAACAAGTTTCGCAACATACAGGTAAAATTCTCTTCTATATCGTCGCTTTAATAATGAAACAACGTATGCTATTTATACGCTGTTTTTATATAATAAGTGCGCTACATTCCCCATAAGGGTATCTTTGAATTGGCGTTTTTACATTTTCGAATTATTTTATGACTGGGGGTAAGAATTAATAAATTATAAATTAACGTCCATGCAAATGCATGCGCACATCAAACTTTAAACTCAAATATCTCGAAACTATACTTTTGCGTATACGTCGTTTCATTATTAAAGCGACGATATGGCTCCAACTGGATCCTGGCAGACACACACGCATGCAACCAAGCTACTCTCTCATACGTCCCCACACCCACACAACCATATATTCACACTCATACCCCCACATACACATCCATAATCATTCACTCCCACACCTAGAATAAAGTTAAAATATGACTCACCCCATAGCTAGTCCAGATCCCGCCTCAAAGAGCCTCCTTACTCACCCCATAGCTAGTCCAGATCCTCATCCAGTATAGGGTTTGGTAAAATTACGCCGGTAATAGGAGATTTTCTAAACATCTACAAGAAAATCTCCTATTCCGCCTAAGAGGTGGTTGTTCTTCCGGAAATATCTTTTATGGATCACATCAAATTCCAAATATAAAATGGTCGGTACGGACATGTACTGCCGTATTCAGCACACCAGGCGCAATTGTGGCACGTGATAAATTGTTCAATGCGGATTGTTTCTAAATATTTTTGTGTTTTATAAGTTGGTCTTTGGATGATCGTCTCCCTTTAAGACACTCGTTATCGCCAAATCATTATTTTACCTTCGCACAATTCGAATTTTCATTGACTAACAGTCTTTAAAAAAAAATATCACAGAATTTCTCCCAAAAAATATGGTTTTGATTTTTTTATTGTTTTATTTAACAGATTTTTTTATTCTAATTTACAATATTCACTAACATCGAATTATACTAAAACATTGGAACTGCGAATTAATAGAAATTATTTTCAATAGTTTATTTTCCCGATTTTTATAATTTTTTGCTAACACACACGTTACTAGATTTTTATAATTTTTGCTAACACACGACGTTAATAGATTTTTATAATTTTTGCTAACACACAACGTTAATAGATTTTTATAATTCTTACAAACACTTAACGATAATAGATTGTTCTAATTTTTGCTAACACACAACGATAATAGATTTTTGTTCTAATTTTTGAATAATTTATCTACCAGCGCAGTGTCTAACTTTTTTGTATTAGTTAATACCAATTCTTTTTTTATATTTTCTTTGGTTTTTTTTGGTTTTTATTATTAAACTAATCAATTCTTGCCACAAATTAATAAAAAAACCACCCCCAAAAAAACTTGGTTTCTCAAATGTCAAAAAACATCCACAGCTGTTTATCGTTTAGCACAGAAAAAGTAAAAGAGAGAGAGAGAGAAGCCCTATATCGCTTCTATTTATATCATTATTAACGGCCGTTTGTAAACAATAACAAAACGATAAAAACGATGAGTTTGTTTCTTGCGAAGTTTTCTTTCGTTAAGTTTTGCACCCACTAAAGAGTTCGCACAGCTAATTCATATCAAACTTGAAAACAAATTCTGTTAAAAAAGAAGATTACGAACCGAGTGCAAGAAAGTGTGTTGTAAAAGGGTAAAATCAAATTAGAAAGTTCTTGTTAATGTAAATTTAATTCCCGCGATTAAATAGTGCGACTCCAAATTACGAAGTTTGAATAACAGCTTCATTACAGTTTCGTTGAAATCTATTTTAGTGTTCACGCAAGGACGTCACAAAGATAGATCTCGTTTGTTTTTATAATAGTTCTACATATGTGAGATGGTAAGCATGACTGGATGCTGAAAAATTTGTCAGCACCAATGATAAGATCCACTATTGCCGGTTTATGAAAGAAAGGATCAGCTAGTTGCAAATGTTGGATTTTTTTAAGGCTAGCAGCATCTATTTTACGTGAAGGTAGGCTGTCAGTTAATCTGTTTCTTGCCGTCATCAGAATGACGGGATGCAGCGTCTAAAGACAATTTTTCTTTTGTTTCCTCTGTACTAGATGTGAGACTAGATGTGTTAACGTTAATTTGGTGAGAGATAATTATCACACACACAATTAAAACATAGCTTTCGCGTATTCGAAGATGATGATCCTATCCGCATTTTGAACAATTAATACCCTTTGCGCCTCATTACTCTAGTAGGAAGATTGGATTTGTGTCGAGCAAATGCGCGTTTGGATATTTTAGGCTTTCCAATAGGTGGCTCTGCTTACTGAGAAAATCGATGAATTGTTCAATGGTCAAAAATTCTATTTCGTAACTGTGTTGAGGCGAAACGTTCATTTTCTCGACATACATCCAATCCTCCTACGAGAGTGATGCGTGTAGACGCAAAGGTTATTAATTGCTCAAAATTATTTTGGATATGACCACGTTTTACTTGGTGGCTTAATTATACTATACTTTGAGAATGAACAAAATAATAACAAAAATCTAATCAGTGGATATTTTCTCTTAAAATCTAAAACAAACAGTTTTCAAATATTCACACATACATTCTGTAATAAAAACCAGTTTGGGATTCTTTTTATGAATAACGTGTCTATATATGACGTTCCACTATTATTATTGTAAAACATTTAGCGGTTGTTATATTTCGGTGTTTAATTAATTGTTGTTTTATTTTTATATATTTTTTTGTTAAACAGATAACGAAATAGAGTATATAATTCTGCGCAGGTGTGTTGATCTTGTCATCATTAATAAGGTACTTCATTTTGTGATGTTGGAACTGAAATAGCTTCGCAATATTAATAATTGATTGAATTTTGAAGGACCTTATTGTTATAATTTGATGGTTTAAAACAGTCGGTTTGAATAATTTTTCGCTGCCATGTTTCATTTGTTTTCTTATACGGCAAATTTTTAATGTACGGGTAATGTTTATTTGAATAATGAGACAACTAAACACAACGATGAGATAGATGGATTTTTTTTTAGAAAATTATATCGTTCTGTGAAACGATTTCAATTATAGCCTTAGTTACTTTTTAACTTCTGAATGCAAAATGTCCTTAATTATAGACGATAGTGATTGTTGATTTAAATTCATTTTGGTTATTCCATTTTTAATAACATTATATTTTTTTGACACAAATTTTTATACAAAATATCATTTGAAATAAATAATATTATTATTTGATTTGAAATTAAAAAAAAAATTGAAAATAAGTTTGTGATTGATCACGGCGCTATAGACCGTAGAGTTCTGCCTCGAGTAACCTGTCCAATCCTTTCTAATCTAATCATATCTTGTGATTAATTGTATAGAATTTTTTATGTTCAGAAAATTAACAAATTTCAAACGATGAATTTTTTTGGAAGCCGAACCATTTTATGATGAATTAAGCAATTGTTATAATAAAAAATTTGGACGATGTTGAAAAATTTAAATAATTTAGTACGTCTTAAAACAAAAATGAATATAAAGTAATCATGATTTAATTGAATTCAAGTGAAATCAATATGAACGTTTTTTAAATTTAGATTAAATGTATCAAGTTGATGGTTGTATTTTGGCAGCAACCGAACGGTTATTGGAATTAGATAATTTTCTGTGCCAGACGCTATGTGATGAATTTTTTTTTCATATTTGTGATCCTGGTGTAAACAGAAAACTGTTTATTACAAAATAAGTGAAAAATCAACAGCGAAATTATTTTAAGAGTGGTTTTGGGCTCTAGATAATTTTTAACTAATTGTTAATTGATAACCATTCTTTTTAAGTGGTCAAACGACAAACTGTTAGAGAATGTTTATCGTCATCGTCGAGGTCAATTTTAGGTTAGTCGATAGTATAGTAAATATAAATTCTTATTTTTCAACCAGATTGGAAAAGCTAATCTGGTTGCAAAATGAGCAAAAGAAGAACTGTAACGTAGTAGCCTGGTGATCGACGACGCAGTTAGATACTTCCCTGGTTTATAGATTCACTATTTTCATATATACATCAGATTGGCATTAGCTGAGACTACCATTATGTTGTTTTTTGTTCTCAATCTTTAGTCATCATTAACTATAGTTTTCGCCACAAATATCTGTTATCATCAAGTAGTTGTGTAATATTTTCCAATGTGAATTCCTATATTTAGTTTAGATTCGTCAATCGCTATAAAAATGAACATAAAACCGTCGGATAATACTTGTCAAATGTAATTTCTTTTTTTCAAATTGTATTCCTAGTTCCGCAAGCCCATATAGATTTCCTACCGTTAACTATTAATTAATAATATTTCCCAATGTAGTTTCCTATGTGTGATTTACAATCATTAGGTGCTGTAAAGTTGATAGAAAAACGGTTGTGTATTATCATTGATCCATAATCACATTATTTACATTGTAATACGGTCAATTGTTTCGTAAACAATGTTTTCCTTTTAAATTTTTTTTTAAATTTCTATTACAGATTAGCAGTTTTATTCCTTAATGGGTGTAACAACTAACGATGTAACGGAAATCAAATTTCCCAAAGAAACTACTTTATCGATCGTTATTAATTGTATATAAATAGTAGTTGACAGGCGGCCTCGCTCTCTTATTTTTTCGTTTTCTATTGTGACTCTTAGTCGAGTGTCAATTTTTGATACTGAATCGAGACGTTGAATTTTGACATTGGCGATGAGTTGGAAGTAAAAGTTCTAGATAGTGATAAATAATCTAAAATTGTTCCAAGTTATGGAATTTTGCCTTTTAATGTGTTCGGTGTAATCATTTAATGTAAATTTATTTAAATTTTGTCGCGTTAAACTTGTTAACTATATGCGAAATCGAGATATTGGTTTATACAATTTCAGTGCATAAAATTCCTTGTTTACACCAAAAGCATGATATTATTGTTTCTCGTGAAAGAGTCAGAAACAAAACGTAAGATTTTGCTAATTTTGCTAATGTCGAAAATTCGTTATTAAAACATATGCAAACTACTTTAAAACAGAATTTAATGTATATTCGATCGACTAATGTAAATGTATAAAAAATAAGGAAACCAAAGTCAAAATTATTAATCACGAAAATCATTAAGAAATTGTGAAATTTGTTTAAAAGGTTCGACCTTGAACCAAATGTCCGATGTAAGGGCATATTCTGTTTACAATTAATGTTGTTTAATTGATTAAAATAAAAACATGTATAACCAAAGTAGACTAATTTTTTTTCTGCTACGTGAAAACAAGGTGAATTGTATTATTTTTGTTGGAAACCAAAAGGAAAGGGGAATGGCGATATCTGATGATTTAATTGCATGCTTAATCGCAATATCAGGATAAGTACGATGAGTGGCTAAGTGGACGAGATATTGAGCGGGATGCTATAACATTATGGGGTGAGTACGTTATTTTTTATATATACAACTGTGAGAGTGAATGTGTGCATAAATACGTGTGTATGCTTGTGTGTCGATATAGAAACGTGTAGTTGAACAGTTAAGTAAAACTTCCTGTTTTTTTTCGAAATGTAAAAAGAAATTATTTTCAAATGATATTCAGTGAAGATAGAATTCTTTTTTAAATAAAATCTCTGTTTTTGCATAAAAAAAGGGGAATATAACAAATAAAACAAAAACATAAAATTTTTTTAGGTACATTTATTAAACTTGACAGATAACCTATCAAATATCTTAGCGATGAATTATGACTTAATATAGAATTTGAAATATGCAATAGAACGAAGAAAAGTATAACGATAGGATATAAAATTTATCTGTATGCCAACCTTCCCAATTTACTAATTACAGTTACGGTTAAATGATTAATTTTGTTTCTAAATGTAGCGACCAATTTTTGACAAACTAAACCTGTTTGGAAAAAAGTGTATCGAAATAAAAATAAATAGACCAGAACTGTATAAGGATCGTGATCTGTTATCAGAAGATGTTCAACCATGTTTAGATACTCAGTTATACCTTCAGCTGCCAGTAATCCCTGATGGAGAGCATTTAATGTATCATAAACTACCAAACAATAACCTTACACACCTCAACAATATAAGTTTAGTGACATCATTCTTACCGACCGTTGATGACGGTTTATTCAAGGCTGGCCCACCATCAGGAATAATAAGTCTGCATTTGATATGCAATTTGTGAGCAGGACCCACTCGACAAGAGTGGGATTGGGAGCAATTCGAAATTATTTGGATTTTCTTCACGAAGCATTACCAGCGAAGCTGAAAGGAATTCATATATTGCTTCATTTTTTGATAAAATTTTAGCACTTTTGAGGCCATTTAAGACAGCAGAACTTCTTAATATGATAAATTTACTTCCATCTCCCGTAGATTATGATCAATTATCTGAAGATTGAATTCCAAAATCATGTCTTTCATCAGACTATAGTGGTCATCTGAAATTCGTTGATGAAATGGATGCTGATTTCCGTCCTAGATTTAAAAAAAAAATCGTAATTATTTCATTGCCGAAGAAATTCAAAGAAGAACGTTTGGATTAAGTGATACAAATGAAATAAGGAAAGTAATGTCGAATCTTGTTATTTAAGATTAGGAAAGGTTTAATTTATATAATATTTGGACTGTTGATAGTTTGAGTATTTTAGTTTGTTTTTTTTTATTTTTAACCAAAAATAGGGTCAATGTGTACAGACCTCCAAGCAAGCAGTTTTCAAAAAGCTGATCCAATGAAACAATTTATTGACTACTTTCATTTTAATTCCAAACCAAGGGCTGTACAACGGGTATAGAGAAAGTCCATAATCAAATCGTTACATTGTAGCAACCTTTAATCGAAGTATTTGGTTTATAGTTCGTACAACCATATTGAGACTTACTTAATGTGTATGTGTGTGTGTATGTGGGTGAGTGGAAGAAGAGTGCGAGTGTGTGATTGATTCAAATTATGGGGTTAGACGTGGTAATCGTGGTTCTTTCGCCAACAGGGGTCACCAGAGTCCCATCCTTTCACTTGCTTTTTTCTCATTTCCGTATATATCATGTATTTCGCGTACATTTCAGTTATTTGTCCTGAAGTAGCAGGAATTCTTACTCAATCTCCATGAATGAAGCTAGTCAAAAGGGGGCTATAAATAAACCTCATCCAGGTACGCGACCTGCTATGCGACTTTGTTGATTCCCAACGAGGAAGCGCTTCATTACAGAACACACAGCACTGTATAAGCATGACAAGAAGTTTAGTATAGTTACAATGGGAATGATTCTCATTGAAACCGTATTATAAAATAAATCATTCTTATAGTGAGCACCTTCTGATGGTGTGCAAGCAATATATATAAACATAAATGTTTCGCAAGTAATAAAGGAATGGTCTTATGTAGAATAAATGCGTCGACAATTCAGAGCGGGTCTTGAGGCTTGTGTGATTTCAAAACCGACTAACCGTTATTTAATTTTTAGTCCAGTATTGAAGTTTTAAGACGATTAATGTTAAATATTTGCGTTAAAATTATAAATTATATATATGACAGTCTTGCATTTTTATATTGGTCATTTTATTATAATTTTTTTTGTAATTACGTTAAAAACTCTGAAGTAAAAAAGTTATCATTGCATATAAATGGTATGCAAATAGTATGAAAAATAATTATTATGAGAAAATCAGATAATATTTTTTTTCATTAAATTTTTTTTCTAAATTAAATATACATAGCTTAATGTAATTAAATAAAACTAAATGTATTTTTAATTTTATAAACTAAAACTAATTGACTCAAATACGTACATGAAATGTAAAATTAACTTTGCATAATATCCTATTTTCTTTTCGTTTGTCGTTTGTTGTTCGAGTAGTTGTAGTTGCCGTTGTTATTATTCCTTTTAGTGACTGCAAATTTTGTTCTTCATTTTTCTCGTATTTTATATTTAATAACGTTAAAGTGGAAAATTTGTCCCATAGGATGTCGGAAAAAATATGGAAATGATGGAAACTTAACGTTGTATAGATTAAATGCATTGTGAACCATTTTTGTTGTTTTTTGTATGTTTTATATGTTTCTCTTGTTGTTCTCTTTTGTGAAGTAAGAATATTAAGTGATAGAAATATTTCTTTGTATGCTTGATTTTGTTGTTGTACATCATTTTGTCTCATCCATAACACTAAATTGACCAAACAGAAACAAAACCACAACTTATAAAATCTCATCAACGATAATCATCTTCATCATCCTGAACATCATTAAAAGTACTTATCTAACAATATTCAAATAATCCATCATTTGATTAAAAACTTCAACATGTTCAATTTATTATTGACACAAAAAACATCAAGAGAGAAAAAACCTTTAAAAGGTTTTCATTCAATTTCAATTTCCAACAAAAAATTTACGTTGATTTTCCCTTCTCATATGCCTTTAGAAATTTATTGTACAGAAATATTGTCATGATAAAAAAAAATCAGCTAAAAGCAAAAAATGAAAAAAAAAAAGAAAGAATTGAAAAACTTTTTCATTACCCTGGAAATGATTTCCAATAAAAAATAAAAACAGAAAATTTTTTTTTGATCTTAAAACATATTTTTGTTGATATTTCAATGTAACATAATCTAAAAATGAAAATTCATACAGGAAAATTTGCACAAAAATACAATATTCTATTTCAATTTATGTTATGGTAAAGGCATAAATGAAAATCTATTTTTTCCATTTTACTTTGTTCACATTTTTTATATATTTTTGACATCATCATCAAATAAATTTTTTTTGTTATCGTTGTCGATAGGAAGTAATCGTGTAATTGTTTATAGATCTTCTTAGTGGATTTTGTATTATGATTTTTAGTTTACCTCCATTAAATCCACTTCAATTACTTGATAAAATCAAAAACAAACTAAATTTCCCTAAAGCTTTTTCTATGACTTCACCAACAACAAGAGGAGCATTTTAATAAATTTCTCAACACTTTCAACTTAATGTGATAAAGTCATAATTATTTGTAGAAAAATGTCTGGAAAAATAGAAGAAAACAAAGAGGAGTAGAGATGATAAAAAAATGATAACAAAGCAAACAGGATGTTAAACAAATTATCTTTAACAGTTTTTGACTTCACATCATCTTGGAACTGTAATGAAGAACAACAAAAAATTGAAGTAACTTTCTTTATTTTCATTTGAATGCCTTTAATTTTTTTTTGCTTTTATTTTTAGATCTCGTCTCGTTCTATTAAATCCGGTATGATTTCCTTGCTGCATTTTTTTATCTTTTATTTTATATTAATCTTAGCTAAAGTGAACGTAGCAGACTTTCAGTTGAGAAGACAAAACACAAAAAGGTTGGAATGTGAGTATAACATTTTTTTATGGACAACTTCAGGATTTTTATAAAAAGCTAGTTTTGCTGTTAAAATGGTTTATAGCAAAGTGGTTTTGTTCATATATTTTATATTTATTTACTCTTACTCGGTTAAGGTAAACTATAAGCGGAATATAATTATGTACGTAAATAATAACCGAGACCTATAAAATTGTTTATAATATACTTGTAAAATATAACTACTTCAAAATAAAAAGTTTTGCCACGTTCCTGAATCTCTTGGTAAAAAAATTAAATAAGCCTCATTATGTGGTCAGCAAAATGTATACCTGTAGTTTTTCCAATCACCATAAAACTGTTTAAAAGTATTTTGCATATGGTGGAGTTGTGACATGTACATGGTGGAGTTGCGACAACTTTATGTCATTAACATCGAACGTACTTTGCGTTCCAGATGACTACCCAAATTAAACTCTATAATTATGACTGTGAAGTCTGCAGAGCAGTGAAAGCTCCCAACCCTGTGTTATGTTTCATTAGTGATGTCTGAGAGAGTTGATCTAAGAATATACATTGATTTATTCAGCCCTTACTCCCTAACAAAGTTCGGTCACATGTCAATTTTGATTGTCTTAGACCACTACATTAAATTGCATTTCCTATTTCCTTTACGATTAACTTACCGCCGAGCTTATTTGTATACTGCTAGAATCCAATATGTTCCCTGTTTTTGTTGTTACGAAATAATTGTCTCAAACCAACCAATTTAAATATAAATCGTTTTTAAACTTTCAAGTCACGAAGTTCACCATATATTTACAGCCTTATACTTTTCTCAAGCTTACTTGGCAGAAGTGTCATCGCTGGACTATGTGCGAAATGGAACAAGATCATACTCAGTACGAAGTAAATCTCATCTTAATATCTCTACGATGTTCCGTTCATAAAACTTTAGGTTGTTCTCCCTATTTAGCCACCCATGAAGTGCAAACTAGCCTCTAAATTGGTAAAGACCAAAATTTTTCTGTTGAAAGGTAATGTTTCTTACGAACTAAACGATGTGATTTCACGTCGGCGCGACGTCTTTCACCCCAAAAGCTACTGATTCTTTGATTCATTTAATTTTGTTTTTGTGAAAATTTTTTTTTCTCAGGTTTTTCTGTGGATGGGTTGCAGGTGAGATAGAAACCTTGATTGAGTGTGATCATTACCTATCGTAAGTTATACAGGTTCACATACAGAGCAAGAACAACAGCCTTGTAGTCCAGGAAACCATTCGTGGTTGGAAAATTTCCAGAACATTAAAGTGTAAAAAGCATTCCCAAATCACTAATCTATGCAGCATCAATATTGATGCATCTTACTAAATTTTAGGAAATTGAAGATATTCATGCAGCGATGCCTTAAAACATAAACGATTTCTACTGTGAAAAACACACACAAGGAATCCAAACCCAAAAATCACAAGCCTTACAAAGATTTTAGTCTCCTGAAAGGAAATTTGTAAAAGTTCCCGAAATAAAAAGGAATACATCGATTTTATGAGACAGTACGAGCAATTAGGACACATGGAGTGGATACCAGACACCGAAATAAACGTTCAATGCCATCAACCCTACTATTTACCACATCACTGTATTCTGAAGTAAACTGGTACCACTATACTATACTGCTTCGGCAAAAACAAAATCGGGAACGCAATTGAATAAAAGCCTTGTTGTTAGCCCTATAATTTAACAAACGCTGGAACATATTCTTCTAAGGTTTTGTTTCTCCTGATATGCTATGAATGCCAACTTAGAAAAAATATCCAGGCAGATTATAATTACCAAACCACACTTATATTTTCAACAAATTCTATAGAGAAAAAAAAAGAATGAACAAAGTCGAGAGTTTCGTCTACTTGCTGTAACGTATGGCACCACACTAGCACCATTTTTTTTCACTAAACTTTTGAAACAAATCTGCAACGATAATCAACAAACATCTCCAACTGCGGATACAATGATCGGTAGAGATTTTTAAATTGACGACCTGATGACTGGGGCAGATTTAATTGAACATCCCAACTAGCAAACTTACTTCTCAATTTTGAGTTATACAAGTTTTGGCTTCAATAAAGCTTCGCTAAAGCTTCTAAGTGGAAGATAGTTATATTTTATTTCTATAAAGTTTCGATACAACATCCACAGAGAAGTTCTCCCCAACATCGAAATGAAAGCTTCTAAAATACTTCTTTATTCAATATTAGAAGCTTTACCGAAACTTATCTGCACAACACTAAATAAAACTTCCGAAAAAAGGTTATAGAAGTTATAGATGTCATTAGGATTGTAGTTGTTTCGGTTGTAACTGTATACAGATCGTATAGAGGCACAGCTGTCATAGTCTAAAAATTGCTTCAATATCTGAAACGAAATATAGCTGCGTTTTTTTCATTTGGGTCAGGGTCAAGGTCTAGATCAACTCTATTTTTTACATGTAAAAACAACAACAACATAACCCAGATATTTATCTGGGTCTAGATCAATGATCTAAAATATTTTGGTTACATAAAATTGCAAGAGAAGGCGAAATGTAGGTTTCGATTTTATAAGGTTGGTATGGTTATTTTAAAACTTATAAATGTCAAAGAAAATTTATTCAAAATAAAAAAACTGTCAATTTTAATATGATTTGTTTTCAACATGATTTCAATAAATTTGCTTGAAATTAATTTTAAAGCAATATTTACGATATAAAATCCATATTTTTTAAAGAATAGATGTTTACAATTTTTTATTAGTTATCAATTATTTTATTTCATTTTATTTTACGCCATTTGCAATAATCAATGAAAATTGCCATATGTAAAAAAATAGATTAGTGTTTCTGATTAAATTATTTTGAATTTTTTTATATGAAGTTTTATTTTTCAAGAGACGTAAAATATTTTTTTGAATTATTTTTATATTGAGTTTTAATTTCAAAATGGCGCTACCAGTTCACAGTTTTTTTTCTTCTCAGCTCAGTGTTGCCAACAATTTAAAATATAATATTTTTTTCCTTTGCATGACCCACATCGTTTTTTTCAAACTTTGACCCTGACCCAAATGAAAAAAACGCAACTTATGTCAAACTGACGCAAACTATTGCTTCTTTTATTTCAACTAAATTTAGATGTAGAAAATATAGTTTAATTCAGGGGCTTACTTTTTATGGTAAAAGATATGTGACATGTAATTTGAATGGGTTTATATGAAATTGAAGCTTATACGAAATTGAAATCGTTCCGTTTTTGTCAAAAAAGTATTGTACATAAGGTGGTTTTTGTTTTTTAATCTATTTTTTAGACTTATTTTGCACAATATAAAATATTTTTTATTTAGAGTCTTCAAACAGACAACAAAATGAATCAAAATCATAATCAATTAGATTAGAGAAGCCGAATCAAAAATCAACTAGAGTGGAATAGAGAAAACTTAAAGTTTTATAAATAATGGTATATGAATTTTCTTTACATTTCTGAGAGCCAAACTCGTCAGGAAAAACTGAGGCGATACAGAGTTTCATAATTTAGTCACTCTATTAAAATACGTTTCAGCAAATGGATGGGTGCGATATATCATTGCTCCTTTTGTTATTGTTTTATATTTATATAACATTTTTAAAAATTAACTGTTTTCATCAGCACCTTAGTACGCATGTTGTTGTGACGTCTATTAAAAATATTGTTCAAATAAAGGTGTAAGTACGCTAAAAGTTAATGATGGAAAAAATATAACCCATTAATGTTGCTATACCTAAAATCTTTGAACTATTAAAACCAATGGAAAAAAGATTTTTCAATATTCTTTTACGTCTATCAAAAAGAAACAAAATATTTTAAGAACGTAAACCTCAGATTATGATTTCATCGTTAAAAAACCCATTGAAGTTATATGTCACATACCTTTTCCATGAAAAATAATCCCCTGAATTATATACTATATTTTCTACATCTAAATTAAAAAACAAAATTCTATGGAAGTCTTATGGAAGTCTTATAGAAGCTATTGTTATTGTAACTACTATCATAGATATTTATTGTTTCTTAACATTTAAATCAGCTGATTGGATAGCGTGCAGGACAAATGATCGAAGGACCAGGGTTCGAAACTTGATGCGACCGTAAACAAAAACTTAAATTTAGACAGGATATAAATAACACAACAATAATTACGTTAAAAAAGTGTAGATATATAAAAAACATTGTAGAATTTTTGTCACATTTTTTAATAGCTTCTATAAAACTTCTAAAGATTGCTTAAAACAAGCTATTAGAAGTACTTTGCCGAAGCTATAACTTGTCAAACCATAAATTCTATTCAGCTTGCATAACTGCTTACAAAAGACCTTACCGAAGCTATTTCCAAAGTCTTTTACAAATTTGTTATGTAGACTGGAGTATGATAACGTAGTGTAGTACCGTCATAGATTCATGTAGTTGCCATTTCCTTACCTCTCACGATTTTACCTATCACGCATAGTTCCCAACGATTTCTCGGTCATCCGTAATCTATGGTCATGTTTTCGTATAGTTTCCGTTACACATATTTTTTTTTTTTAGCACAACACCATTAACAATAGTATTTTATTTTCTGATCCCCTATTATTGGCTCACACTGCGTTTTCACCGACGTTTCTTCACCATACTACATGAATTTGAATTCTTCGGGCCACTAACCGTCATTGCTTTAAATGGTTTCAAATCTCCGATAGCTGTGCGTATTTGTCCAATCGTTTTATTATCTAACAATTATTAAGTTTAGCAATTGACTTCAAAACGTATTATATTTCTTATATAGGTATTTTTTTTATCAATTTCTCTTTCCGTTATAAATCTGAATTTTACTGGGTTACGGTTGTAAGCTATTATTTCATAAGACATAAACCTCATAAAATCAATTAACCTTACGTTTAATCCATTCTAATGTATTAATATTTCTTCCCAATGCGTTGGAAATAGCTTATTTCGTGAAATCATCTTACAATTTTATGTATTATAAAACAGCAATCAGTATTGTTTTTTTACGGAAACTGTACTAACATTACCCCTTCAAAAAACTTGGTGACTCAATTTTCGATATTAAATTCCTATATAAGAGATGTATATATGGTCTTTTGTCTCTTTTTTTAGTCGACTATTATCCATCAGACTATTTTAACTCGATTAGATTTTCTGATTGGAATGATATATTACGGCTGTCAGTTTGACGAGATCAAACATAAAACAGCTGCTAAATTACAAATCGTGAAAAAATTAAAGAAAAATTTGCTGATTCGTCTAATAAGCCGAATGTTAATGAATCACTCATCAGCGCAATTAAATAAATTAAACAAAATGAAAAAAAAATTAAATATATGTTTGTTCTTGTTAAAATTGTGAAGTGCTAGCAAAATTAAATTGAATGTTATCGGTACAGTTAGTGTTAGTAAATAAAAATATAATGTTATGTACACATTAAGTGTTAGTAACTTCAAATCTAATGTGTTTCATGAAATGAAATTTGAGTAAAATGAAAATCGAATGTGATTCATACATTTAGAGTTAGTAACTTAAAATATAATGTTATTTACACATTTAGTGTTAGTAAATTAAAACCTAATGCTTTTATGCATATAGCGTTCTTAAAATAAAAATCTAATGAGTGTCAGTAAATTAAAATCTAATGTGTTTTATACATTTAGCTGTTAGTAAGTTAAAATCTAATGCGTTTTATGCATTTAGGGTTAGTAAAATTAAAATATAATGTTATTCATGCCCTTAGCGTTAATAAATGAAACTCGATTGCTATTTATTCACTGAGTGCTAGTTTATAAACTGGTTTGTGTACCGTAGCCAAAGTCGTTTGATATTAGCTTCAAGTAAGCCGTTATACTGTTTTTCTTCCTGTTACGTTACTGATCGTCCTGAGTATTTGCGACGTTGCATTTGTACAAGGTTTATCAGCAGTCGCCTTAAGGTGGTGCAACATTTTTGTAATAATATCCAAATTGGTCAGTAATCGTCTTGCTATTGCGACGCAACATTTGCAACTTCTATATCTAATGTTATCATCAATCGCTTAGCTATTTCAACGCAACATTTATATACAATTTTTGCTGTTACTACCGTATTTCAACGCAACATTTATATACAATTTTTGGCTATTACTATCGAGTTTTCAACGCCACATTTATATAAAATTTTTTGCTGTCACTACCGTATTTTAACGCAGCATTTATATGTCATTTTTGCTATTACTACCGTATTTCAACGCAACATTTATATACAATTTTTTGCTATTAATACCGTATTTCAACGCAGCATTTATATATCATTTTTGCTATTACTACCGTATTTCAACGCAACATTTATATACAATTTTTTGCTATTACCACTGTATGTCAACGCAACATTTATATACAGTTTTTGCTATTAATACCGAATTTCAACGCAACATTTATACACAATTTTTGGCTATTACAACCGAATTTTCACGCACCATTTAAGTATTATTTATGCAATTTTGGCAATGATACCTTACCTGTGGGATTAGTTACTGCTGATGGAGGGCTAAACACCAGGACTACGAGGCCTGCTGGACATAATCATGGGGTAAGTGAACGTTAACTTTTCATAATATACAGGTGTAAATGCGCGTGAGTGGGGGGGGGGGGATATATGTGAATGAATGGGGGTGCCTGTCGATGCGCATGTGCGAAGTCAGGTGGTGAAGATATGCGAGACTTTATAAACCAAGAGGAAAAAGTCGTAAAAGTAAGCGAAAAGTCAGTTGGATTTTTGATGAATTAACTTTATAGATTTATTTGTGTATTAAAATTAAAACACCACTTGCCACATTGGCGGTATTAAGGAATGTATTTTCCTTCATCATATCAATGATCCCCATTTGGTTAACGATATACTTCAAGTGGGATGTTAGTGTTGTTTCCAATCAAACCAATATTGCATATAACTGTTGTGCAAGTTCTATTATTTTTTGTTGCAAGATATTATATACGAATTGTCGACTGGTACGATGTTGATTACCTTATTTATATTGCCTCATACGTTGATGAAAACCGAGTTTTTGGAGAATATATGGAAAACGATTTCTTTAGAAAAGGTAGACCGATGTTTTGTATGGCCATGAGGGGAGTTTTATTGGTTTTAATCAACAACTGGCGTCGCATATCTTCATTTACAATTTGGGTTCATCCATACCGATAATAACAACCTCCTTTATTGGACACACAACACATCGAAATTTATTATGTGGATATCACACATTATTGTTCACCAATCTAAAACAGAATTATTGGATCGAAACAAAGAGGTTTCGATAGAACCAAAATAAATCATACATTGCAGTATTCATCTACTTAAGCACCAAAGCAATTCACTTGGAATTATTTGGCGATATGACAACTTACTTATTTATTGCTGCATTTCGTCGTTTTATCTCACAAAGTGGACTTTGTAATGAATGAAATTATAAGCGGATAATCAAATTTTATTGGAGCTAAAACTGATTTGAATGAGTTATTTAAAATTGTAAATGATGATCAAATTTTCTTTCACAGAATCAAATTAGATGGAAATTCAATCCACCAACCAGCTCAAAAAATGACAACCCTGTTGACACAGATTGAGGTTATTCTTAATTCTCCACCTCTGTGTGTGAACTCGAATGATAACTTGTAATGGTAAACTGGGCCTGTTGATAACATCAGCAGAGCAATTTTGACAAGCCGCTCACCTGGTGAGGTTGTAATCCCTTGGCTGGTATCAGCATGTGGGGACGATGGAATACACCTGTCACCTAGTACAAACTATCGGAAAAGTGCACGTTAATCTGGAGCAATAACGGATTAAGCAGAAAACGAGAAGTTGAGAAGAGGAGACTCTGGCGACCCTATTCGCGATGAAGCCGTGACCGTCACGTCATCCCATTACTAGATCCAATCAAGATACATATTAGGTAGGGTTATGCCAAACCCCTACATAAACTAATAAAAAAAGTTTTTGCAATATCAAACATTACTCACTACTTAATGTAAACACAAATAACTGTGAATGTCGAAATAAAATTCACTAGTTTTTTTATCTACCGTTGGAAAGTTTGGAAGATCACTCATCGATCGATCGGTAATCAAATAACATGAAAAAATGGCGACTCACCCACCAATTTTTATATTCTTACAACCGTAACGGGATCGATTGAAACGAACAAATAAACACATAATGATTTTTTTTTGTTTTGCTGTTTTGATCCTATATTCACTCACAAAAAGAAATTTTTGAATTCTTTACTTTTCTAATCACAAGCACAGGATTTAATCTAAAATTAGGATTATCTCCAAATATAATTTAAGTTTTTTTATGCCAACGTATTAATTGCCACTTGACAACTCCACAGAAAAGTTAAGAACTGACGCCACAAATATAACAGAGGCCTTTATGTAGGCAAATTCAAGTATTTATGGTATATTCATAACAACGAAAACATTGCTGCGGCTGGTCTTGTACAGTTTCTCAACAAATAATAACACTAAATGAAAAATTATTTGCCATTGAATGTTATGTTTTCGAGTTTGAATATAAGAAAAAAATCTACAACTTAGAAAGTTAAAAGTAATAAGGTAATCTTGAAGTATTAATGAAGGTTAGCCAACAGGTTTGCGGCTATATAAATTGTTCGAGATATGTGAAATGATTGGAATGATGATGTAAGTAAACGAAAAGGGTTTATTGCACTACAAGTAAAGAGATGAGTTGCATTGGGAGCATCGTTATTTCCACAAGTTTAATAATGAGGTGAATCCTCTGCAAATGTGAGTCACCACAAATTTACAAAACGCAAAATCATTCCAGAATATTCGAGCTTCCGATCCGTGAGGATTTTATTCATCGTTGCAGTTGTGCTTTTGCGGCACCATAAGAAACCTTTATCCATTAACTCCTGCCCATTTTTTGATTGGACATCCATATACTGCTTGGCCAGAACCAGATATTAGAAAACTTAAATTAAATCACTTATCTAGATGGCAATTGGTAATTGGTTAGGTTGAGACTTGATTTTTGGGAAAAAAAACAGTTCAATTATTTATCAACGCTACAAAAAAGAACAAAATGGAAAACAGACACAGCATCAATCAAACTCAATGATATACACGATAGTAATATATGTACCGCCAAATAAACGGAAATACAAGGACAAGTTGTAGCAATCTACCCTAGAAGATAAAGATAACGCTGTAAGAGGAGTTACATTAAAAACATAAACTGGATTACTGAAGAGGCTAGTTGTTAAATTATCCATATTACTGGTCAATGAATGATATGCAGCTTTCTTATGGTGGCAGAATGTTCATTTTGTTTGTGTTTTGAGGCATTGCAATATTAATATCTTCAATTTCCCAAACATTGGTAAGACATTCTTCAATATTGATGCTAGTGTATATAAAGAAACATAGATCAGCTAAACGTCCTATTAAATGTGTTTATCTAAACGATTTGGCTAGTCGTTAGAATTAATTTTGTGTGACATCCAAAACCATTTTACACATCTTACTTTCAATAATTATTTTCTGAAATTTAAATGTTCATAAGTTACATTCATACAAAATAAACGAAAGAACTGTCTGTTTAACAAAATAATAATAAGTATGCGAGGGTTAACTAGAATATTCCTATAAGGCTTTAAGATATTGTACTTTGGTAACACTAGTTTTATACCGTTGAGTATTCGAAACTTAATTTTCCATTAGAAGTATGTTGGGCTTAGGAAATGGTACCGAAGAGTACGATTTGAGTTAGGTCAGTTGTGTAGTGTTGTGCAGTGTTAAATGGAGAGGAATCTAAAAAAATAATAATACTAAATCAAAAATGTGAACAAATATTTATGTTACGTGAATCGAATTTTCTATGATTTAATTAAAATATCGCTCTGCGATTTTCTTAGTTGGTAATAAAATAAAATTAATAAAACTATAATAGCGAAGGGTTGAGCAGCGTACTCATAACCAATTGGTGAACCTTCACGGACCATCAGACCTTGCATTACAACTGTTAACTTCCAGAGCTTTCCATTACTTTAATTTTTTTCGTGTATACTACATGTATGTTAAGTATGAAGGAGTTGAGTTAAGTATGATTTAAAATGGAAGATTCGTGGGTTGTGAATATACAGCTTGTTTATTCGGCTATAAGCAACCCGAGTGCTCCCTGGTGCACAAAAAATTAAAATCCGAAAATATTTGTTGCATTTTCATTTAAATAAGTTCGTAAATAAGGAAAATCCGTCAAATAGTTAAAATAGTATATTAAGAAACTAGTTTCATAATCGACGATTTTATCGCACGCAATCTGTTTAGAAAACGACCCGCGCAGCGGGGAGTTTTCTAAAGGATAAGTGCGATAAAACGTCTTATGAAACGAGTTTTTTATACTATTTTTTCTATTTTGCATTTTTTGTCTTGAAATTTTAAAAAAATTTTTATGTTTTAATGTTTTAAAGAAAATTTCTAAAAATTTCAATTCAAAATAGTAAGCTCTGCGTTTCATCATATTTCTATATATTTTTTTGTTGCAAAACTAGCTTTCATAAAATGTGTATTTTATTAAAATATAGTCAATTTGATATTTGGTTATTATTATTAATTATTTTAATTAATTAAAATATTTAACACTAATTTAGATTATTTTTTAATAATAAGATTAATTAATAAGAGTAATTTTATTTATATAATTATTCGTTTTAACTTTCACTGACGTTTCTATGACCAATGTGACCAACCTTGAAAAACAAAACTTTGCGTATCTTAATAAAGGCCATTTCGATACGCATTTGGGTATCGAAATGACTTTATTTTAGACGCAAAATAGAAAAAAAATATTGTGTACTTCTATTGAACCAGTATATTGTATCGGTCTATTTGACCAAAGTTGATTGATGTAATTAGAGTTTCCAAATTACTCGAATTCGCAAGTACCCGAGTAGTCGAGTATTTGAATTCTGAAATACCCGGGCTACCTGGGTATTTGAAAAAGTAATAAAATAAATCTAAAAAATTTATGGTATGGTGGGAGTGCAGTTGCGTAGGGTTAATATCAGGGCCAGATAAACTGCGGGTGCAATGGAGCGACCGCACCAGGCACCTAAACAAAGGGCGTCAAAATTGAGTTCTGTTTTAAATTAGATTACTTTTTCGTTTTTCGTAAACAAATTTTGAGGCAAATTAAATTTAATTTTTCTATATAAAAAACAAAGCTTGAGCTTTTGTCGTAACTGACTTTTTCTATAGATACCAACGGTATCTATTTACCAAGGGTTTAAATTTAAATTTAGCTAATAAACGATCGTACGGTTTTTCGCTGTTAAAAACGTGAACTCTAGCCCCAACAAAAGATCTCTAAGTACAAAGATATAACTTAATTTATCTGACCAAACAATTAAACAAATTAATCAATTTAAAAAAATTGAATATAAACATACATTTATCTTACTTTAGTTGCATGCAGTTTGATGTATTGATAACAATTTATTTTTCCATTTATTTAACACCGCTCGCCTTACTTCAGTAAAGTACGAACATAATATGCGGTTTCTTGCAATGTTTTACCTTTTCAAAAAAAAAGCACTAATATATGATATGCATTCGATCCTCTGGCATCACGCTGATTTTCTTTTTGGTATTGGTAAAAACGTGATTTCTCCTACTATTTATCAAGAGCACGGTTGACCAAAAGATGATTAAACATGCAATGACGTATTTGTGGAACAAAAACATTAATTTTTTTTTTATATTTCCCTTTTTTCTCATTTACTTTTTTTTTGCAGGCATTTCAACTAACACAAAGGACACGAAACCTTATCAAACTTATTTTTATTTACAAATTTTTATTTGCCTCAATCAAGGTAACATATTTATGAAATTTTTGGAAACTCAACACAATCTTTATTACCAATAGTTTATAAAAACAGCAGCGTAATTTTTCTTGTTATAATTCTTTTCTTTTTAAACTTTATTTCACAATAATAAAAAAATGCTTTTTACACATACAGGTGGACAGACACAACATATATTTTCCTTTTTTTTTGTTCTACATTATAATTTCTTTTTTTATTCTATTTCGTTTGAAACATTATTCTTTTAACTTTAAATTGTAACTCACAAAAACAATCGAATAGTTTTAATAATTAAGTTTTAAGTACTAGTACAATAATTTGGTTTTAATTTCAGGTTACAACTGACCAAGTTCATAAATATTTTTAGTATTTATGCCATTACAAATAAAATAAAAAAGTGAATTATTGATTGTTGATCGCAATGAACTCTCCCCTTTTCGTTTTATTTAGCAAAGAGATAAAATATAACAATTAAATTCGAAATATTTTACAAAGAATACAGACATATAAAAAAACCTATTAGGCCTTTGATTTTTTTTACAGGAAGTCCGAAGATTATGTATGCAGCAGATTGTTTGGTGATAATCTTTGTTAATGAAAAAATGTAATGTAGCCGTATTATACATTAAAATGGAAATGTTTGGTGTTTGAACAGGAATTTAGTTTCTACTATAAGTTTATTGTTCTAGAGTTGATTTCTTATAAAATGCTACCTGTTAAATATCGTGTAATTTGGCGAGCAAAACACTTTGTATCAAAATTTGTTTTAACTTTTGATCTATGGAGGTGACACCCTCGCGTCCTTATGTCGCTGCTATCGACAAACGATTCAACGTAAGATATTAGATAACTTTTTTCTTTTTCTATTTAACTCTCTTTCTATTTAACTTCTATTTAACTTTTTAACTTAACTTTTTTCTTTTTCTATTATTAAGGAAGACCATGGTTCACATGATTAAGGAGTATATTTCCCCCGATAAAGTAACCCATTTATATTTTTATTTCTGCAAATTATTTTTATAAAATCTGTTCATAAAATCAGAAGGTGAACCTCTTATAAAAATTTTATTTCTTACTTCTTATCATTAAATATTGGTCTATGTTTATCTATTACTTTCATTCTATGAAAAAATGTATTGTTTCGTTATCTACTCGTGTATTTAAAAAGGCAAAACGTGATAAAAAGGAAATTCGTATATATATTGTAGACTTCATTCCATGAACATATTATTAATTGAGCTTACTGAAATGAAGATCTCATTGAATAACATAAGAAGCCAAAGATTTGATAACGGATCCTACATGAAGGGAAAAAATGCTGGAGTTCAAAATCGAATAAAGCTATTTAGAACAACTTTTATACTTTGTACTGCTCATTTTTTAAATTGGTGCGGCATCGTTTTCTGGGGAAACTCTTAATTTTTTCATTTTTACTAAATTTTTTACAACTTTACGCATATTTTACTGAATCGATTCATTGTTTTGATCTTCTTAGGCACCAAAGGAAAAGCTTAGTTTAAATCCAGTTTATGAAACATATTGAGACCACCGAAAATCAGTTATAAAGACCTCTTTGGTCGTAAAATTTTATAAAACTTTAATAGAAATTCAAAATGTTTACCGAAGATAAGGCAAACAAAAAAAAAACTGGCGGGTTTCTTAGAGTTAGAGAATGAATCGATTATTTCGCATCCAAATCAAATACAAATTTGTCATACAGAAAAGATTTTGAATGTAAATCACACAATAATAACATATTCTGCACAATTTTTTTTTTCTTTTAATTGATTTTGCTATCAATTGATTAGAAGAACAATGTATGAAACAGTTGAAACTCGAACAGTGGTAACTTGAATGGTTAAATTTCAATTATATTTATTTCAATTTTTGGTTACAAAATACATAGGATTTAATACATAGATTATTAAAGTATTGATTATAAAATATATGTGATGTTAAACATAGATCATTTATATACAGTATATACATATTATTTTCTAATCCTGTTTAATTATAACAATTCGTATATTTAAATAAAAAATATTATTAAACAGAGGTGGACTCTGCATGTATTCTTATGGATGATCACAATGATAGATCTGGCTTTTTATATAATATATTTTAATTAACAACTAGGATAAGGATTACATATTCCTATTTTTGGAATGTTGAAATAATTTTAACTAACTTATCCTCATATTTTAACTATCTAACTTAGCCGAACTCTGTGTGAACTTTTTAATTATTATAATAAATTTTTATTTACTTGGTGATACTGTGTTATTGCTTGCTTGATGAAATGAGCCTCTATATACCAAATTCTATTTTGTGAACTTTAATCATTGACAACAGGAGTAAGTCGCATGAATAAGGAGCATTCCACGAGCTGGACTATTGGCAATTCAATTTGAGTTATCTTTTCGTAATTTAAAAAAAATTCTTAGCCTTCTATTTTGTTTCTAAATATTCTCATAAAATATTGGCATATATCATATTTTATTATATAGAGATTTACTGTCTAAACATCCAACAATTGAAAAACCATAAAAGAAAATTTGGGTCCAATTATAAAAAGCGTCAGCAATTGAAAATGCTTGAGAACGCTTGTTGTTGTTGCGCCTAGAACTTAAAAGAAGGACCTAGATCTGTGGGAGCAAAATATGTCTATGAGTTGCTGTGACAGTGAAATATATTGTAATTGCTTTTACACAAAACATCGTATTAAAACAAATACTGCATTTTTCTTGACCTTATTATCTTACAATATAACTAAACTTGAGGGTGCCACTTACCTAATCTGCAACCGACGCTAAAATACTTTGATCCGGCACTGGTTAATATATTAAAGTTTCTTTTGTCAATTAGCCCTTACGACGTCATTTTAAATAAATTGAAACTTGTTCAATACAAAAATTAATCTAGGAAATGTGTTTTATAAATAACTGAATATCACCCATGACAGATACTAGAGCATGTTTTTTACATTAGCAACAAAAAACGGTATTAAAATTCGTCACTTTTATAACACAACAAAAAGAAAATGTCATTACTTCTTTTTAAAATATGTTTTTTTTTCAACAACCATCGTCAATAGTCGTCCTAAGACTGGTAAATTAAAGATATTTCATCACTAATAATTCTTTTATGCTATTTTTAATACAAAGTTGCGCTACCTTTAGCAGGCACCTACAAGGGAAGAATTCTCATTAATGATAATTCTACACAATTTTGTCTATGAGCATCTTCTGCATAATCATTTTGTCGAAAAGAATAAAATTTAGCTTATGTCCCAAACGCTGTATACTCGGATGTGTAATAGGACTTACAATGAGTCACAATAACACAGTGATTTTTTTTGAGACCTTGGTTCCACTAAGTCTTAAATGGTTCTAGGTTCTACGTCCCAATCAATATAAATTCAAGATTAAGATATTTTAGTTGCTCGTTCAAAAGTTACATTTGATAGTCGATCAAATTACCCGGGTAGTTAATCGAAATACCTGAGTAGTAGAGTATATTGAAAAAGCCAAAACAAGTTAACACAAACAAAATAAACACACAACACAAAATTTTAGCTTTATCTACTAAGAAAATAAAATGAAACTACGCAGTCTATTTTAGCATAGATAAATAAAAAAATTTGAAAAAATAGATTTCCTAAATATGTGTAAACTTTTTAAGTGTATGGAATTATGAATTTTGTTGTTTAAGGTAAATTTTTTCTAGAATTTTAGGTTGTGTTAGGGATAGTAAGTTCAGTTATAAATCAACAGCGATACAATTGAGTTCTAAGGTAGTGGTGACACAAGTCATAGCATGAGAAAAATAAAATAATTGTAAAATATTTTTATAAGTGATAAATTATTGTGAATACAAAAACAATTAATAGGAATAATAAAGGGAGAACAATCTTGTAATGAGATAAAGTAATCTAATCAACAATGCGATCGTTTTCATGGTTCCAAAATGTCTACTGGGGACCACAAACCATATAATCTCACATAATCCAGCGTTGTTTGCAACATACCGAGAGTAATGGGCTAGAGGTGATTTTTATCAGTTGCTACCGATGCAACTAAGAGTTCAGCATTTTCTTGTAATAAAAAGTCCACTACAGCAGCTCTGTTTGATTAATCGTCTGAATGAACACTATTCTTGGGCTAACATGATACAACACCAATAACAAAACAAACGATGGAAATAAAAACCATATAGAAAACAAAACTAAATAATGAAGTTGAAATCCTTACAGAAGAGAAACCTGACATCGAACCCGTACATCCGTACATCGAACCCGTACATCGAACAAATGTAATGCTTTTCCCGAATCAATAGTTTTGGTGGCGTTAAATATATAGAGGTTTAGAGAAAGGGTTAATTAACACATCAGACACCACCTTTCTATTAAAAAATATTGCTACGCTGTTGCATAGGCTGACTTTACCACAGCTCTGGAAACATAGTGTTCTGGATATATAATGAGCTAATATCCATCAAATACTTTAATTAAAAGCTAACCAATGTTGTAGATTTTGCGTAGTTCTAATTATAAAAATATTAAAGAGAGCAGTAGTATCCCAACAAACATAAATTCTGTTGTACGAGAAAAAGTTTAAAAAAAATTTAGCCGGAAGTGAAAAACCGGAAGTAGGGATGCAGAACTATTTTAAACCGTACTACATACTCATGCACCAAGTTTCATCCAATTCGCTTATCAGGTACAGAAGTTATAGAGCTTTCAAAAAAACAGGTGCTCCAGGGACCCCCCACCACTTTGTTCACTATCGCTCAAAAACTAATCAGTTCCTTGCCATACATATTTGCATTTTTCCAAGGTGTCATCAAAATACATTCACGCACCAATGTTGTATGCTCCCAACAAACATTGAAACAAAAAACAGGTGTTCGAGCGGTTCGCCGCCACTTGTCTCAATATTATCCATAAACTAATCAGTTCTTTGTCATTTAAGTCTCCATCTTTTTTCAAAGTGTTATTAAAAAAGTGTGAAAAGTCAGCATTTGTATGATAGACCCCCTGCCACTTTGATCAATGTTTCCCAAAAGATGATAATTATCTTCTCAAAATTATTAGAATCTTTTTCATAAGTTTCGTCATAATCACTTCATTATTGTAGACTGTAGTGCGCATAAAGACATTGATAAGGTTCAAAAAAGGACAAAAAAAAATATTTTACCGGAAGTTGGGATGCAGAACTGTTACGAACCGTAGTAAATGCTTATGTTCCAAGTTTAATCTAATTCGATTATCAGGCGCAGATGTTATTGAACTTTCAAAAAAACAGGTGCTCGAGGGACCCCCCACCACTATGTTCACTATCGCCCAAAAATCAATCAGATCCTTATCATACATATTTGCATCTTTTTCCAAAGTTTCATCAAAATTTCTTTAACGAACGATAAAATCTTTATCATGTTACTTGAAAGGTTTCACCAACGATCCATGACAATCGATCGGTAATTGTATGGCTACCGTAGAGATAAACAACTGAAAAAAAACTTTTTAACCGGAAGTTGGTATGCAGAAATATTGGAAACAGTACTTTAACATTATACACCAAGTTTCCAATAGATTTTAAGCCGGGACTAGAAGTTATTGAAGATTTAAACTAAGAGGTGTTCGGGAGACCCACCACCATTTTGTCCAAATTTGAAATGAATCCAGATCTACCATTTTCAAGCGATCCTGTATCATTTTCCAAAGTTTCATCAAGATCATATGCAGAAAGGTCACACACCCACACACCCACCCACCCACACACAGACGTACACCAAAATGTTTGCTATTTAGATAGAGGATGGTCCAAAACAAAAGAAAAAACAAAATTTGAAGTATGTAAGATTTTTTATTTTCTCGATAGATTGCATTACTTCACACAATTTAAAATTGTGGTGAAGTAAAAATGCTACATTAGCAACTGGGAATCTGAGAATTTTGGAGAGGATACTTGAAATTCCACCTGCATAAGCTAGCTTGATTTCAGTTGATTGATGTAGTAAAACTTACTGACCTGAAAAAACATGAAATTATAAAAAATAAGCATAATAATAATATAAATAAATTAAAATATATGTCTCAAATAGCTATTTTATATGATTGACTATAGTCTACAACAACTCGCCATTTTTGCACAATATAATGCTGTTTTTTGGAAATGCGAATATGTGAGTTATCTATGGTTTTTTTGAGTTCCTAATAATGTTATTGTTAAGCATTTTTGGAACTTGCTGGTATTATTACTTGCATTAGGTATAAAGTATTATTAGACATTTTACGAGTTTTATGATTGATTTCATCAATTGAAGTAAATTTTTCGTTCATGTTAAAATATATTATTAAGGAGTTATTGTTTTAATAGTTAAACGTTAAACAACTGTTTTTTTTACTAACCATTTCTTTTTCTACATGGAGATTGAAACAAAAACTCATAATACTATTCCATTATCCTTCATTACAAACAAGCCTGTTCATCCAAATTTAATGATGATTCGACAGAATTTCAAAACCATAAAATCTCAAAATTTTGCTTAAAATTCATAATAAAAGTTCACCACTAAAAAGACTCTACCAAAAATGTTGTATAACTAGCTCATTAAAATCATACGGGTTATCCTCGTTCATATCACCCTACACCTTATCTAAAAATTCCTAAACCTATTGAATCAAAAACTCATTAATTTCACCTAAATTTATTATGAACACTCCAATAACCGACAATAGAATCATTTTTTTTTATTATCTTAATCTAATCAACGTATTCACGTGTTTTCATCATAGCATCACACACAAAATCATAAAAAAACAACGAGCGAAAAGAAAATCAATTTGTTTGTATTTCCATTAAATATTTTTTTGTTTTCCTTTAATATAACTTATTAGAAGGCGGAGGGAAGTTGTTAATTTAGAAAGTAAAAAGAAAAAAGTCTTCGGCTTTTTATTTTACATTTTTCTTATTTTCAATGAAAATTATAAAAAGAATTTTCTTTTTACTTGAACTCTGTTGTGTTGTTATTTTTGTTAGTTTAGGTGAGAGTACAAAATATTACATAATGAAAATTGGAAAGAGATGAAAATTTTCATTTTTCCGAAATTTTATGAACTGAAGTTGATTGACATATTATATGATATATGTGTATACACAAAAAAAGTGAAAATTCATGAGTGACACATTCCATAAAAATATGTGTAGATGTATATATGTGTATAGTTTTTTTTTGTGAATTTATGAAATATTTGTAATAATAAAGTGAATATGATTTCCGTTTTTTTCTGTTAGTTAACTTCTTTAACAGAGATTTGGTATTATGGATGGAGAATAGACGGGTGAAATGGGTGTTTTACTTATATATGCTTACGTTTTTGATGTTTAAAACATGAAAAATTAAAGAATGTAAACGTAAATTAAAGGTAAATTGAATATGTTTGTGCTGTGAACCAGTTAAATATTTTTTTGGTAAAGGCTGTTTTTATTATTATGATGATTATAATTTCTATTAGTTTTGAAGAGGGTAATATCTCATTTAAATTTAAAATTATGATTACGTGAGATGAATTGAATTAGACATTTAATTTATGTGATTGAAATGATTGATATTTGTGTTTTTTTTTTAAATTTTGGTTAAAAGTTATTGTTATATTATAAATAAGTTTAAGAGTTAAATTAAACGACCCCTAATAATATATCGTCTCTGTGAAACTAGAATAGTTTTTATACAACTATTTTTAAAATTTAAATAAAATTTAAACCTGCCAGCAACCTGTTTCAATTTGTTTCAACATCTACCAAAAAAATTAAAATAAATTAAATGGGAAGCTGAAAAAGTTATCTTTCTATCCAAAAACTAAGAATAAGTTACTTTTTAAACCAAATTACCATAATTCTTATTAACAAATTTAAAATTTTTAATTTGTTTTTGTCTTGGTTTATTCTACTTTTGAAATGAAATGAAAAATCAATTTTTTGTAAAATTTTTAGTTTTTGCATTTAGTGTAAATAATTTGGTTCATACTCGGTGATAGTGTAAAGGTGGAAAGTTAAAAAAGTTAAAGTCATTCTTGGATGTAATGCAAATGCACACTACACCATTCAATCTAACTGACAAGAACACGAATTTTCGAATTTTCGAATGAAACTTTTCTTTATTGAAAAAAAATTTAATTTACTGTTGTACCCAGTATTTAACAAAAAAACAAGGAACGCTGGTGTAATCTCTGATATTAACCCATATTGTCTTCTAGATCTATTTTCGGGAAATGTACTGTGGATGAAAAGAGCAATTTTTGGGCTAATTTCAATACCTCGAAATAATTTGTGCACCTTTAAGAATGGAGAATGAGTCTATAGAATTAAACCATCAAGAAAAAAAAGAGGAAACGTTGGATGAAGTAATCAAAGATATTGTCAAAAGCCATGGTAATTGTACTGGCTCGAGGCCTTCATTTGATTGTTGCGGTCATGAGACCAAGTTGGAGCAATATGATCAAAGAAAGAGTTTCGACAATCTTTTAATACAAATGATGGTAAATAGTTACGATGAACGCCTTGAACACAATAATGAGCGTGTTGTGTATCTATGTAGGCGTAAGTGTATGGAAGTATGTATGATAGCGTGCATGGATGTAGGCGTGAGTGTATAGGGGTATATATGATGGCGTGTATGGTTGTAGGCATGAGCGTATGGGGGTATGTATGGTGGCGTGTATGGATGTAGGCTCGAGTGTATTGGGTGTATATGCACGGGAATGATGTAGTTATGGGGGTGGACGTGACGGTTGTGGCTTCTACGTGAACCGGCCCTTTTATTTCTTTAAATAAAATACTTTGTCGTAGGCGACAGTTTTAAAAAAAACTCTGTTTACCCTAGATGATAAAATACAGTAATATTGATATTACAGTAATATACAATAATATACAGTATACAGTACAGATACAGTAATATTGCTTTAACGTCCATCTGTCCCGTCCCAGAAATTAAAATATCAATAGAGTCTCACTAAAATGAATTCATAATTACCAATGAGATAAAACATGATAACAAGCAATTGCAAGCATTGGTCACCATAATCACAACTTTACTGAATTCTAGCCGAATTTTGGTCACTCCTTTTGTGCCAACATTCACATCTCATTTGGTTGTTGTGTCTTCATATTACTTCGGTCTGAAAGACCTAAGTATTGCATTCATAAGCTCAAAGTGAATTTCTTACCCCCACTTTTTTGGCATTTCTCGACGTTTTAGGACCTACTAATTCTAAACAATCAAAAAAAAAATGTATGTCTGTCTGCCGGCCGGTCGTCACAACCGACGAAATCTAAAAAACCGCTGGACGGATTTGAAAATTTTTCCAAAAATAGGTTTACTCAATAAGAAGAGCCGAAAGGACGATGTGTTCGATTGCTGTACCGGAAGTGTGTCAAAAAATCGTCAAGTGTGTCAAAACAAGGAAATTTGCATATTTTTTGCTTAAAAAGCGTTCATTTTAATTTATTACGAGTAGGAACATTGAATTTGAAGAAATCTTGATGGTAAGGATTCAAATGTGAGACCAAAATCTAGATTATTGCATTATAAATTTGTCAAAAAAATGTTGTCAAGTGTGTCAAAAGAAAGATTTTTATTTATTTTTTTACCCCATTTTTTGGAAAAAATTAAATTAAAATTTTGTTTGAAATGAAATTTTATTATTATTATTGAGAAATATGGCATTATAAGCTTGTCAAAACAATAATGTCAAGCGTGCAAAAAATGTTTTTATGACGTAAATGTAATTGAAAATGAAATTGGACGTGAAAATTTTTTAATTTGTTATGTTCTTGATATATTTTTGGAATGGTGAAAAAAGTTTGTATATATATGATTTTGTAATAATTATGGGAATTTTGGGAAAAGTTTTAATTTTGTAGTAATTTTTGGAATATTTTTAGAATGTTGAAAAAAGTTTGATTTTATTATAATTTTTACAATATTTTTGAAATTTTAAAAGAAATATGAATTTGTGATTTTGTATTATTTTCTTGAATCGCTAAATTGAAGGTTTTTAAATAGTTTGCCGTAAATGAAAATGAAATGGGATATGGACATTTTTGAATTTGTTATAGTTTTTGAATATTTTTGTAATATTGAAAAAGTTTCAAATTTTGATTTTGTAAGAATTTTTAAAGATTTTTAGAATTTTTAAAAATTTAAAAATTTTGATTTTATTATAATTTTTATAGTTTTGGAAAAAGTTTCAATTTTTGATAGTGTTATAATTTTTGCAATATTTTTAGCTTTGGAAAATGTTTGAATTTTTTGAATTTTTAAGAATTTTGTTTTGTCGTAGTCTGGGGATCAACGAAGCGTTGTATAGTTCTCTGATTTAATGATTCACTATTTCCGCATATACATCAGATTGGCATTGGCTGAGACCTTCATAATAATTTTTTTTGAATTCAAACCGTAATGGCATCTGCCATACTCTTAGTAAAACAAAAATTTTATAGTTCTAAAATAGTTGTGTAATGGTTTCCAATGTAATTTCCTTATTCGATTTATAATCATTAATCGCTGTCAAATTGTTAGAAAAATGGTTGTGGTTTGTCATTAAGCCATAATTACGTTATTTAAATGTATAATTCGTTCCATTGTTTCGTAAACAATTTTGTTCTTTTTAAATCTTTTCCAATTTCTATTACAAACTAGCCGACCTACTTCTTAATGGGTAAAATAATTGACGACCCAACGAAAGTACGAAAAACTACCTTATCGATTCGATATTAATTGTATATAAATAGCAGTTGACAGGCAGCCTCGCTCTCTTACATTATTATTTTTCTATTGTGACTTTTAGTCTTTTATTCTCATTTCACTCTATTTGTGTGGTTAATTAAATTTTGACATCTGCAGATGTGTTATTTTTTTGATGGCTGGTTTTTTTTACGACTAGGCTGGTAATGTACCGCATGGAGGGATCAGTTTCTTATTATTTTGAAATTTTTTTTTTTATTTTGGATCTACGGGTGTGACAACCCCGCGTACTCCAGTCCCTGCTATTGACATACGAGTTAACGTGAGATATCACATACCACTGGCAATAGCAGTGAGATATCACTAGCCAAGGTGACATTTTAGGGGTGGTGGCGGATGAACTGTATTCAGTCAACGGTAGCACCCTCAATCTTAGCTGTGAAATAATCCTTGATGATGAGACGCAATTGCTTCCTTGAAGAAACAAGCCCTTTAAATAACTATGTGTGGGCTTTAATCATTAAGAAAGACAGTGCGTCACAGGATCAAGGAATATGCAACCGGCTGGATTATTGGCAACTACATTTTTGTTTTTTTTCAGCAATTTTTTGTAAAAATTTGCTATTTACTTTTTAATTTACTTTTATTTTCTCTATTCTATCATAAAATATTGGCCTGTGTCATATTTTGTTAGTGATAGGATTTTTTGTTTGGTTATCAATTCTTTAACAAAAAATATAAAAAAACAAAAAAAAGAAAGATTTACGTCCATCAACACCCTTGAACGTATGTTGTTGTGGGACCTTGGTCTTAAAAGGTTTTTATGTGTTATTGTGACACATATTGTAGTTCCTACCACACAACACTTTTTAATAAAAAAAAAAAAAAAATGTGTAATCTGGAGGTTTCGTTCTGCTGATGACCCGAAGAATTCGATGGAGTGCAAATCGCCGTGGAGACAAGCGAGCTGATTGATATTAGATTGGTGAGTTAGATGACAATTTCTTTTGCTAATATAACTTGTGATCCTAAAACATTTATGGTGATCAGAAAAAAATAAATTGTAATAGACAATCCATGTCAAGAGTAATTTTTTTTGTAATTGTTTTTTTTTTTTTTTTTTAACGGCGTTCATGCTCCATGTAGGAGCGTTGCCAGGCTAATCAGCTTCGAATATTCACCACGGTCATTCGCAACAGCGACATAATTACCATGGCAGCCAATTTTTTTAAGGTCGTTTATTACGTCAGTCTCCCATTGTAGTCGTGGTCTACCTCGCGGTCGCCCACTCCCTGGGGTACTAACGTACATTTTTCTAATCATTCCAGACTGTGAATCGGCTCGTAGAACATGCCCAAACCAAGCAATCCTATTAGAACGTATACAACCTATTATATCAGGACCCTCAAGAAGGTCTCTGATCTCAAAGTTATACCGGGTTCTATACTCTCCATCGTCTGTCTTAAGTGAACCAAAAATGTAGCGTAGGATTTTACGCTCAAATACAGATAAATGCGATTCGTCATTTTGTGTAAGGGTCCACGTTTGTGATCCATACATCACAACCGGTCTAATCAATGTCTTGTATAACTTGAGCTTGGTGTTAGTTGATACATACGGAGATCCAAGGAGAGGTTTGATTGAGTAGAAAGTTCGATTACCTGCAGCGATTCGAGCTTTTATATCTGTAAGTATGCTGTTGTTTGAGTCAAGCATTGATCCCAAATATTTAAAAGATTCAACTCCCTCAATTCGTTCATCGCCGCACATCAAATCTTTCTTCTCAGACTCTCTTGAAACATTCATATGTTTGGTTTTATTGTAGTTAATTTGAAGACCAATTTTTCTAGCTCCACTCTCAAGCGACTTAAAAGTCTCACTCATAACAGCTTCACTTCGGCTGAGGATGACAACATCATCAGCGTATGCAATCATCTGTACTGAGTTTATTGACAAGATATTGTTGTTAATCGGTAGTTTCTTTTGACGGCACACATATTCCAAGGCTAAATTAAAAAGTATAGGGGAGATAGCATCACCTTGTCTTAACCCGGAGTCGACTTTAAAAAACCTTGATATTTCGTTCTCTACTCGTACCTAGCATTGAGAGTTCTGTACTGTCATTTCGCATAGTGATACCAGTTTACCAGGAATTCCCATTGACACCAGAGCAGACCATAGAGTCTCTTGTTCGAGAATGAAGAGTTAGTGCACTGGTATGTTGAGCTCTTGGCACTTTTCCAAAATCATCCTTATCGAGAAAAGTGCATCGGTGGTACCTCGGCCCCGCCGGAAACCACACTGATATTCTCCAAACAGTTGTTCAGCAAAAGGATTGATTTTGGATAGCAAAATGTAAGAAAAGATCTTATATGCTGTGCAGAGTAGAGCGATTCCTCTGTAGTTTGCACATTGTAGGCGATTACCTTTTTTATGGATTGGCATCAGCATAGCTGTGTTCCAGTCCTGTGGCATGGCTTCAGTCCTCCATATCATTTGAACAAGTTCAAACAATCTTGAGGATAGAGTTTCACCACCATGTACAATCATTTCGGATGTTATATCGTCGATACCAGGTGCTTTATTGCATTTTAATTTTGACAGCGCTGCATCGAATTCCTCTTTGGTGGGTTCGTCTACATGTACCTTTGACGCACGAATAAGCTTTGCTCGTCGCCCGACTTGTTGCTGGTCACTTAAGTTGAGAAGATTCTCAAAATAAGCGGCCCAAGTATCTAAAATATTTTTAAGGTCTACTTGTAGCTCCCCATCTTCGTTTTGAATAGCAGTCGATCTGGTTTGAGGGCCCTTCTTTAAGGTTTTAACCTGTTGAAAGAAGTTACGCGATTGATGTTCCTTATTGAAGCTTTCAATCTCCTCACACTGTCTCTTCCACCATTCTCTCTTCGTTTGTCTACATAACTTTGTAACGGCTTGTCTTGCCAGTTTATAGTTCTCCTTCGTGGACCTGGTGTTGCGTCCTTGCAGACATTTCAGATAGCAATCTCTTTTGTATTGAATTGCGTCAAGACATGCTTGATCCATCCATGGCTTCTGGGAGTGGTTTTGTGGTCGTCCAAGTATTCCCTCAGCAGCGCTTAAAACAGCATCTTTGAGCAAATACCATGACTTATCGACGTCTCCATTAATGGTTTCTGATTTCTCCAATGTTTCGGCAATATGGTTTTGATATTTCTCTTCTGTTTCTGCATTCTTTAGTGATGAGATGTTAAATCGTTTCCGTTGATTGAATTTCGGAATGCTTGGGTTTGGGAAGTGGAACCTTATTTTAGCACATACAAGAAAGTGGTCACTTCCAATGTATGCACCTCTGAAGGATCGCACATCCAGAACACTCAAAAAGAAACGTGCTGTAACTAGCACGTGATCAATTTGATTTCGAGTGTTTCCATTCGGTGAGACCCAAGTCTGCTTATGAATCGATCGGTGCGGAAAGAAAGTTCTGGCAATTTTCAAATTATTTGATAATGCAAACTCAGTCATTCTCTCACCATTATCATTCGAATTCAAATGCAGACTGTTGGGGCCCACCACATTTCCATAGGAGATATCTCTTCCAACCTGCCCATTAAAGTCACCAAGAACCATAGTGAAGTCGCGTGTTGGTGTTTGTTTCATAACCTCTTCCAGTGCTATGTAGAACTTATCCTTCTCGTCGACGGTCTTAGCTTCAGTTGGTGCATGCACGGCAATAAGAGAAATATTGTTATGTGTACCACGTACACGTAGGTAGCAAATCCTCTCACTGACCGGGATGAATTTCATCACGGCTTCTTGTATGCGTGCACCAACAAGAAAGCCAGTTCCAAATTCTCTTCGAGAAGGATGACCACTACAGTATAGAGAGTGACTATCCAAATCTTGTTTTCCGATTATCGGCTGTCTAATTTCTTGCAGAGCTATGATATCCATCACATACCTCTCAGCCTCTGTTTCTAGACTTATAAGAGCATCAGGAGCGCTCAGGCTGCGCACGTTCCACGTTCCGATTCGGTAGTCTGGTCCTTTTTCACGTCCAGGTAAAATTCTGTTTTTGTCCGGGTCTGTTTTTCTTTTCTGATTTCCAAATTTAACAAATAATTTTTTTTCCGGGGTTAGGGTGTTAACCTTAGGCCCAACCCAAATTGTCGTGAATGGGCCCGTTCTGCGTCTTAAGGTCACCAGAAACAACCTTTTGACACGTTTATATAGCGAGCCGCTTGATCCAAGACAGACGCCCGCTTCAAGCCGCCCCTAACATGGAGAACAGACGCTTGAGTCGCATTGGTTTTAAGGCGCCAATTCGCCATGATGTACCATGATTGACTAAGCAGTTTTTACCCTTCTTGTCTCGGGTACACCAACCTAATTCTGTCAGCATTAACCAGGCAGCACGGCGTGGACGTCGAATTTCGGATTTCACTACCCTTTTTTTGTAATAATACAGTATTTTTTTTTGTGTGTAACGAATTCTGAATTCTTGTCCTAGTTAAAATTTTTAGTAAATTGAGTGCGCGTTAGATTAACTTTGGGCGATAATAAAATGGAATACGTTTCGTTATTCATGTTTGAATAACCAACAAATAGATATCCAAGCCTTATGTCGAACAGAAAGATAGATTCGGGACTAGAACAGTGCAACTGCACTCGGTGAGTTTTTTTTTTTCGTGAACGCCAGTCCCTGGCATAATTAAATAAAATAGATAAAACAGAACAAAACAAAAAAAATCAACCAAAAATAATTTATTTGTTATTGTCGGCTAATATACTTGAGGAAAAAATAGAAAAAATTTATAAATGTAATTTGTGTATGTCCCGTCGAACTATCAAGAGAAAAACAAAAGGTAAATTGATTACGTGGTAGCCTTGGAGCCATTTTTTTTTGCTTTTCTTCTTGGCGATATGAACTTAAATTATAATAAGAAATGATAAATATCCTAAAATAAAATAAAATTTAAATATTAAATAAAAATGTAAAAGAAAACAAATCTTTTGCGCATGTTAAAATAAGAATTATTTAGTGTCCAGTTAATTAAACTAGAATAAGAAAGTCATAGAACTAGTATTCGTGCGTGAAAATAAAATTTACTGAAATAACGAACTTAGGTGTCTTGCATTTTGTTTATTAACACGTTGGCTGTAATGACGTTGGCATAGAGTGTATAGCAATTTATCCGCGGTCGATCCGTGGTTACTAGGATCTTGATTCCGTTTTTATTCTCGATCCGGGGATTGTGTGACGTGGAAGACTGCGCACTTTTATTGGTACAATTACAACCTGGCGGTTAAATTAATAGAATCTGGCTGTACCGACAATTTACCATCTTGAAGTAACATTCGGCTGCAGATATCATCGTTTATTGGGTGTGCTTGCGACAACAGCCTTACCATTGTTATCATTGAACTTAACTACACCAGTATCCTAATATTTGGAGCAATATCTGACTAGATCTATCATCGTTTATTTAAGTTTTATTGCATTGACATCCTGGTCATTACTGTTAAGGAAGTGGGCTGTATATATCATCGTTTATTTCCTGTGGTTGCAATAGCTAACTTAGCTACCCCATCTCTCTAACATCGGAAGCAACATCTGGCTGGACGTATCATCGTTCAGTTAATATTATTACATCAACATCCGTACATTGTTATCGAATTTGGCTGAATATACCATCGTTATTCTAATATTATTGCGTCAACATCCGGATAATTATTGTTATGGACGTTGGCTGTGTATATAACCTCATTTATTCAATATTATTGCCACCACCTACATATATGGTCGTTGAATTTGGCGGGATACATCATCGTTTAATTCACATCACTGCCACAGTAGCACTTACCATTTTTTTTATTGCATCAAATTTGCCCATACGATCTTACTAATATCTGAAGCAATATATGCCTGATTTGACGTATTCACCTATTATATTTGTTTCAAAATTTTATTCTACGCATACCTAATTTCAACATTTATTCTACATCTATCGGATTCAACAACCCGTGTATTTATTCAAGGATTAATCAGGGAGAGATGAACGGCTAATCCGACAAGGAGAAACTGGGTTCCGCTATTCGCATGAGGGTGAGTTATAATTGATTTTTATTTGTATTATGCATGAATGAGAATGGTTGTGTTTGCATGTGTATGTGTGGGTGTATATGAATATATGAATGTGGATACATATGAGCTTGAGTCCGAGGCAAATGTGCTAGATTAAATGAGTTTCTTTACACGCATCAACGGTGTTTTCGGTTATCATAGTTCACAAAGACTGCCTGCGTTTTGATTTATTTCAGAAGTCAAACCTGTTATTTGTTTTTCTGATTATTTCCATCAAAACACAGCAAGATCTACCGTCTTTTGTAGATTCTGATATTATAATTAAATTTTATTTAAAAAAAAGGGATGGTTAGTAATAAGCGATGTTGAAATTCGACTTTGCGTATATAATGGATTCATGGTAATAGTAGTTGGTAATGGATTACAAACTCTTCAATTAAAGAATATTCTATTAAATCTAAACCCAACCAAAGTAGTATTAAATGTAATAAATTTAAATAAGACTGAAACCTCATCCTCATCAACAACAACTATTAATACTATAGCAATAATTGCAGCGGTAATAGCTGTAGTAGTAGTAGTAATAGCTGTAGTAGTAGTTGCAATCTACCAAATTCTAACTAATTAGGCAAACGTGACGAAAAGTGAAATTTCATCGGGGATAACCGATTACCAGGAAAAAAAATACTGATTCCAATCAAAGCTATATTGATCAACCATATCTGGCAGTTTACAAATGGATGATGTAGAAAATCAACAGTCATTGCACATTTTTTGGCATTTGTACATAAAGGGCTCGATGGTATAAGGAGATTTTTCCGGCATTCCTTTCTAAATAAAAGTGACATCAATCCACCATCTGTGTGGGTGATATCGTATGAATAAATTATGAGAGCTTGTCTTTTTTTAAGCAAAAAATATTATAGAAGTTTACGATATTAAATATCGGAATTCAACGCTTGCATTAATACAATTTGAAACACAAAATAAAAAAAATTCAATTTAACTAAAATCACAATCATATTAACAAAATCATTTTAAATTCTTATCATGTTCGTTAAAAATAAAAAAAAATAGTTTCAAACGAACACCATCTACTTACCATAAAAATCATATAATTTTGTATAAGCAAATGCCAAGATAATCTTTAAAAAACATTTTAAATGAATTTCCAAAACAATAATCCTCAAGAAAAACAAAAAGAAAAACCAAGAAAATTGAAATAATATCAAAAACTATTAAACGTTTATTGCCATTTTTACGTTTTTATTATCGATTATTTCTTGTCATGATTCTTCGAATTCTAATTATAGTAGCTCCTTTTACATACAATGGGGATATGAGTATTGAACTTTATTAGTCTAAAATCTTGATACTTTATTTTTCAATAATCTTTTCTTTAATATCGTTTTCCAATTTTTCGCTTTGTTCATTGTTTGGATATTGTTAATGCTGGTGATGTTGTATTGTGTATGGCAACCTAATAAAATTGAATTTATGTACATATAACTGAACGAAAAGTAGCAACAATAAAAAAAATTGAATAATCAAATGGTGTAACATATGGTGAAAATAGTTTTCACTTAATTTTATTCGTATCTTTTTTTTCGTTTTTTATCGTTTCACAAGCTTATATATAATTGTATATCTATATGATATATTGGAATATATAGAAGATATATATTTCAACATAAAACAAAAAGTTTTTGTAATAAAATTTTCTAAAATTTTTTAAATAAAATTAAAGAAAAACTTTCAATTTAGAAAAGTTAAGTGAAACTAATACAATTAAGATGAAATAAATTTGCATTCATAGTCATGCAGATATTTGAATACAAAATAGCTTTAAATGGGTAATAGCAATAATTTGGAATAAAAAATAACTACTACTACTAGTATCGTTTTATGGAATTAAGTTTTTTTTAGAAAAGTTGATAGTTTCAAACTTTTGCGACATTAGTTTCTTTGTTCCTTATTGTTTCGCATATCAATTGGGTTAACGGGTTCCTCAATCTTCTACAGTAGTGATTTATGCTAAAATACAATATGCAACTTATACAAATTGAAATATTAAATATAAAATGGACTAGTGATCACCAAAATAAAAAATCTTAAGACTGGTGCAACATCCTGAAACAGCTAGTTGCATAAACGATTCAACTGAGGCAGATTAGACCACCGCTCCAGAATACTTTACCCTCGGCCCAAGCCACGTACACCCCAACTTAGTGTGATCATTATAATTTTTTGTTCAAGAGTGTACTTAATTGTTGGCGAGAATGAGCCTACTTGAATATCAGATTCAATAAAAATTTTAAGTTCAAATTTTACAAAGACACATGAGATAATTGATTTATACCGCAATTGCTCGAGATAGTGGACTAGCTATAGGCTTCAATTTTGACGAAGAATCCTTAAAACCTTGATCGTATTTTGTATTGTCTAAACCTGTGATCGCAATGTGATTAATAAATTAGTGTAAGTTAATCCTAGCTATAGTTAATCCTATTTCTTTGGTTGTTATGTGAAACATCTATTGGCGCATCTTGGTGGTAAAACGTGACGGCAAACGACATGAATCTTATTAGTTATTTTTTATTATTATCTTTTTTTATTTTTGTTTATGTGATTTTGCATATTTTATAAATATTAATTTTTGATGTGAAACATCTATTCGCCCGACTTAATTGAAAAAACAAATGAGCTTCCGCCACGAAAAACGGTATAAAAATTTTATGCCATCACGCCTAATCAAAATTAATAAATATTTTGAACATGTATGTATGTCATATTTTCTCTTACAAAAAGTAAATTTTATAAGAATGAAATAGCTATTTATGTACCAAGGGCGTTATGTAGGTTATTGCGCCCGGAAAGCAACGTAGTCTAGCCCCAGAGCCTCTGACCCGAGTGATGGAAGTTGCTTGAGGGGCGTATTACCCATTAACGCCAGTGGTGCATACAAGATTTTATGCTTCACTTAATAAGCTAAAAACTAAGAAAGAATTTAATTTGTTAGTTTATATTGATATGCAAAATAAACTATTTTGAAGTTTATAAAATAATTATTTGTTGTTTGTACGTTGCTATGTAAACAAATTTTCCTAAATTTTGTAGCGTATAACAAAAACATTGTATGACGTTTAAAATAATTTTAAAAAAAATTTACAAAAAAAATCATGTGATTACGGTCAATATTATATTTTTAAATTGCAATGGGCGTCGTCATTTCATTATTTCTTTATTTACGTTTGATAACAAATTTTTAAAATTGCAGTGCGCCTCCTCCGAATTAATATATGTTCATTGTGATTTGTCGAATTGAAATTATGATGTGTCACAACATATAGGATGGTATTTCAAGGATGGGATGTTTAGGATGAATTAACTAAGACCTATTTTCTGCTGATAATGCACGCGGTCTAGGGGTATGATCTGTTGAGCCTTAGATTCCAGTTAATCCACCCTACACAGACCCAAATTGTTCTAAGTTAAAACCTACCAACATCACATGCTGGACAGAACCAAATTGCGAGCATAACCTATTGAGCATGGCTGACACAGAATCTTCGTTCGTCTTGTCTCAGCCGTTTTATCATACTTGTGATGATCTCAAACACTATATTGCAGTTGTTGTTTAAGCTCAGCGTAAATTGGATGAAGCTGAGTGGAGTGATTGATTCTCTTATATGCTGTTTATTAAGTCTCCGTGTATTTGCTCTGTGAGGGTCCATTACGTATATTTGTCTGCGATTATTTTCGTCAAGTAACGGTTGACGTCAACATCTTTTCCTTGTTGTCCATGCTTTTACATCAGAGATCTTTGATGAATTCTTCTCGTATTCGTTGGTCACTATCATTTTGTGTTGCCATATGCAGTGCCTTTGCTGTAATACCGATCGGTATCCTACTCGCGATAATTTCTACGGTCCATTAAAGCCCCTGAGCGGAAAGCACATCATATGCGCAACGATGTCAGTCTGTAAACCGATTTGATAGGTCTAACATAAGATGGGTTTTCACCGCTGTGGCGCATATGGGTACCGCATACATGAATATTGATGTGCTAACACCACCGAGAAGCTTCTTAATCGGTTGTCAATGGTCATCAATGATTGTCATAAGCCTTGCAAGAACAGTCCCACTCATTAGGCTTTAACACAAGCGTACATCAGTTGCTTTTTGAAGATGTTTCTGTGATAGTTGAGTTTATGGTAGAATGACTCCAATATATCGATACTTTCCACCATTTTTTTGCTACTTATTAGTAAACGACTTCCATTTTCTGATTGACTTACTCTAGTACTGTATTGTTCAGCCATGTTCTAACGCTGATTACGGTTTGGATACAGTTGGTAATAATATTCAGGGAGGTTTTTTGCAACAACAACTATGGCAATGTTATTTGCATAGCTGATACAAATTGTTTGTTTGGGCACACGTACTCTGAGAACAAAATCGTGCATTATGTTCCATAACAGTGATCTACGGATTGATTCCAGGGACACCCTGGTCCTCCCCTCCCTTCTCTTATATTGTACTTCTTCGGACCTCCAGTATTATAGACCAAAGTTCTTCCTGTGAAGTAAATAGCTATTGTAACAGATTGTTAGGTACGTGCAATGCTACTGGGGCTTTCAGAGTTTGGTTCCAGTCAAAGGCATTTTTAACATATGTGTTTGTTTGTTTTGTAAAATTTAAAAAAATTTCTCATCTGCTGGGTGTCCCGTGACAGTCTACGTTATTCTGATTGATAGGTTGCAGGCTATTGACTCGATATAGTAAAAGTTTTGTTATCCCACGTCATGATCACATAAAGCCTCCGTAGGAGTGTTCCTTTCATTTATAGCCTTTTTACTCTAGAATTAACATGTGAGCACATTTTCAAAGCGTATGAAACAAACATGTTGTTAATATATAGTTTCCTTAAAATCGTGAGCAGGTATGACGAGATAAATATTGTCAAAGTGTGGTTTAATTCTTGCTACAAATCTGGTTCTGTCAATTTTATTAATTCTTTCAATTATGTCAATTCGGACAATTCAATCAAATCTGACAATTCAGTCGATTCAGTTAATGCAGTCAATCCTGTAAAATCAGTCAATTCAGTCTATGCGGTCAATTCAGTCAATTCAGTCAATCCAGTAAATTCAGTAAATTCGGACAATTCTGTCAATTCAGTCAATGCTATCAATTCTATCAATTCTATCTATCCTTTCAATTTTGTCAATTCGGACAATTCACTCAATTCAGTCAAGTCAGTCAAAGTAGTCAATTCTGTCGATTTAGTCAAATCAGTCAATTCAGTCAATTCGATTAATTCTGTCAATTAAATATATACAGTCAACTCAGTCAATTCGATCAATTCAGTTAATTTAGTGAATTCAATCAATTCATTTCAGTCAATTCAGTCAATGCAGTCAATTCAGTCGATGCAGTCAATTCAGTCAATTCAGACCATTCAGTAAATCCAGTCTATTCATTCAATTCAGTCAAGTCTGTCGATTCAGTTCATTCTGTCAATCCAGTCAATTCAGTCAATATACATAAAGTTAATCAGACAATTCTGTCAATTCAGTCAATTCAGTCAATATGGTAAATACAGTCAATTCAGTTAATTTAATCAATTCAATCAGTTTTGTCAATACAGTCAATTCAGTCAACTCAGTCGATTCAGTCAATTGAGTAAATTCAGTCGATTCTGTCAGTTTAGTTAATTTAGTCAACTCAGACAATTCTTCCAATTCTTTCAACCCTAAGTTAAGACCCTTCAACCCTCTGTCAATTCAGTAAACTCAAAAAACATGGTTTATTCTGTTAATTGTCGCAATTCCGTTAATGCAGTTTCTTCGGTTAATTATTTCGTTTTGGTTGATTCCGTGAACTTTTTATTCCTGTCCTTTCAATTATATCAAATATGTCAACTTTTTAACTCCGTAATTTCTGAAGATTTAGTCATTCTGTCAATACTACCGAATCGGTCTATTCAGCCAATTCAGTCAATTCCCTCGATTCAGTCAATTTTGTAAATATAGTCAAATTTGTAGATTCTGTCAATTCTTCTAATGCCGTTAATTATATAGTTTTTGTCAAGCTGTTAGAATTGTGACAGAATTGTCAATACTATTAAATCTGTCAATTGTAATGAAACGCTGCTTCATTGTTAACCAATGAAGTGGCATAGCCGCACACCTGGATGAGATTATTTTTGGCCCCAGACTAGCTACAGCCTATGGGATCGAAAGAAGAATACCTGCTGCTTCAACTCAAATAATCGTATAGTACGCGTATTTCGAATAAATACGGATAAAAAAAAAAACTAAATGAGATGAGTAGACTCTGGCGACCCCTTTGCATGAATAGAACCGCGATCACCGCGTTCAACACCATGATTTTCGCCCATTCACACACTTTCGTACCGCATACGCTTTTACATGCACACCCATACGCTAACACACACCCGCAAAGACACATACCTTCATACACACCATCATCCATACGATATCTCCAGTATTGAAATCGGTTAAACTTAGAGCTTTTGTTGACGTTACTTGATTCAGCAAGGGTTCAAGACAAAATTGTATCATATCGCAACTTGGTTGACACATAACAATTTCAGTCCAGTTGTTTGGTTTTATTTCCCTTTTTTTTGTTTACAACACATGTTTTCATAATTGCTTGCTGAACCAAATTTTTTATTTGCTAGTTTTTCACAAAGTTGATTTTAACTGATTGTAATTTAAGCATACGAATATCGTGTAGATAGGCAAATAGTTGTAAGAGTGCCAAAATACGCAAATAATCAGAGTCGTCAGATTCAGGTGTGATGCTTCTTATGCGAGGTCCAAATTTAGCCAAAAATTCTTTCAATAACTCTGTTATTTTAATTTAATCTAACTCCATTGTTCCGAAGAAAGTTTCACCTTCCCGTAATGGTTGTAACTTAGTTGCAAAAACAGTAGCATAACAATCAAGGCGGTTCACTCTAATCTTGATTTTATTATACCCTATATTGTTAGGAGAGTAACTATAAAAAAATTACAGGGGAGCAATAGTTTATGCACATCACTTAACGCTAAATAACTGCAGATGTGATCAAAGTTATCAAAAGGTAGGCTTTGAAGTGATGTTGCAATCATATCTAGGATTTTTCTTTTTTATCGTGATTTTAAAATTATATAGTTTTAACCATGGTTGTGGTCTGGTGGAATACTATATTGTGTTATCAAACAATTCTCAGATTAAAGTAGCCTACTTAGTCTGCCAAATAATATTCAATAAAACACTTTAATTTATTTTTATTTAGATCATCCCAATCACAAAAAAAATAATATTGCAATACAACAAAGTATTTTAACTTACCGGTTTATCGACTACAACTGTTATAGATGAATAATTTATTTGTTGTAGTCATACTACCCACACTACCGTTATAAGACACGCGGTCTAATTTATCCAATACTTAGTTATATTGAAAATCAACTAATGGTATTTCCCAAGAAAAGTTTAAATAATTACTTGACAATAAATCTTATGATTGTTAAATGCAGAATTATTTCTACAAATAGGGCTTTTCTCATCCATACATCCACATCAACACACTCATGCACCTACATACTACCCACAATCATTCATATCTGTGAATAACAGTAAATTAGGATTTACCACATGATGTGAATAACTCCCGCTCCTTCAACTCGTGGTATCCGCCTTAACCCGTCATGTTCCTCGGCCCAAAATAAAACAATAACCAGGTTAAACTGTCCCTTTTTGGTACCGTGGTATTATTTGTATTATTATGCTTGGTGTTATAACTGGATCGGGTCGGTACAAAAAAAAAACAATGCACTCACTTTTAAGCTTTCTAAATTTTTTTTGTTATATTTCGTTTCGATTTTTTTTCCTTCAGCTTCAATTCACTTATGAGCTAGCATAAATAAAAACATGCCGTATTTACAAAAAAATTTTAATATTACAATTAGATTTGTTAACATGTAACTGATTACAACACTAGAATCACTTCAACATATGGCCACTGTCAGCCTTTAATAATTTAATTAAGTGGTGTTTAATAATAATAATCTCGGATATAAATAAATAACAAGAATATATAAATTTTTTCATCTAATATCACAAGCCGAGTATTTTGATAAAAACAACTAACAATTTTCACCATAAAAATTAACCAAATTCAATTTTATATCTTGGTTCTTCGGCATAACCACAAAAAAATACACAAAATCATGTGAGAACCATATTGAAAAATTTTCTTTATTTATTGTCAGACGTCAAAAACTGAAATCAGCTGATTTCCAAAAATGACAATCGAATAAGAGAGCCTCTATACGCGGCTAGGGGTATTTATAAGCAAACAAAATAACGATCGTGGTGAATTAATTTTTTTATCTTTCGTTAATTATTTCTCCCCACTGAGTGTCTTAACTATTAATCTGTACTTAAAATTGGGAAATAATTATAAACAGAAACTTGGATTATATAACGATTGTAGGAAATCTACATGGGAATAGCGGAACTACGAATTAATGATACTGTACAATTGTTTTATGCTAACCCTATAGCAATTAACGATTGAATATAGGAAATCACATTGGGAAATATCACACAACTGTTTTAGGATAATAATTTTTTTAACGGAAACTATAGTAGATGATGACTATGGATTGAGTATAAGAAATCATGTGTAAAGGAAAAATGAAAACAACTATGAAAATTTCTGTTAAGGCAAATTTGATGTGTGAGGGACAGTGGTTTGAATTTCACTCCTGGAGTTTGAATTACCCTTCATAACACAATTAAGTCAATTCAGTCACGTCAGTTAGTTGTTTCAACACTGTTAATTCGGCAAACTTTGTTATTTCTGTCAATCCAGTCAATTAAGCTACATCTGTAAATTCTTTTAACTCCGTAAATTGTCTAGCTTATGTCATTCTGTTTGAATTGTTTCATAATTGCCAATACTATAAAAGCTGTCAATACTGTAAATTCAGTCGATTGAATCAATTGAATTAGTTCAGCTATTTAATCAATTGAGTTAATTTAGTCAATTCTAAAGTGTATGTCAATTCTTAAAATCTTGTAAATTCTGTCAAGTTTATCAATTGTGTAATTCTGTCTATTCTGTATACTCTGTCAATTTGGTCTTTTTTTCTTCAATTAATCTAGTCAATTCTGTCGAAACTGTAAATACTGTTAATTCTGTCAATTCTTTTAATTCTGTTAATTATGCAAATTCTGTTAATTCTGTCAATTAAGTCAGTTCTGTCAATTCTTATAATCTGTCTATTTTATCAATTCCGTGTATTCTGTCAATTCTGTTAGTTCTGTTTCTTCGGTCAGTTCTGTCAATCCTGTCAATTATTTCAATTCTGTTGGTTTTGTCAATGCTGCTAATTCTGTCAATTCACTCAATTTAGTCAAATCTGTCAATTCAGCCAATTCTTTTAAATTTTTCAATTCTATCAATGATATCAACTTGGTCAACACAGTCCATGGTGTCTATTTTGCAACCTCTTTTAATGCAACCACGTTGATCTCAATTCGGTCGATTCCGCACCTTGTTATTTTTACTTTACGCCACATCTGTCAATTATGTGACTATGATCAAGCTTTTAATACAGTGAGTTATGATTATTCAGTTAATTTAGTCAATTCAGTCAATTTTACTAATTCCCTTAAGTATTTCGTTCTATCAATTGTGTCAATTCAGTCAATTCTGTAAATTTAATTAATTCTACTATTTCTATTAATTATATTAATTCTATCAAAGCAGTCAATTTTATCCTCACCCTTAATAATGTGGATTTTTCAAATTCTGTCAATACGGTTGCGTCAGTCGATTCAGTAAATTGAGTCAATTCTGCCAATTTCTTTAAATCTGTCAACTTTATTAAGTATATAAACTCGCTCAATTCTGTCAACTATGTCTATTATATCATTTTTTCCAATGCAGTTACTTTGGTCTATTGGTTCAATTCGGTTGTTTTCGCAAAGTTTGTTACGCCAGTCAATGAAGTCAATTCTGTCATTTTTTCTAATTTTACTATTCTGTCAATTATGGTAATTCTGCAAATACGGTAAAATCTGTCAATTCTTTCAATTCTAAGTTCTGTGTATTCTGTCAAAAGTTCAATTTAACATTTCTGTGATTTGATATGTTTGTGTTCCACTGCGTCAATCCTGTTAAAATTGAAAGCTTGAATAGCGTACGGATAAACCACCACCGAGTTCCAATAACCAGAAATCTGGTGAGATATTAATAATTTGCCGAGTGGGTAGAATCTTTAACAAAGAACCAACGTAAAAAGTCAGTGAGAGTAAATATAAAACAGTGCAAGAACTTGAACCAGAAAGAAACTGATTTATGTCTAAAAGACAATAAAACTCCTAATTCCTGTGGAAAAGAGAAAAAGTAGAGGGGATATATCATCACAGCTTGACAGTCTAAAATAAAGATACAGATGGCAGAACTGTCTCAGTTGAGGATCGTTTAGACCTCAACCAACCCATCATGTCTCTTCAACAGTCTCCATGTCTTATGCGAATGTTGTACCTGATACGGTGTGGAGTATGCGATCATTGATGGCTAGATGCGCTAACATAGCGCTCTTTGATCTGCGTTAATCTTAATTTTGGATTAGGAAATTGTCAGCCCCACTGAGATTCGTGACATTCATCTTTTTTCAAAAGAGAATTTTTTTTAGTTGTAAGTGAGATCAAACGGGTAGTCACTTAAGTAAAAAAGAAAAACGAAATCTCAAAACCAGTCAGATCATCGGTATACATATCTAATATTCCAGAAGAGCCGATACAAATTCTTTTCCACACTAGTAAGATACAATCCAGTCATGAACACTACGGGTTGGAAGGTGTGAGTCAATTGGAAAAAAAAACCAAAGGCAAATCTCCTTATCTGTGGTTTTGACAAGATAATATCCTCAACAGGATATAAAAAAATTGATCTGAGGCCATACTACATGCCAGAGGTAAACTTCACTCTGAAAAACAAGAAACACTGCACCCAATGCGGAGTGCCCCTAAAAATTAATGTCAAAAGAGACAGTTTAAAACGAACTTGAAGCAATGGTGAGTGTTTTAGATGAAGTTGGTGAAGTTGACGTTACAGTGACGTCAAAAGATGGAGCTGGTAATAGTAAAATGTAAATGTATGTTGAGAGTAATTTGTCAAATCATAATGTGGCAAACATTGTTATAAGCAAGACGATGTATTATTTGATGGAGGGACCTACAATCCGGTTTGTGCTACGACAGTGAAATCGATTTGCAAAGTCAAAACTGTAGCGGTATCATCATTAAGTGGCGGTTTATCCCCAGTATATAGTACGACACCAAAGTTTAACGACTAAACTGAAGTATAGGTTTGGATTTTTCTTTAAGATTATCTAAACAGTATCTTAAAACAGCACAAATAACATTGCAGAATAACAAATCTGCTGTAGTTGAATTATATCAAACAATTGATAATCAGCATACAAATAAAGTTCCGATTCACAAACAATGGGTTAATAAAAATCATATTCTTGCCCTGAATTGTAAAGATGGGAGAGTTTTTTTCGTTATAATTACGAAAACCCTCGTTCATGCGTCTACTTATTCAACGACATTTATCCTTATACTCGAATGGAGTGACAAATATGTTGCTGTTAATTTTACGGCAAAAATAAGGGTTCTGATACTGAAGTATTTTTTGTTTCCTTACATCGACTGTACTATGGTACCACTCCAACACAATATCTTGTATGCAATTAGAAGAAAAGCAATTGAAATTACCCTTACTAGCCTAGTTTTGGCGAGAAGGATCCGAAATTGGACAATATCGCAAGATATTCTCACGTCAAACCACAATTGTATACATTTTGAGATACATTTTTATAGTGTCGACTATCAAGGTAGTAAAAGAGAGTTTTATAAATCTCACAACAGATTGGGATAAGTACAAATTACTTCTTAGCCAAATTTTTCTAAACTTTGATCCGTCAATCAATTATATACAAGACGTTGAAAAAGTTATAAATCTTAATCAAAAGTGTATGGTCCATCTTTGCTACAGAATAGTATGGATGACCTCATTGAATCATTTAAAAATACATATAATGTATGTATATCATTTGGCAATATCCCAGAAGCGTGACGAAATTTATAGTTGTTTTCAAACCAGGTAAAACTAATTACAGTGAAGCCCACTACAAGTCCGCCGAATTCGTAAGCCTTACCAGATTCGCCTTTTTTTGGTTTTAAATTAAAATTCTAAGTGCACTGACCAGAACTTTACTGAATATTCTGTCAAACTAAAATTTATGAGTTTATGACTGTATAATTCCGTTATATCTTCTTATGGTTCTTTAAATCCTGTATCTTTAGTATAAATCTATTACTTGCTGCCAGTTTCTTTTAAGCCTGACAATCTTATTATTATAATTCCATTAGTAATTGTAACATTTTAAATTTTTGTTAGAGTGTTGTATGATTTGATATGCCTAAAGATTAAATTTAAAATAGTTGATTAGAAAAAAGCAAAACAATCGGGTTATCTTGGATACATCTGAAAGTAACAGTTATTTTAAACAGTTTGTAACGACCGGCCGGTTTCAAGTTCTACTCTAAACAGTTTTTTTTGTTACTAAATGCTGTTTTGTGTTTATCAATATAAAGCTTAAACATCTTCATCGAATAATCCCTAATCATATTGCCATTGAGCTAAACTGGAATAATTTTCCACTATCACACCTTTCAACTAAATCATTTCTCACTCATCACATCAAAACCATTCATTCTGTATACCAAACAGAGGATAGATAAAAAAAACTATTTACATGACTTTAATATTTCAAAAGCTTTTGAATTGATTCATTCAATTGGAAAAATTGAAATATATTATCAGCACAAGGCAAAGAATACAGAAAAAAAAATTTCTTTTACATATCCTTTAAAAAAATTGCAAAGTCATATTTGATGAGCAAACATATTTTAAGTAGATCAAATAGCAAGAAGAAAAAAAAAAGTAATATAAGATGAACCATGATGAAACTAAGAAAAAAAAATTATGATTATGGTTTTTTGACAACATGATAATAAGTTTTTTGGAATAAAGTTTGTCTTTTCTTGATGTGTTTCTTTTATTTAATAGATCTGGTAAGTTGTGTGACCTAAATATTTATTATATTAATGCTAATATGATTAGAAGAAATAGGATTAAAATTTTCTTTTTATGGTTATTGTACGGTTCGATACTCAAATAAACGTAGATATATATTTTAAGAAATCAAACCATTTATCATATGATATAGTAAAGATTAAAGAAAAAATTCCAACTAGTTTTCGATAAATAAAAAAATAATCGATAAATTACTAGAAAATCTAAAATTTCCATAAATATATATTTGTTTGTTTGTTTGTTTGTTTTTATTTTAACGAAAAAAAAACACGAGCAACGTTACAATCAATCAATCAGTGTCACATTCGAAGTTATTTTTAAAAACAAAAATAGGAATCCAATTTATTTCGTATATGTACATATATTTATTTTTTTTTTGCATTTGGTTTTTCTAGGATTCTGTAGGAGTGTATCAATGCTTTCAATTATTATTACCTTAATATGGGAATGTGAGGATGTTATTAACCGTTTTTTTAGTTTGTTATCATTTATTTGATTATTTTATGTCTATACTTCATGGTGATCATGGTATATATGTGCGCTTCTGGGAAAATCTACTGAAGAATTCTATATCAATGTTAATATTATTAAATGAAATGTTAAATTTTAATAAATAAACATATTTTTCATACCAAATTTATAAATTCCTCAATTTATTAACCATTTTTCAAGTCATGTGTAACTCACCTGAAAGAAAATAAAAAAGTTCAAATTAGATTGTGGTCTCTTAGCCTCCCTATGTTTGTTGTAAGAAAGTACCATTGTTGTAAGAAAATGCCATTTTTACATAAAATAAATTGAATAAAAAATGTTTGGTGACCCATAAACTTAATTCTAACCAAGTAATGTGATGGCATCGGGAAATTAATTTTAACCAATTTTATAAGGCTATATTTTTGCTAATGTCGCTGTCAAACATAAGAAATAATCACAACCCTCAGTATATAACGTTCAACTCATAATAAAAAAATTGTTTCTACTATCCAAATTAAAAAATCTGCTTTCGATGTTTATTCATTGCATCGAAAATTTCTTTTTCGTCACCAGTAATGAAAAAACCCATACAAATTACTTTCGTACCTAGTGACGAAAGTAATTTTTTAAAAGCCATCTATTCTATAATTTTTTAACTAAAATAAATAAGAGAGTCAATTGATTCAATGCAATAATTTTGTTAGTGTTGATTTATCTATCTTGTGAAGTCATCTTCACGTTAATATATTTTTGAATTATTTACGGACAATTTACATTAAAAATGTAAAAATAATAAGTTAACTAAATAATATTCATATGATGAGGAAGCTTCAACTTTGAAATTGTCATCGCCTCAACGGCGTAATCGATAGCGTGTCTGACCAAGAATTCGAGCTGGGCACTGACAAGGTAAGTTCGAATCCCAACCGATATACCAAAAATGTGATGTGGAGTTTTTTCTGAGAAACTTCAAACCATACCTTTGAATTGAAAAAATTCCAATTACTTCTTTACTTACTTGAGTCTAATTGATCTCAAAAATTCAAAATTCATAAATTCTTTTTAAATAGTATGGTAACAAACAGTTGGTGTTACGATATTTTAAAAATAAAGTATTTCACCTTTTATTTAAGAAAAATAAAATAATTTACGTTGTTTGAAAATATATCAGGAATTAATGTAACGTCATCCCCATACAAAAACTAAATCAAAACTGTTGTTTTATTTTAGAAATAGTAATAAAATTTTTAAATTTGATTTTGTTTATTACAAAACCGTCTTTAGTTATAAGCCTACTAGACGCGAAATTCAAAAAAACAATAGATCTTTGAAGATGTGTTTTTTAATGATTTTTCATTTTAGGGACTTTATAGACGAAGTAGAATGAAAATATAGAATTTTGTAGTGTAAATAAAATAAACATATGTATATGTATAAAGTTGACGATTTTTTGTACGAAAAGACAATAGCTTGTAACTAAAAATGGTTTTGTTAATGACATAGAAATTGGATAATTGATTCATATTTTAATAGCAGAAATGTATATATAAATTTAAAGATTTTAATTAAATGTTTGTATGTTTTAAGATTTGAATTGTATGTATAAATGAAAGTGTTTAATAATTAATAATGATTTTTAAAAGTAGTAGAAAAAGTATAGTCTTCCACTCGCCGAAAATCATATTTTGTATCTCACAACCAGCACCAACCTCGACTATTACCTCAACTGATAAACTGTCCTCTTGCTTCAAAATATGTTGTTTTCGGCATCGTTGAAGAATATACTATTACGATCGAAAGAAATATTATATTTTGTCATATTCTCATTATGTTGTGAAAACAAATAGTAATATTTAAAAATAAATAAAATAGAATTGTAAAAACATAAAATAAAATAATAGTGATGATGGTGTGAACTATTGAATTACATATTAAAATCATGAGAATTATAAAAAAATTAATCTGCGAACGTAAATGCATCGCTTGTAGTGCACAAACACAATGGTCTCTTGAGCCGGATCTGCCAGTTCATAAATCAGATTCTACTAAACCAGTTCGATTTTGTGTCATTTAACAAAAATAAAATATCCAGTAAATAGAACCGCTTGCAGTATTAAATCACAGAAAAATAATTTTTTTTTGGAAAGCAACGGGCATCGAACAAGGTATCGTTGCCTTGAACATATAGAAAAATTAATGGTGTCTTTTAAAGAAATTAAGACACCATTTGTTCTAAGTTTGTGACACTTAGAATCTGTAGTAATCTTGAAACACCAGTAAAGTGTACACATCTCTGTCGTAAGCCAATTTATCCGAAATCAAATTTAATTCAAAATAGATTAATAAGAATCAAACTTAAAATTAAAACGCAAATTCAACGTACTTAACCCGACAAAAATACTATGGATGGATGGTCCATGAGTTTATGCACATTTTGTCCACCTTTTTAACTAGATTTAAAGCTAATTTGAAATTTTTTAGTCTACATTGAAAATTTTGTTAAAGTTTAAAAGTATTTCAGATCTTACGGCATACATATTTCTTTTAATTTATCATTTTAAAATCATGTAAACAGAATGTGCATAGAAATTTCGGGTTAAATACAAAATTATTTGATGTATGATTTTTATGACTAGGATCTTTAGATACGTTATAAATCTTCCTAAACTAATATTTTAACGTCATTGCAAATGAGGAGTATTTTAAAATTGTATATTGAAAATATATGTATGTGATTGCATTTGTAAATGATCTTCCATTATGTATGCCATATTTTAAATGATACAATTTTACTGGAAAAAAGTGAGAGATCATAAATTTAAAAATTTGGCTTACATATAAAAAAGATTCAAGTATAAGTAAACGAACATGAAACATGGCAAACACAATATATTAAAATTAATTATTCAAAGTGCCCGTTTGTTTTATTTTATTTCCTTACCTCTACAACAAAATTTGTAGAAAATAAAATATAAAGTTGAAAAACAAATTTTTGACAAAATTTGTTAAAACAATATTGAAATTAGGTTGCCTACCATGCAGCTAATGAAACACTTCTTAACCACAATTCTTAATCATGTAACGCTTTTTCTAATATACAGGCTTATTTCTTCAAACAAACAATAAAATGACATCACCCAGGTCTACCCATAACTAAAAAAATGCTATCGTTGACTTTTATTGCAAATGGCATGTGATAGCCCACGTTTACTTAATCTAAAATAGCAGCGACTGGAACAGTTCACCCGTAGATAAAAATATATAAACAACAAAAACTGATCTCCCCATGCCATTACATGAATTATTTCAATTCAAGATCAGTTTTCAGTTGCTTTTCGGTTACCTTTTTGATGTATTTAGAGAAACTTTGAACCTTATCATTAAAACCATTATTTAAATTCTGATTCTTAACACATTCTGCCAATGTTATTTGTTGCATATATTTAATTTATTAAATTTATTTAAGATATTAAATTTATTTAAGTTATTTAACTTATTTAATTTATTTAATTAATTTAATTTGTTTAATTTATTTAATTTATTTAAATTATTTAATTTATTTAATTTATTTAATTTATTGAATTTATTTAATTTATTTTATTGTTTTAACTTATTTTATTTAATAAATCTTATTATTTCAATGTATTTAATTTATTTAATTTATTTAAATCATTTAATTTATTTAATTTATTCAATTTATTTAATTTATTTATATTTTAATTTATTTAATTTATTTAGTTTATTTAGTTTTTAATTGATTTAATTTATTTCATATATTTAATTTATTTTGTTTATTAAGGAAATTTAGGAAATTTAATATATTTAATTTATTTAGGAAATTTAGTTTATTTAATTTATTCAATTGATTTAATTTAATATCATATTAAATTTATTTAATTTAATTTGTTTTTTATTTATTTAATTTTTTTAATTTGCTTAACACACTAATTTTATTAAAAATATTTAATTTAACTTATTTATTTAAGTTCTTTTAATTAATTTAATTCGGTTAATTTATTTAAGTTATTTAATTTATTTAATTCATATAATTCATTTAATTTATTGAATCTATTTATTATTTTGAAGTTAGTTAAATAATTTAAATTGTTTCGTTTATTTAATTTATTCAATTTACTTATTTAATTTAATTAATTTAATTAAATTAGTTTATTCAATTTATTTAATTTAGTTGATTCACTTTATTTATTTAATTTGTTTAATTCATTTAATTTATTTAATTTATTTAATTTATTTAATGTATTTAATTTATTTAATTTATTTAATTTATTTAATTTATTTAATTTATTTAATTTATTCAATTTATTTAATTTATTTAATTTATTCAATTTATTTAATATATTTAATTTATTTAATTTATTTAATTTTTTTAATTTATTTAATTTATTTAATTTATTTAAATTTTTGTTTTGATCCTTTAATCATTTAAGGAGCAAAGGGCGTATAATAAGCATAACGAATTAATTCTTTTTTAGGCAATCGCTTTTAACTTCCCTATATCATACCAATTTTTTCGGTTTTTCAACATAGCATCGTTGTCTTCCAGTTCATTGCTGTTTTTATTAATCCTTATTTTGCATTGCGAATTCCACTCAAGGACACCTCAGGGACAGCCTTGTAACATCCTTTGATGGTTTTCTCAGTGTGTGTTCTAACCATCCCATTCCCACTTTCTTATATTGGACTCAATGACTATACTGCTCTGTTGGTCGTAGTTGTTCATCGTTACTGATTTTATTAGGCCAGAACTATTTGATTCGTTGTAAGCAGTTGTTTACAAATACCTGCAGTTGCTTTGTAATCTTTTGTGTATGTTTCAATGTTTCAAATTCATACAGTGGTACTGACTTTACACATTGTGTTATGAGGATGTTTTATCAGTCGCAACTGTGTTTTTTTTTTTGACATTTTTCCCCAACATTCATAGTTACTAAAACATAGGTTGCGAACGCATCAATTTCGATGTTTTCAATAATTATAGATACGAGAATCTAACTGGTGTTTTCGATGGGTTGTAAATACGCAGTTGTCAGAAAAATGACAAAATGTTAACGTGGTGGGATTAATTTTTGTGTTTTCTGATATTAAATTTAAAAAAAAAATTTAAAACTATGCCGTGATATTTCTGGTTACTTATTAACTTATTCATTGTTTTTATTTTGTGTTGTTTAAATTATAAAGAAAAAAAAACCATCTGTGGTCGTCTGTACCAGAAGAAAATCAAGGACAAGAACTCAAATAATTGTAAATATATACGTATTTAATAACTAATGATTATAAATTATTGCTAACCTTAGAAGCGGTAATTGAAAAAAAAAACGTTGTTATTAGTATCCTTCACAAAAAAAATCATAACTGTACGAGGCAAATGTAGTTATTTTTTTTATTACAGTAGAAATGGTAATTAATTAAAAAAAAGTTGAAATTATTGTCTTGCATAATAGAAAAGAAAAAAATGAATAATTATTTGTCATAAGTTTGGGTATTAATTAATTATAGTTATTAAGTAGAAATATACATCTCCAGTAGCCCTATTCCGGAACGTCGGGAAATAGGAATTGAGAAATAAATTATAGCAATTTTTTCAAAACTAGTATTCCGTGCCGCGGGAAATAACAAATTTGTATTAGAAAATATTTCTTTATTTCATTTATTGCACTTTTTTCTCAATTCCCAATTCCCAGGGAAATGCCGGAATAGACGTACAGTTCTTACATTCTCTTTCTTTTTTCATGCTCATTTTCTTACTTTTCTTCGTTCCAATTTTAGCGATGAAGTCCCCTTGATCGATTTTGATGTTGTTTTGTTGTGTCAATCAGCTTCTTCGGTAGGGTGCATAGAGCTGTATGATGGTTGAATTTCTGGTTTGCGATTGAAATCGAGCTGTGATTATTCAGTATTTATTTATTTCTATTAAAGTAGTGCTTTCTTAGCTGTTGGTGTTTTTAATATCCCTACGCCTTATTCATGTATGTTGAATTTTCCAGAGAATACTATATGAGTACTCGTAGTTGTTGTTATGCTAGCACTATTTTTCCATCTTACTTCACTGGGTTTTGATATCTAGATCTTATATTTTTCATTGCCTTTTCGGCTTCTGCTAGTCTTGATGATTCTGTTTCCAGTTTATTATTTGGTTCCGGGTACAATAGGCAATGGTCGATATTTGTAGTTTTTAAGGTTGATAATTTCTTCTACGAGTTAAAAATTAGCTCGTTTATATCGAATTAATGGGCGATTGATCCATCAAATCCTAGCCAGTATGCAGGACTGCTGGATAAGGTATACTGGCATACCGGGAGTAGATACTCTTGCTTCATGTTATGCACTAATATTTAATATTTTTTCGGATGTTGACTTCTAAGCGCTCCCCCTTTTAAGTTGAAACCCTCTTCATTGTTGTTTAACTTCATTGTAAGTGATGTTTTCGTCTTAGCCAATTCTCTATCTCGCCCCCATTTAATTTATTTAATTTTTATCATTAATTTAATTACTTTAATTTATTTAATTTATTAAATTTATTTACTGTATTTTGTTTAATTTATTCATTAAATAAATTAAATTTTTTTAAACTTTTAAAGTTATTTAATTTATTAATTTATTTAATTTATTCAATCAATTTAATTTATTTAATTTAGTTAAATTATTTAATTTATTTAATATATTTTATTTAATTTATTTAAGTTTTTTAAGTTTTTTTTATTAATTTATTTAATATATTTAATTTATTTAATTTATTTAATTTATACTTATTTAATTTAATTTATTTAACGAATTTAATTTATTTAATTCACTGAGTTTATTCGATTTATTTAAATGATTTGATCTTGCTTATGTGTTGAATTTAGTTACTTTATTTAATTTATTTAAGTAAGGTTCTTAATGTATTTTAATTTGTTTATTTAATTTGTAAATTTTATATTTTTTAGCGTATTTAGTTTAAATATTTAATTTGTTTAATTTATTTAGGTGAGTTAATGGTTTAAATTATTAAATTATATATTTAATCCAGTTTATTGAATTAAATAATATAATTCATTACGTACTTTATTTATTTAATTAATTTTATTTACTTAATTAATTTAGTCTATTCAATTTATTTAAAAGATTTAATAAATTAATTTTTTTTAATAAAACGCTAAAAAATTGACAATATTTTTCAACTTTCGTTGAAAAGATAAGCAATTCTCTTGTAGACTTCAATTTGTTTAACAGGTTTTTTTTATACATAATCCTGGTCTGACTTTTGCGGGACTCTACGATTGAAACATTGAAATCTATTCCACACATCAACAGTATAAACGATTAGTTGCAGGTTAACTGACTTTGGTTGCCCGGGCTTAGTATAAATTTGATTTGATATATTCATATTTCATTATCGTTATTTAAAAGATAGAAGATCAAAACATGAAATATTGTAACGAAAAACATTGAACCATTCACATGACAAATCAATTTATTGCAAATCAAAATTAAAGTGATATCTCTTATTGCATCACCATTTCTACATATACCTTCTTTGAAGATCTAAAGGATACAAATTCGGTTTTGTATTTGTATTTCGTTACTATCAACGTATAACAACATATTCTTCCCTCAAAATTTCAATTTTCCAGATTCTCTTTAAATAAACAAAAACAAACATTTCCTTTGATGAAAAACAAGCAATTTTCAAAATACAGATAAAAAAAAGATGAAAAATAGAAAATTCCCTCTAATCAAATCCAACTAAATCAATAACATCAACCATAACAATTTTTTCAAATAAAAATAAATTTTTCGTTAAATGTCTCCAGAAACCAAAAAAAAGACGTAAATGGAAAAGGGAAGAAAAATGCTGAGTATTGCTTTTACTTTTTTTATTTTGCTGAAAATACCGACTGGATTACATCAGAGCAGTTTGTTTTATTTTTATTTAATATTTATGAGATAATACATATAACGTAACAGTTTATTACTTTAACTGATACTGAAATAAATTTATTTCAGTTTTACATTTGATGAATTTGGTTTTCTTGCTTTTCTTTTTTGCAACGTTTTTTTTTATTTTTGTTTTTGTTCTGTGCGATTTGGATTTTAAAGAGTAATAGCCTTTCTGCTACAGTTTTTTGTTTGATGGTTGGATTTTTCTTGCAAAAAATAAAAATGTTTACTACAAACATCTGGATTTTATAGGTAACATAGTATAAATTGTGATAAATTATGATAAATTGTAATCGTGGTTTTTGTAAAGGTTGGTTACGTTTAATTTAAAGTTAGTTTTGCTACAGAAGATATAAGGAAACAAAAAGGCATACGTTTTTTGATTTGCTTCCAATTCGGTTTAACACTCACATTTTTCAATTTTAATATTTTTTGTAAAAAAACGTCAAAAGTGATAATAGACAACGGCTAACAGATATTTAAGTATGAATTGCGTTTTTATTGTTTTTACATTTCATTTCTAATTGTTGATTATTTTTTCGAACAATTTTTATCAACAAAAAATTTTAATCACTGAAGTTCGAAAAAATGATGAAAAATTCGAACTTTAGCATGGACTAAAAATCTTTAAAAATAAATATTTCAAGAACACAAATTAATGCTTCTTTGTTAATTTTGAATATTTTCGAATAAGAATAGAACTGTTTTACAAAAAAAAATAAATTAAATTCCAATTAATTTTCAACCTTAGCGCCATCTTTAAAAAAATTTTTTTAATATTTTAATTTTAAAATAATTACAAAAACAATTAATTAATTTTTTTTCAACCGATTTTTTTTCAGCTAAAAAAAGTTAAACTTTCAAAGAAAAAAAGGTTGATGAAATCATACCGGTTTGCCGTTCTTGAGCAATTTAATTTCAAAATTACATCGGATTGGCACAATTTTCATTTTCCATGCATGTTGGGGTGCCCAAAAGTGCCCAAATATGAGTCAGTTTTGTACACAGAGCCAGAAAACGTGTCCTAACAATACAGTCAAATTTTACAATTTCAAAATTACAACACTTGAGTAAACATTTTAGGAATAAAAAAACTGCTGTCTCGCATCCTTCCTGATGCATTATCGCAACACAAATATAAGTTTTTCATATGTTATGATTCTTTTCCTTGACCTGTCCTTTTAATACCAGATTATCGAATTTTTTAGCAATTTGTTACTAAAATCCATAGAACTGTTGAAACATTACTCAAAAAAGCTCTCTTACAATTTCCAATTAATCACTCTATTCGTTTTTTTCTATAACTTTATTTATAAATTTATATCATTTCCACAAGTTTTAACATTAAATAAAAATTGATCCAGTTTTTCCAATAAAAGTTTATTATTTTTCATTTTATATTTTGTTGTTTTTTTGTTGTTTATATAAATTAATTAAATTTATATTTTTATTAAAACTTTATATTCAGTTTTTTTATCATTTCTAGTGTTAAAAAAACATAAATCACTTTAGTTTTGTATTTGTTGTTGTGTTGAATTTGTTTTAATGTATATTGTTTTATTATGCGGAAAAAAATGTTGAGAGGCAGCAGGAAATAAATATAATATCAACAAAATGGTTTTATGGTAGACATCAATCAAATGATCAATCTTATTGTTCTCCTTCGATTGTTCTATTTAGGTTTTTTTAGGCTTTGAATGTTTAGATTTTGATTTCAGATTTTCTTTTGAGGGTTTTTTCGTATTTTTTCATTGTTTAATGTGTTTTTAAGATTTTAATGATATGAAATCAAGAATCGGTTCGAGTAAAAATTTACATAAATATTTGGTTTTTTGTAGTGGCATGAATTGCCTGCCTTGTTATCTTTTTATATTTTTTTGGGAATGTAAAGTCCAGTGATTTTAGTTTTCATGTAGTAGGTTCGTGGTTCAAGTCGTTTTAAGCCTATTAGATATTTCAAAGTTTAGAGAACTAGTGTCACCAGTAAATAGATCAAAACATATAACTTATGGTTGCATTATTAAAGAAAATACACTCAAAGGCACACACAAATTATTCATAACTTAGATATAAAATATGGAGGGGCTGAAATCTCACAGCTCTGAGATATCAAAATTTTGGTCTGGGTTAAGGATTTTGATATAGTTTTCGGCAAAAAACTTTTATGAGGACATGGTTTTTAGTTTTGGGCAGCGATGTATATCAAACATAACTTTTTGTTAAAATACAAGTATTTTTTATCTCTGTTTAGAAATTTATTACAAAACTAACACGAAACATCAATACGATGACGGAAAATTATAACAGATCATAAATTAACATAATTTAGTGAAAAGATGAAACACTCAGCAAACTACTCAAAAACCTCTCCGTTTAGCGAAATCACAGATTCATATTTCTTTCAAAATTCCAAATATATTGTAAAAATTAAAATAAAATCAAACTTTTCCAAAATTCTAAAAATATAGCGAAAATCATTACAATTTCATAAATTGAAACTTTTTTCAAAATTCTTAAAATTATAATAAAATCAAAAATTTAAAATTTTTCAAAATTTATTAAAATATTCCAAAAATTCTTACAAAATCAAAAATTAACACTTTTTCCATAATTCTAAAAATATTGCAAAAATTATTACAAAATCAATAATACAAACTTTTTTCAAAATCCCAAAAATATAATAAAAACTATAACAAATTCAAAACTTTCCATGTCCAATTTCATTTTTAATAACATTTATGTCATAAAAACAGCTACATTTTAGCCCCAAAAAATTGGCTATAAAAATAAGTGAAATTATTTTTTGACACACTTGACATTATTTTTTTGACAAACTTATAATGCCATAATTCTCTATAAAAATAATAAAATTTCATGTCATACAAATTATTAATATTATTTTTTTGCAAAAAATTGGGTAAAAAAGTAAATAAAAATCTTTCTCTTGACACACTTGACAACATTTTTTTGACAACCTGATAATGCCATAATTCTCAATAATAATAATACAAATTCATTTCAAACAAATAATTGATTTAATTTTTTTTTTCAAATAATTGGGTAAAAAAATAAATAAAAATCTGTCTTTTGACACACTTGACAACATTTTTATGACAAACTTATAATGCAATAATCTAGTTTTTGATCTCACATACCAATCCCTGCCATCAAGATTTTTCCAAATTCAATGTTCCTACTCATAATCACTTAAAATGAACGTTTTTTAAGCCAAAAATATGAAAATTTACTGTTTTTGACACACTTAATGTTTTTTTGACACACTTCCGGTACAGTTATCGAACACAGCGTCCTTTCAGACCTGTCCTTTGAGTGTACCTATTCTTAGAAAAAAAGTTTTGAAATCCCTCCAGCGGACGGACGGACGGCCGGCCGGCCGTCAGACAGACATACATTTATTTTTTGCTTTTTTAGAATCAGTAGGTCCTTAAACCTCAAGAAAAGCCAAAAAAGTTAGAACTTCACTTTTGGCTCATGAATGTAATACTTAGGTCTTTCAGACCGAGGGGGTTATTCTTTTACAAACCGAACGGATTTTGATGTAAATTAATCGACACCTCTTCGATTTGGCTGAAACTTTTTTGCGGATTCTGTGTCGAAAAAAAAAGAGATACGTGTCTAAAGAATTTTTTGTTTTGGATATTTTTGATAATACAAGTGATCGAATATTTCAGAATGGCGAGTTTTTTGGCTTGGAGACTCATTTTCAAAAATTCATAGCTCAGAATCTATAAGAGCTACAAAATTTTACCAGTAATTTTTTTGTAGCTAAGAGACTGAACTTTGAGAAAAAAATACTTTTTATCAAAAATATTAACAAATTCATATTGTTATATACAATTTGATTGTTTCAATCGATTTTTAACAAACGCCCCTAAAACATTTTAAGTTCTTAGTATTCCCATTGTATTTTCCGTGAAATTTTACGACAAAAAAATGTTTTTAAAATATGGTACCTTTTCAATTATTATTCTTAAAATATTAATTTATGTAGCGCGTAACAACAAAAAAAAACGGTTTTGTGCTAATAAAACAAAATCTGTAACTTATATTCGTTTTTTTTCTTGTCGTTTTTTTTTTAAATATTGGCTAAAGTTAAAGTTTAAAGTAATATAATTCTGTATTTATTACCCTCCACTTCGTTTCATGTGTCAGTGTAAAAATGTCATGGAAAGGGGCACGAACATTGCAAGGCACTAATATTCGATCTGACCAATGTTTTAATCACTTCAAATTGACACATCATAGTACAAATGCTTTTGAACTGAGAAAAGTGAACGAAAATCAACTCCGCGAGTTAAATTTAACAATTTCTTCAGATACAGGTTGAAGTTACGTGGCGCACTGGATGGATTTTTTTCCCAACGCTTGATAATAGTTGATTTTTTCAATCAAGATTTTTTTTAACATGTCAGGCAAGTCGGTTTGAAAACGAACTACCCATAAATTTTTTTTTGCAAATTTTCAATAAATAATTGTTGAAAAGATGATTTGTAACATTTTTTGCAATTTAATTTAAAATTTTGAGGTTATGTCAAAAGCAAGTTCAGACAAAAGTTGTAGATCTTTTAATTATCTACAACTTTTACGTTCAACTTTTTTTGATACAAGTTACAGATTTTGTTTTATTAACAAAAAACCGTTTTTTTGATGTTACGCGCTATATAAATTAATATTTTAAGAATAATAATTGAAAAGGTACCATATTTTAAGATATGGAGGGGCTGAAATCTCACAGCCCTGCGATATCAAGACTTCGGTCTGGGTTAAGGATTTTTATGAAGTTTTCGGCAAAAAACTTTTATGAGGACATGGTTTTTAGTTCTGTGCAGCGATGTATATCAAACATAACTCTCTGTTAAAATACAATTATTTTTTATCTCTGTTTAAAAATTTATTACAGAACTAACACGAAACATCAATACGTTGTTGGAAAATTATAATAGATCATAAATTAACAGTAAAAATTAAATAAAATCAAAAATTCAAACTTTTTTCAAACAAAATTCCAAAAAAATTTCAAAAATTATTACAAAATCAAAGATTAAAACTGTAATGAAGTGCTGCTTCGTTGACTAACAACGAAGTGCCATAGCAGGCCGTGTACCTAGCGAGATTATTTTTAGCCCCAGACTAGCTGCAGCCCATGTGGTTGAGAGAAGAATACCTGCTGCTCCAGCACAAATAACTGTATTTGTACGCGTAACATGTCTGGCGACCCCCATACAGGAAAGAACCACGATCACCACGTCCAACCCCTTAATCCTAAGACACTCACACGCTCTCGCACCTTATACACCACCACACGCACACACACTCATACCCAATTGTACACATCCATGCCTATACGCATATTCACACCACATACAGTCATACAAGCTCGCATCGATTTAATGCAATACGAAATTAAGCGCGTATATAATCACTGTTTGGTTATTTGTGCTAATAACAAATGTACTAGACATAGGATAGTGATTTTCGTTTCAGCTTAATTGAATCTTAAAATCCGGCGAGTAAATGTTATTCGAAAATTAATCGAGTTTTATCTGGGGAAATTCCATCATTGTTATGATTTAAGTTCTCTCCCTTATAATTCCTTTTTTTTTCTTGTACGTACGTAGGTAAACGATATACTTTATTCTTTGTGTGGCACACTAATAACCGTACCTCATTACCAGAGTTAATATTGAGTAAGTAGTTATCAAATACCTTAAAATACAACAAGAACACAACCAAAAACATTCATATATATCTACATATTCACACATTTATAAGTTGTATATAAAAACAAAATATTTAAATCATAATTTGACACACAACTATAAATGGAAAAAGAATTACAATTTCAACCAAAAACAAACCGAAGATTCCGTTGATTTTTTTTTGTCGGGATTAAAGAACGAAAATTTAGAATAATTTTGTTTCCTGGTTTCCCCTTTTTTTCTGTTGATAGTATCGTAAAATACAGGAGCAAATATTAGTTCAGATAAAACATTTAAATTTTTAGGTTGTAAACCATGCTTCGACATTGTTCGTAATGAGGTGGTATAACACTTTCCATATCAGATAACCAATATCCAAATGCGGACAATGCTGTCTTCAATTCATATTTATCCATATTACCTGAATTATTCAACTTTTTATACAAATGAATTGAACTATTGACATTGATTCGCGCGCGCAGGCATCACATGAACACCCCCATACTCACACTAATATGCACACGCATCCATACACGTTCATACATCTAAATTAAAATAAATGGAAATATGACTCACCCCATACATACTTGCATATCCGTAAATAAATAAATATATTTAGATGTATATATGTAGCTACTCACCCCATGATTTATGCCTATCCCACTCCGATCTCCTCTCTGCTCTTTTATTCGTTAATTTCCAATTAATGTCGTGCTTTAATTATTCGCCCAGAAAAAAATCAGACATATGACGGGTGTCATAAACCCCTAGGAGTCGTTAAGCTGGATGCAATCAGCACTGGGTAGATAATCGTGAAATAACGATCGTAATTTGTCTTGGATCACTGCGATAGTTGCTCGATCCCCGATTTCACCAAACGTTCCGAAAACATACCGCTATGATTGTCACCAGGAAGAACCATCCAAACACTTTGAACTCAATATCAACAAAAAACCTTAGTTTGTGGCCGCCATGGTTGCTTTATAACCCTTTTTCGTTCAAGTTATAATTTTACCAGAGTTCGTAAAATGATTTGTGAGCACTAGTTGATAATCATTAATAAAATTTTCTGTTTGTTTTATAAATTTGACTATATTAAGTATAATTATTCGTTTTACGCAACATAACGTCACAAGTTTTTGACTAATTTATTGAGCACACTTAACAATTTCTTCTTTTTTTGTTTAATTTGATCTAAATGCTATGCAAAGGCTTAATAAGTTAATGTAATGAGACGACACTATACAAATTTATCTAACTATCGAATGATTGTTGAAACGAATAGAATTATCAGCTTTTAACCCTATTTTACATATAACTCAGAACGTCACAAATTTTGTTTTATCTTTAAGCACATTCGACAATTTTTTTAAAATTTTTATTGTATTTGAACAATTCACTAAACTAAAGTTTAATTTTATTAACACAGGACGATACAATTTTCCTAATCATGGAAGGATGGGTTAAAACAGAAACAGCTATTTAATTGATTATGCGAATCTCGAGCGCTGTTCTAATTTAATAATTGTTTTAATTTTAGTTTATATTTTAAAATGTCCGCTATGCAAAAGATCGACGATTTCATATTTTTTGAAATAACACCATATTAGCGAACCATTTACTGTATAAATACTTGCAACACTGACGTGTAGAAAAAACTTGTTTTCTTCTCCATCTTTTTGAGCTTGACCATCACAAAATCCAAATGGAAAACAAACATTCGACTAGGAGGGCCTGAATAACAAGTAGATAAACCCGATAAGTTAGTTTGTTTCTAGGGTATTTCCTTCGTTCATTATTTGCACCCACTAAAGAATTTACATAGCCAAATTATAATAAAATATTTGAAAAGAATTATATGACAAACATTGATCACGAAACGATTGTAAGAGTTAAATACGGAAACGGCGCGACTACGAATTGATGATATTGTACAACTGCTTTATGATCATCCTACAGCGATCAACGACTACAAATTGAATAAAAGAAATTACATTGGGAAATAGAACACAACTGTTCATTGACAACTTTTAAACGGAAACCATTGTAGATGCCGGTCACGGATTGAGTACAAGACACTATGGTCAAAGGAAAAACGAAAATAATTATAAAAATTTCCGTTGATGAAAATTCAATGCGTGTCAGAAAGTAGTGCATCTCTAAATCAGGGGAATTACACAACTGCCTTGTTGATCCCCAGACTACTTCGTTACAAAACTCTTTCAAAAACTCTAAAAATATTGCATAAATTATAACAAAATCAAAAATTGAAACTTTTTCCAAAAATATAAAAATTATAATATAATCAAAAATTTAAAGTTCTAAAAATATTCCAAAAATTCTTACAAAATCAAAAACTGAAACTTTTTTCAAAATTCTCAAGATATATTATTAAAATACAAAAACTCAATTTTTTTTTCAAAATTCTAATAATATTCCAAAAATTCTTACAAAATCAATAATACAAACTTTTTCAAAATTCAAAAAATATTTCAAAAACTACAACAAATTCAAAAATGTCCATGTTCAAATTCATGTTCAATTTATTTGCGTCATAAAAAGAGATACATTTTTTTTCCAAAAACTTGGCTAAAAAAATAAATGAAATCATTTTTTGACACGCTTGACATTATTTTTTTGACAAAAGTATAATGCCATAATTCTCAATAATAATAATAAAATTTCATGTCATACAAATTATTAATTTTATTTTTTTCCAAAAATTGGGTAAAAAAGTAAATAAAAATCTGTCTTTTGACACACTTAACCACATTTTTTTGACAAACTTATAATGCCATAATTCTCTATAATAACAATAAAATTTCATTTGAAACAAATAATTTTTCCAAAAAATTTGGTAAATAAATAAATAAAAATCTTTATTTTGACACACTTGACAACATTTTTTTGACAAACTTATAATGCAATAATTTAGTTTTTATTCTCACATACCAATGCCTACCATCAAGATTTCTCCAAATTCAATGTTCCTACACATAATCACTTAAAATCAGGGACTGAAACCCTGAATAAATTGGGTTCAGGTTCTGGTTCGGGTTAATCAAAATAGAAAATTCAGGTTCAGGTTTGGTTCAGGGTTCGGGTTCGGGTTCAAAATTTAGAAGAAAAAGTAAAATATATTTTATTTATTTGTCAAAGAACTTTATTTTTTAAAAAAATTCTCATTTAGCTTAATAATCAAAATATTGTTCAAATTTTCTTGTTTTAAATTTGCTCTTTGGAGTGACAAAACAAATTTCGAAGCTGAAAATGCCCTCTCTACGCTAATTTGCGTAGCAGGAACTGCGAGGATGACCTGGGCCACGTGATACAATAATGGTGATTTCATTTTATGTTCCTCCCAAAATCCTAAAATAGTTTTTTCTTTTGCCAGCCTTGGATAATTTTCATATATTTTCATTTCATTTGTAACTAAACTTTCAATGGAAGAGTTGACATTTACAACTGCCGAATTAGTTTGAGAGTTTTCATTCTTCTTTAAAACTTGTTCAAGGATATCCTCATCTTCTTCTGAAGAACTAGAAATTTCTATATTCATAAAGTTATCATCCTCTCTCCATTTGTTTATTTTTAAGAATTTTTGTTCTTAAAATTTGAAACTTAGCATTGCAAATATCTTCGGGACTTAGTATTAATCTAAATCTGTTATCGAGATATACTGCTGTCAATCATTAAAGAATGCGAGAAACTTAACTATTTATTTGTGTTGTAGTAAACTACTATAAAAATATGCTGTTCGTTGGGCGAAAACGTGAACAAACACGAGAAAAAGAAAAACTATTTTAAATTTATTTTTGTCAATTCTTGGTATTTATTTTATGTTATGAATTTGTCAAAATTTTTTTTATGTGCAAGAAAAAATTCTTTGATATTTATTATTTATTTATGAACCCGAACCGGAACGAGTTTTTGGATGGAACGGGATCGGGTTCATGATTTATAAAAAGACCGAACCTGAACCCATTTGGGTTCAGGTTCGGGTTCGGTTTCAGTCCCTGCTTAAAATGGTCGTTCTTTAAGCCAAAAATATGAAAATTTGCTGTTTTTGACACACTTAATGACTTTTTTGACACACTTCCGGTACAGTTATTAAACACAGCGTCCTTTCGGACCTGACCCTTGAGTATACCTATTTTTAGAAAAAAAAGTTTTTGAAATCCCTCCAGCGGTTTTCCCTGCAGCGTAGGTAATGATGGCCGGACGGACGGCCGGCCGGCCGGCTGGCCGATAGACAGACATACATTTTTTTTTGCTTTTTTAGAATCAGTAGGTCCTAAATTGTCGAGAAATGCCAAAAAAAGTGGGGGTAAGAATTTCACTTTTGGATCATGCATGTAATACTTAGGTCTTTCAGATCAAAGTAAAACATTTTTTTGTCGTAAAATTTTACGGAGAATACAATGGGAATACTACGAACTTAATTTGTTTTGGGGTCGTTTGTTAAAAATCGATTTAAACAATTAAATTGTTATAACAATATGAATTTGTTAATATTTTTTATGAAAATTTTTTTTTTCTCAAAGTTCAGTCTTTCAGCTACAAAAATGTGATCGGTGAAAATTTTGTAGCTCTTATAGATTCTGAGCTATGAGTTTTTGAAAATTAGTCTCCAAGCCAAAAAACTCGCCATTCTAAAATATTCGATCACATGTATTATCAAAAATATGCAAAAAAAAATTACTCGGACACGTAACTCTTTTTTTCGACACAGAATCCACAAAAAAAGTTTCAGCCAAATCGAATGGGTGTCAATCAGAAAGGTGTTCAGTTTGTAAAAGAATTATCTATATAGGGCACATTTTTTTCGTAATTCCGGCACATTCAACATACCCGAAAAATGCTTTGAAGAGGCGTGTGGTGTTGATATGATTACTGTTCGCTGTTCTCAACTTTGTTAGGTGCTTTTCTCTGTAATTCAGTAGATTTAGATATCACTTTTTTCGTTCAACTATAAGGTTTATCATATCTGCCTAAAATTATTTTATATTTATAGTTCAAAATTAATTATGTCTGCAGTATTTCATTGTTTTTTTATCTTAAACGTTGACCTTCTACAAATTATTTCCTGAGTTTGTTCTATTATTTGTGCCCTGCAACTTTAATGAGACCATGAAACTTAATTTCTAGACTTAAATTCGATATTCATGCCTAGCTTCTCTTTTCTCTTATATTCTGAGATAGAAATGTAGTATGCGAACTCCTTCCTTTTGTCTTGTCCTGTAACGATTGAAACCCTATTCCTTAAATGATCACTTTCCTTTATCTATGTTGTGCTGAAGTAGCACGTAACTGAACAAATTAGTTCATAAATAATATTTTGTAACGGTTAATGTATTTAAACTTAAATCATTAATCTCTACAAACATAAACGATCAATTAACTTACTCCGGACACGAACTAAATGATAGTCGATAAAAACTCACACGTCATACGATAAATTAATTAGGTAATTTATTTTGTTAATATTTGGTTTATGTTTGTGATGAGTCACACGGGTTTGGTAAAACAGTTTGTGGAAGTTATACAAAATTGTTTTGTGAACAATGTACAAAATTTAGTAAGTTTGTTGTTTTATATCTAATTTATTTTACAAACTTAAGAAATTTATATCTAAACAAGAGAACACCATCTTCATTGTAAGCTACTAATACTAGATGCCACTTTGCTGGAAAATAAAAAGATGATTAATTGAATTAAACAAATTGAATTGGGATACAATCTTAGTATTATACATATTTTAATACAAATATTACAATGAAGATGGCGTGCTTTAGTGTAAATTAAAATTTTTTTTAAAACCATTTTAATGTGTAACATTTAGTTTTTTGCACGCAATAAATATTTTTGCATGAGAAATCTATTATTTGGAAGAATAAAATATATATTTAAGGTATATGTATATACCATACCATTTTAGGTATATGTGTATAACATACTAATTTTTTAGTTATTTTATTTTAGAACAAAATTAAATATTTTTGGTGAATGTGTTATAAAAATTAAATTCAATATCGCATAAAACTACAAAACGAATTTGTGTAATTTTACTTAAGACCTTTATAATTATTACACTAATTTCAAAATAAAAAGAATTGTGTTCAAAATAGAGAATATGGATGGTAAAAATAGTGCCGGTTATCAGTACCTTACAGCATCGATCGCATGTTTACATCGCATTTTTACATTTTTATATTGGACAAACTGGTAGAAAATAAAATTTTTCAAAATATTTACTGAAAATACAGATGTAAATAGTCTAATCATTGGATAGGCATCACATTTTTGTCATCAAACAATATAGGATAAATATATACCTTTAATTTAATTTGTGTTTGTTTAAATATACAAAAAGTTATAACAAATCTGCAATAAGTACACATTTTGTAGTAACTGAAAAAATCAATAATTCGACATTTTTTACCATTATCAAGCGTAGTTTTGATACATTTTCGTTAATATTTTTTGTCGATGATCATCATAAATGACCATATATGTTTTTGTACACTGCACTGCACTGAACTGCACTGCTAGTTGTTTAGTTATGATGACGGCTACTATTAGAATCAAAACATAATTTTCAAGAGTGTCTTAATTTTACAAACAACTCCTTCTGCATTACCAGTAGAAACCGGATGATACGATACTATGATGAATTGTTGAAGGCCAGTCTTTTGCTGAAACAAATTGCGGTAGATTATCCAATACTAGATTTTTTGGTAAGCACCCAATTGAAAAATTATACTGAAATAAAGCAATTGTGCTAACCGTCGTTGTTAATTGTTGTTCTCGCTACATAAGTGTATTTTCCAAAAGCGTCAGTACAAATTAACCAATTTTTCTTAGGCAACTAATTTTTGTTTCAAATTATTTCTTAATTGAGTCTATTCGCTCACAAAAATCCCTATACAATGCCTTAATGCCTTTCAATCCCTATACATTTTACTTTTGAAAATAACATCAAGTATTCACTCAGCAACTAACATTGGCAAAATTCTTCAATAAGCAAAATCTGATTTCTATCCATATAAATAGATACATTACTTTTTTGAATATAAAGCATCGCATCAGTTAATAACCTTAAGCTCAAGCCAAATCCATGATTTGTAACAAGAAATGTGAGTGTTTTCACTTTATTTGACCGGAGAAGATTGACTTTAATTTTTTGCATTATTACCTGTGCCAATTCTTGCATAGGCACACAGTTTTCCAGAATTTCTAAGGATGCCTTTTTTAAAGCGTTGGTCAAAATATTAATACGATGGGATGGATGGACACATCTTCTTCTGTTAGATGTTTAAACAAACAAAACTCAGAATAAAAGTCACAACAGCATGGCATATTGATAATTGTAGTGTATTTTTTCCTTATAATTTCCCTATTATATCGAGTCATTTATTCTCAAATTTTTCAAACTCCATTTCAAATTCTTGCATAATATTCTGGCATAAAAAAATTCTGACATAATATTCTTCAAGGCTAAGGTTAATTACTTGCGATAATTGCCAGAACTGTATTTTAATTACTTCAGTCAATGACTGCTAAAATCTTGGTCCTTCGAGCCGGATTTACAAAGTAATAAGCTTTGTTGATCCGGCTAGATGGACCAAGATTTAAGCACAACTAACTGAATTGTATATCTCTCTTTGTTGTTTACAGTTCTAAGATAATTATGACTATTTTGTCATAAGATATAACTCAACAGATCAATTTGTTTTTCAAAATGTCTATTCTGCAATAAATAGGTAGCTTTATTGTATTTTCACTGGATTTTACAATAAATTCCATCGTGCGTGTTAGTTAATTTTTAAGCAAAACCTACTTAATATAATCAAAACATAAAAATGAAGCATATTGTCGTCATCATCGTTTGAAGATGGTACAAAAGTAATTTATAATTGAATTCAATTACTACGTCATCTGTTGTTGGTACCTCCATTTTTTTAATATTGCATAATTATTCAACATCACCTCTTTTTTTGGTTCAACGAATTTTTATAATTTTTTTCAACAATCGCCTATTTATTTTGGTGCAACGATAATTTTTTATGGTACTGTTTAACTATCATCTTTTCGTTTTGGAGCAATGATAATGCTATTATTCAACAATCGCCTATTTTGTTACAACAAAGATATTGTTTTGATGATATTTTTCAATAATAAGATTTTTGTTTATTGTGGTGACATTTATAGCAAAGGAGCCGATTTTGTTACAAACACAAATAAATTTCAATCGAAATAATATACATCATCCACAACTGGTGCAACATTCGACGCAACATTTAGTAATAAAAATGTTGTCATTACTATGAGTGGCTAAATTTATTTAGAAAGCAGTTTGGATCTAAGAGAAATAATTTAATTAATTATGGGGTAGTAAGAGTCTACTTAACTTCTTATCTTTGTTTTCGCTCATTTTAAAACTTTTGCGTGCATCCAGCATTTTTAGCGGGCCGAGAATAAAACTACCAATAATGGCAGACATTATTGGTTCATCCCAAAATTAAATTTTTTTTCCGGTACTTAATGGTGCAAGTATCAAGCCTTCATACTATCCATCCTACGGGTGTGATTTTTGATCTACGGGTGTGACAGCCCCGCGTACTCCAGTCCCTGCTATTGACATACGAGTTGACGTGAGATATCACACACCACTGGCAATAGCAGTGAGATATCACTAGCCAAGGTGACATCTTAGGGGTGGTGGCGGATGAACTGTATTCAGTCAACGGTAGCACCCTCAATCTTAGCTGTTAAATAATCATTAACGATGAGACGCTATTTCTTGAAGAAGTTAGCCTTCATATAATTATGTGTGGGCTTTAATCTTTAAGAAAGAGAGTGCGTCACAGGATCAAGGAATATGCAACCGGCTGGGTTATTGGCAACTACATTTTTGTTTTGGTTCAGCAAATTTTTGTAATAATTTGCTATTTACTTTTTAATTTACTTTTATTTTCTCTATTCTATCATAAAATATTGGCCTATGTCATATTTTGTCAGTGATAGGATTTTTTTTTAGCTATCCATTCTTTATCAAAAAATATAAAAATACAAAAAAAGAAAGATTTACGTCCATCAACACCTTTGAACGTATGTTGTTGTGGGACCTTGGTCTTAAAAGGTTTTTATGTGTTATTGTGACACATATTGTAATTCCTACTACACAACACATTTTATTAAAAAAAAAAAAAAAAAATAGATCTAATATTTTATACAGTTTTATAATTTATAATTTGCAACTCAGATCTAATATTTGATTATGTCATTACTATTAAAAAGCTGAGTAAAGTTTTTGAAAGCTCAACATCAATAAAAACTTGTTATGACAAACACATAGTCGAAAAGGTTGACTATCCTTTCGTCTATACACATCGTATGCTACTTAACTTAAGCTTTTTTTAAGTTTTCATGTACAATTAAAAATCAGTTTGGTTTTCTAATAAAAGACATATTTTTTTTTGAACTATCTAGATTTTTTCTCAAACTTCTGTTTCCATTTTTCCTATTTTATTATTCATTTATTTTGTTTTATTTAAATTATTTCATCTTATTTTTTATTATAATAGAATATGATTAAAAAATATATGTTTTATTTCTGTTAAAAATATTATATATAAATAGAGCGAAATTCATTTGGTTTTATTATCAAATTTTATGGAAATCAAATATAAAAATAAAAAATTTTTTTTATTGCCAGTAGAAACGAAACATTAAATTATTTTATAATGCAATTTTAATTTATTTATTTGTTCCGAATTTTATCTGTTTTATGTCAATTGAAGTGTTTTCTTTGGTTTTATCAAAATTAAAGTTGTCTATGTTGATTTAAGATATATTTAAAAATTTGATCATATGAATATTATAAAGAATAATATTGACTGACAAGAATTTTATGATTTCAATGATATCATTCGAACAGAAACTACAATATCACAATCACAAGGAAAAACCTATTAAAAAACTCAACAAATATAATTTAACTCATTCCATTTCTCTTTTTTAAAACTCAACTTCAAATCGTTTAATAAAAATACACAAAAATATAATCCAAATCCAATATATATTTTTGCTTCTTGTTTATTTTTATTTTCTATTATCATCATATTTACGAACCAAACCACCCACATTCTGGCGTAACTAACCATTGACGCCATATTGCTGTTTACAATTTCTCTCGCTTAAAATAAAAAAAAACTAAAATAAAATAAAAATCAAATTCTGAAAACAAGACAACAACAATATCGAGAAAATCATAATAACATTGAGTACAAGCAATACACTATACTACACTAAACTACACGAGATATATACAAACAAACAAAAAACAGAACCACATACAGATTTCTTTAGTTAAACATCACACGTTACTATGGACACGTATGAAACTGTACAAAAGCAGCACACAAAAAAATTAAAGTGGAATAAAAATCAACTGAAGTAGAAAACAAAATAGAGATTCGAACAACAACAACAAAAATCAACCACCAACCGTTCCCTGGTGTTTCAACTCCCAAAATAGAATTTGCCAAAAATCTCCATCCTTCTAAATATCATGTCGTTTTGTTTTGTGTGTTTGGGTGCTTTTGTTTGTGCTGTGATACAAAAGTTGAATGAATGAAGACTGATTTTTATATACATTTTTTTTTTGGAAAACGAAGCGTATTTTTTTCAGCTTTTGAGTATTGAGAAAAATACAAAAAGTTGAGATTTGTTTTTGTATGCTCCATAGGAAACCATAATAGTGACATCTAATTTTTGACTATTCATCGGCTAAATTAATTTTTATATTTTTATTTGTATAAAAGCTTATGAATGAAATGAAGGAAAAACGACGATGATTGTAAAATTTAATTGGAAGCTTTTCAAGTGATTATGAAATATATTTTACAATGTTATGGATAAATTTAACTGTGTGTGAGTTCCAAACATGTTCCAGTCATTAGAAAAAATAGTTATTTTTATTCTTTCGGTATTGATATCGGTATAGAATTTTATAGTATCATAATTATGTTACACTTTTTCCAAAAAAAAAAAAATATTGGTGACGCAGATGCATAGGCAATATGTTCTGGAGATTTAGTCAGCTTATATCCATCAATTCCATCAATATCCATCAATTAATGGCTAACTATTGTTAAAGTGCTCACGTATTTCTAATAATAAAAACAGCTGCAGCGGTGGCTCTTACCACTGTGCTCATTATAGCTCAAGCGTTTATCAGTTCCTTCTCATATAAATCTACATTTTTTACTAAAGTTTCATCAAAATTAGTTCATTAAAGAAAGCTATAGTATTATAACAAACATAAATTCTTTTGTAGGAATAGTTAAATAAAAAAATTTTATCGGATATTGGAATATAGAACTGATATTGGAATGCAGAACTAAGGTTGATCGAAAACAAGAACTACTAAAAGCAGTTTTCCTATCTTCTATATATCTAATGCAACTTGATGAAAGCAATTTGCTAAATTTAGCGTTGAGAAATGTGAACATTTGTCAAGCAGATCAAGTATGTCGTTATATTCGGTAATGGAAAAAATAATCAATATTATTTTCGTACAGTTTTCTGAAATCTACCACTACACGGCATTTTTCGGTATTTGAGTTTTTGGGAACAATTAAAAGAGGTGAAGTCTAGGAGCTAGCACAGTGAAAAACTATTTCGTCATCAACTATCTAGGAGACTTGTTCACTCATAATTTCTTTTGTAGCCCCTGGTAAACGGTACTGTTTAGAATTAATTAGAATCTATTTATTATTGAGAGAAAACCTATTTGTTACTACATTGGCAACTGCAAGCTTATCTGCTTTTATTAAAAAACGTCATACAAATCTCGAATTGGCATTTTAACTGCCCTTTCATCCTCGTGATTCAAATTTAAAATATTATGCCATGAATCCAATAACAAATTTTATAACTCGAAAAATTATCAATTTCAATATCAAAATCATTTATTTTAAGTACATATCCAGTAGTATTTACTAAACTAATAGGTGCGTAATCATTTTCAAGAGAAATAAAAGAATTGCCATGTAAACCACAGGTTTGATCTCATGCGAGATACACAAAGGTTCCTACTCAACCGCATCTGACTTATTTAGGTTAACCTTAATAATCGTTTCAATTCTTGCAGGAATTTTAATAGATTGATTTATACCATTCAGGAAAATGATTTTAAAAATCAAGACTTTTTAAAACAAAAGAAATAAAGATAATAGAAAAGAAAGATAATTAGTTTATTATTCTTCTTGGCCGTTGCCAGGTATGACTTTTAACCACAAATTGTGTTTTATTTTATTTATTTGTTTTATTTCATTTTTGGACAACGGAATTAGTTGAATCACAACAAATAACAATGTACATGTAAGCATTCACAATTATTCAATTCACTTTAGAGTTCGTGTTGCAAAAGTATTCGCAAGGTTTATTTTCAGATCATGACAACCTACGAGAGAATGGGTTAACTGTTGTACAAGATATGGGTTACCTTAGGATGATTAATTTAAAAATACCGTGACCTGAGGGATACACATTCGAATAAGATTCTAATGCAGCCAATTTGCCGAAATTGGAACTGTCTAAAATAAATATAATCCAACAATAATAAACACCTTTAGTGGCACATTATGCTCATGAGAATTTTATTTTTTGTTTTTGCCTTCGCTCTTAAGATAAAATAAAAGAATTTACGAAAAATGTTTTGAGAGCAAAATAAAAATTTTCAGGAAAAGATTTTGTATCTCGATAGTTATTTTTAAAATAATAATATATTAATATGTAAAATAAAAAAATACTTTTTAAAAATATTATAAAAATAACTATACATATACATAAAATTCTCTCAGAGAAATTATATTATGATCGAATGTTTGTAATTGTTTTCATTTAAATAACGATAATAAGCGAAGTGAAAATAATAATCGACGCCTCTCAGAGATTTTATTTTATAACAAATTTTTTGCTTTGCTTTTCTTGTGGTTTGTTTTTGTTAATATGAATGATAAATAAATGAGTTGATTGAAAAAACAACAATAATTACAAAACCAAATTGAAACGTGTATGAATAGTAAAAATAGTAATCCGGAAAAAATTAATCAAATTATGTTGTTACATTTTTATTTTAAATAAATTTGGTCGATAAATAACATTTTTAACTTCATAGTTAAATTCAATAACAAAAATTATTAGTAAATTATATAAAATAATAAAAAACAAAAATATAAAATTATTGTCTAAAATTAAAATCAAACTCAATAAAAGTTTTAAAATCTTTCTTATTAAACAACTACACAGGACAAAAACTAACCCAAATAAAGCAACACAAGCAAAGATGTGTGACATGGATAGTTAGAAGAAAAAACTAGATTTTACTCCTCTTTCTTTTGAGCGAAGTAAAATAATACAAAATAAAATCTATCGCCCTCAAAAATTTATTTTTAAAATCAAATTAAAATATCAGAGTGCAAAAACAAAACCGTAAAATTAAGTTCTTTGAGAGCAGATTTTAATTTTCGGAAATTTATTCTGGAATACAAAAATTTTTAAGGGCAAAATGAAATAAAAATTGGAACACTGTAAATTTTCGAATGCATCATTAAACCACACTAATAACTTTATATACATAGCTTCAAACTTCACTAGGAAAACGTTTAAATTTTTTACGAAAATGAAATTAATACATCAAAATTTTTTATAAATATGTTATGAGTTTTTTCAAAACAACATGGTACTTTCCTGCTACCGTAAAAATGGTGACACTTTACTGCCACCGTAAAACTATAAAAATTGCTTTACTACCGCAGCAAAGATATAAAGTTGGTTTACTGCCGCCATAAAAAATGGTGTTACTTTACAGCTGACTTGATTGTTTGTCAAAAAGTAAATAACAGCCGTTTGTCGAAAAAGTAAACAGACACCAAAGTACCATTAAGAATCCATCATAAAAAAAACATTTATTGAAAGCCTCGTTCGAAATATCGCATCTCATAAAACTATACATAGAACAAATGTGTGGAACGAAATTTTGTATTTCATAAGAAATCAAATCTAGTGTATACGAAAATCTGTTAGATAGACACATTTATTTGTATTTTATTTGATAATAGCTGTTAGTGCAAGTACCAGAAGAATATGAAATGTTTTTTAGTGTTGGAAATTGATAAGGGGGAAATATTTTCCATAACGCACACCATCAATAAAAACACATGAATTTTTAAGAAACCTTGTTATATGAGTTCACTTGAAGATGCAAGATCACTCATTCGTTTCAAAATTGGAGAAAACAGCTGGGGTCTCTCAAACATCTGTTCATGTGAATCTACAATAACTTTCAACCCTGGCTTTCAATTTTTTTGAGGCTTGGTATGTAAAACTTTAATGCTGTTTCCAATATTTCTGCTTACCAACTTTCAATTTTTTTAAATATTTAAAGGTGGTTATTCCTATTATAGTCTTTAGCTAGAAATCAATCATCATTTCATCATTATTTCATCATTTTGAGAAAATTTTCATTAGTTTTTTTGGGCTATATCGGACATTGGATTTCACCTTTTAACGGGTGATTATTTCACTTTGTTTTTTGTTGGGAACAAGCAACATTCGTTGGTCAAATAATCTTGATGACACTTTGATAAAAGATGCAAATATGTGTGGTAAGAAGGTGAGATTAGTTAGCAATATGAGACAAGAAAGGGGGGGGGGGGGGAGGGTTCGGTTGACCCAAGCACATGTTTTCTCCAAAGCTCAATAACATCGATACATGGTAATCAAATGGGTTAACAATTATTATGGTTTACAACAGTTCCGCATCCCAACTTCTGGTTTTTAGTTCTGTTAAAAATTTTTTCATTATTTCTGGGTCTTCATTTACTCTGCAGCACACAATTATTAAGTGATTATGATTAAACTTAAAAAGGTTTCAAGTAGTGTGACAAGATATTGATCAGATCTTGACAATTTATGCAGAAAAATAAATTTCATTACCTTTCAATATCCGTTTCAGTTAAGTGGTTCTCAAGCTCAACAATCAGCCGTCCTGCAGCCAAATTCTGTATATGTGAAGCGGTGAAGTGTTAAACATTTCTTCGTTTCTTTTCATTAAAAACTTATCTCTTCACATTTAAAGAATTTGGCTGCTAATAGTTCATCCGACTTAGCTGAAAATTTTATTTCAAAGTTGAATTATGAACATTTCGTGCTTAATGTTTTAATTTTAATGTTAATTTTGTAAGAATAACTTTGATTAAATGTTTCGTTGTTCCAAACCAAATCACAAATTGTGTTAAATCGTAATCAGTAATAAATATCACTAATTAACCGTTTCATTTACTTAATGCACTTCACTGTACCTTATCCCCGAACTGATATGCCCAATAAGCACAAATACTCGTATTGATACTATATATAAAGGTTTATATAGCCAAATTACGCAGGAACAAAAAATATCCCTCTCAAGATATAGGCAATTATACAAACTTATTTAAGGTTTATACGGTTTCAAAGGGCGTAAGCTATATAACAATCACCTAAGTGAACGGAATTATTCAATGTCTTTTAACGGTTTATACGACGTTTTATCTTCAAACAGGGACAAATTTTATTCAGCAAAAACTTCTGTTTTATAGGATCCTTACATAATAACTTTAACACGAAGTTTAAACAGAAAGATTTGTTTGTTCCTATATAAAGGCCGTGTAAGAGTGATTATGAATGTCTGTATACAGGCGAAAACAAAATGAAATCCGATGGTAATCACCAAGCAGGTGAATCACAGATCAGGTTTCGTAACTTTACTGTAATTTTGTGGTGATTGATAATAATACCGTCCGTCATTAGAATCTTTAATTCATTTACCATCGGCATTATATATCCTTCCAAATTCGATGATGCTGTTGCTTTGCCATGATATATTCCAATGACCATCGTTTGTATTCTCGGCATTTCTGTGATGTTGAAAAGGATCGGCCACAATTCTTTCTTCGAAATTTTGTGTATCGGCAAACCATCCATATTGATGTTCAATGAAATTGTGATGCTTACACGCATTTTAAAAACAAGTTTTCGAGACAAAATCGTAGGCCATTATGCCAATAATGTTGATCTATTCTGATTAGTATCATTTCTACATTTTGCGCTGTCTTCAATAGTGTTCGTGGCTCTTTTGGCAGCATTAATTTCTCGAAACGATCGTTGATGATTTGAATTATTCCCCTGAGTGCCATATGAGTAGTTTTACTGTCCAAAGCCCACTTCATCGCTCGTAAATTCGTCGGTAGCATCATCTTAATCGTCATCGTCGTTTATAACATTAACATCATCGTTGGAAGGAAGTTGGTCTGTCTCTTCGCAATAGGTTTTGTCGTTTGGTGCCAAAATTTGTGAACATGGTTCTTCAGCACAGGTCAACTGGAGAAATAGTAGCTGGAGAAATAGTATTAGATGGTGATACAATTGCAGGCGCTAGTTTTTAAAATGTTATTCCTTATATTGGTACCTCGGAAACAACTTTCAAAAACTCCTTGCGAACTTTTCTGTGATATGCTCCCAACGGTCTTTTAACTGTTTTCGACGTTGCAAGAAACACAAAATATATGGCGACACACATTATAATTTAGTATTAAAACGTGAAATTCTGCCGATTCGCAATTATATTGAAGCATCATACAAAGTGGATACGCAAAAATTGGCCGAATTCAGATTTTCTTTCCGTGCTTACACAATATGATTTACATAGGATTTTTTGCGAGTTAGTCTTCTAAAAAATGGTAAGTTGAATGGGTTACCGACATAAGGCCTGGCGCAAAATCCCCGGCGACAAAACGCACGCCGACAAAACGCCCGGTGACAAAATCCCCTGAGGAAATGAGGCCGGGGGACAAAATCCCCTGAGGATATAAGGTACGGTGACAAAATCCCCTGAGGATATAAGGCCCGGCGACAAAATCCGCAGAGGACATAAAATATTGAAAATTAGACATACCACGGAGGAAGAATCACCGAAAAACGGTTCCCATAGACTTTCAATAGGAAAATTATCATCTTTTCACAATACAAATTATTAAATTTTTTTTGTTTTTTTTTTTTATTTTTTAAATTTTTTTTTTTTTTTTATTATTTTTTATTTTATTTTTTTTTTTTGAACTGCAGTGATATTGAAAGTCTGAAAATTAAAGCTTGTTATTAGTTGATTTTAAAAAAATTTAATAACACACTTTTACCTACATTGAACAAGTTTGATCATGTTTTCTGGACGAGTTTTTATTTGGTTCGTTCACCTTTTTTTCTTTGCCGTTTTGTTAGAGTACTTATTATAGACAAAATTCATGATACGATCGTATCATTGTCGTTATTGTCGTTTTTTTAAAGTACTTTTTATAGACAAAATTCACGATACGATCAATGTAGTCAGACATATCGGTTTCAAATCCGTTTAAAAAATTTTTCATTGATTTTCCACTAAATCTATGCCGAAGGTAGGTTTTTTAAACGGATTTGAAACTGATATGTCTTACTACATTGATCGTATCGTGAATTTTGTCTATAAAAAGTACTTTAAAAAAACGACAAAGAAAAAAAAGTGAACGAACCAAATAAAAACACGTCCAGGTTGAAAACATGATCGAACTTGCAATGCAGCAATATTTACCACACATTAAACTGTAGCGATTTTGTAGTTCTTTTGGATTGTAACATATCTTTTGGATTGGACATATCTTCGCTCTTTTTTATCAATTGCATGCTGCATTGGTCACCTAGGATGCCTTTAATTCTATTTGGTTTTAAAGAAGATAGCCGGGGGGGGGGGTATCTTTGATCAAAGGTCTGCAAGGTCACAAAAGCGAGTCAAATAAAATTAATATAGAAACGAATAATTATACAACCCTATTCATCATGTTGACTAAGGGAGTTGAAAATTTCATAAGTGGCAAAAATGAATCAAAAAATTGCCAATATTCTTTAAAATGTTACAAAAAATTATTGATAATTAAATTTTGGAGTAGATATCGTCGCCTTAATAATGAAATAACGTATGCCATATATACGTTGTTATTATATAATGGATGCGCTGCATTCCGCTTAAGGATGTCTATAGAGTGGCATTTTAACATTTTCCAATTATTTTATAACTGGGGGTGAAAATTAATATATTGTTAATTAACGTACATGCAAATTTGAATTTGGTTACATATTGAAATAGCGTAAATGCATGTACGATATTTCAATTCCTACAGAATAATAACTTGGGTAAAATCATTGTCGTATATATTACATACATTACGATCGCCACACGAAATGGTAAATCTAAAATATTGTATAAGCATCATTCATTACTACATGATATGCCGGTTCATATAAATAAAAAATTGTAAGAATATTATGCGTTAGTTCAATAATAATTAGTTTAGGCTTAATCGTACTTCCATGCAAAATGAAATAACGTATATGAAATATGAAATAACGTATAAGGTACCTGATTGACTTTTCACCTCTTTTTAGGTAGAAAAACCAGCAGGTACCAATGTGAAATTTTAATATGTTGTGGGGAAATTAGTCAAGATTAATTAGTAGAAATATTTTTTCCAATATCTTTATTCATTCAATAGTGCTGCCGAGTTTACGAAAATCAGAAAATCGAAAAATCTTTAAACCCAATTATCTCGAAACTACACTTTTGCGAATACGTTGTTTCATTATTAAAGCGACGAATATGTATGTGAAAGTCTCAATTACAAAAACAGTTTAAAACCAAATAGTAGTAAAATCATATAAATCGGGTCGTTTGGCGGTGAAAGTGAAAGTGAATGGCGGAGTATATCGGGCTTAAGCATGCTTTATCACATTTTGAAACAAAATAAAATATTATTTTTCAATTTTTTTTATGGTTTTTTGTCCCGGGCGTTTTGTCGCCACGGGGATTTTAAATAATTCTTGTTTTCTATATTAGTTATATAATTTTCTATATAAGTTATATAATTCTTGGTTTCTTTATTCATAGCCCCCCCCCTAGATAGCCCCCCTCCTCCATCCCCACTCCCCACCCCCACCAACCCCACCCCACAACTTTGAGAGATGGTAATTTTCTTGTCCCGGGCGTTTTGTCGCCGCGGGGATTCTATATAGTTCTTGTTTTCTATGTTATTTATATAATTTTCTATATTAGTTATATAATTCTTGGTTTCTATATTTATTTTTTTTTGATTTGCTTCTGCGACCTTCGACCTTCCCCCCATCGCGGGCAATCGTGAAAATTATTTTGTGAAAGGCGGAGTAGATCGGACTTAGGTTTTTGGGCGAGGGTAATCGTGAAAATTATTTTGTGAAAGGCGGAGTAGATAGGGCTTAAGCATGATTTATCATATTTTGAAAATTAATAGAATATTATTTTTCTATTTGTGCATGATTTTTTGGCCCGGGCGTTATGTCGTCGCGGGGATTTTGTCCCGGGCGTTTTGTCGTCGCGGGGCTTTTGGGAGCGGGCGTTCTGACTACCACCCAAGTTGAATAAGGCCTGCATTACGATTTTTATATAGAAGCTATATAATATTTCTAATGCTTGCCTATATAAATGCCTTATAATTATTCCTATAAAAGCCTCTACGCAACTATTTTATACAGTCAAGTCATAGGTCATTCCTGCGAATGCTGTAAAGAAGCCATATAATTGTTTTCGTATAGGCCTATTTATAGCCTAATTTCAACTATATATTTTACGCAGCAAGTTATATGGCTATTCAACAATATAGGAATGATACCATATAATAGGCATATAATATTTCTGTTAAAACATTTTCGCTGCTAGTTACATTTGAAAATTGCTGAATAAAAAAACTAAATAAATTTGCCATACAGCCTTTATGTGATATCTTTACGGGTTCTGGCCATATAGGAACAATTGGCAGGTGCTGATTGGGTAGTAACTGTTCACAACACCGTACAGATTCCGACTCCAACATTTATATTTATTTAAAATTTATTTTAAAACAAATTTACTTCGATTTTTATTAGAATAAAAGTGCTTCAGTCGATTGTTTTACACAGTTATGATCTTATTATTTTTCTGTTTAGTTATGTTTGTTGATAATGCTATCTTTACTTTCGCTTCTAAGGCTAGCTAAGCATTTTGGAGTCTTAATTTCAGGTCTGTGTTATCGTCGTAGTTTTAGCATCTTTGTGGTGTTTTTCTAACAGAATTTGGAATTTCTGGTTTAAATCCGTATAGTAGTTAGTATGGACTATATGAGGGTAAAGTTGTAGCTATATGGAACATAAGAGATCCGTAGGTCCCAGTTGCTTCTGTCTGATTGTGTAAATGATGTTAAATATTCCCTTTGTGTCTTATAGCACATACAAAACTTAAAATTACTTAATTTAACTCATAACTAATATACAACAAACTCCTGATAATTGATTTTGATTAAAATTAGTATATATACTTAAATTATGAATTGCAACATTTCCGCGTTTCAACTTCCAATTTGTCACTTCTACCAATACATTTTTTACTCTCTATTCGTACAACAAAATTTAAGTCTGTTGGGCTTTTTCATGTTTTTTTAATCACCTAATTTAAATCTGGCCTTAGCGAAAGATGCAGAATTATATGAGAAGGAAATGATAAGTTTTTGAGTGAGAATGGGCGTAGTAGTTGGGGTCTCCAAAGCACCTAGCTTTAAAGTTATACCTTCGTAAAGTCTATAACAATAACTAGCCATTAATTAAAGTATTTGATGGATATAAGGTCACATTCAGAACATTTTGTTTCCAGAGCTCTGGTAAAGACAACCTTTGCATCAGCGTCGTCAATATAAATTTCTGTATTTTTATCCTGTAATATTTTTATCCTGCTTTTTTTATAGTACTCTCCAATTTTTTTTGTTTATGTTATAATTGTCTCTTTTTGACTTGATTTACAAAATTTTATGTCATGTATCTGATGATATTTAGTTAAGACCTAGATAATTGGGGTTTCAAATTTAACTCTGAATGGCAAAATTGATAATGACTACCTGATGTTTAAAAAACTAGTGCGGGTTGATTTCTGATATATGAGGTGCAACTGACGTAGCCTTACAATAGGCCCAGATGACCTGAAAAAGGTGATCTTAATTACAATAGTAAGTGTGAAACAAATTTAAACTTATATATTAATTTCACTCATTAGACTAGAATATAAATTTAATTTTTTAGAAAAACTTTCTGCGCTTTTTGTTATTAAAAAAAATTGGAAATGGGTCAATATAAAACCATTTTTAGTAACATGCATTTAGAATAAGTTATTTGTTTTATATTTTTGCGTAAAAAGGTTTGGTACAGAAAACTAGAATTTATATACTAATCTGATGGTTAAAATTTATTTTTCAGTTTTTTGTTTGTTTTAATTGTAAGTGTTTTAGTTATTCAAATGTGTGTTGGTTTTTTATGTTATTCTTAGAATACTTTATCTGCATTCCAATTTTCTGCCGGTATTTGAATTATATGTTGTTATACTTAAATAATATGAAAAATTTATAATAACTTTGAAAAGTACCATATTGAAAATAAGGATAGTTGTCAAATGCCAAATTCTGTAGTTGTTCTTTCTATGATATTGAGTTTGAATTTAGAAATGATTTGATTGTTTCTCTTCGTCATTCATTTTTATATGCAACTATTTGACTATTATCGGCTGCTTGATACGGCATATGTGTTTTTAAAGTTAATGCGAACGAAGCATTTTAAACCACAATATAAAGGTAATATCAGTATGTATTTTGGGAAATTTAAATTTCTTCATTATTAGGATATTAATATTTGTACAACAACCTCGCTTGACAAAAAATATTATACCAATTGAAATATGTAAACAAAAGAAAAATATAAAATTTCCTTTGTGTTTTTTCCAACATGAATTAAATAATTTTTCTCGTTTTTCAAACATTTTCCATAACAACAATCTCATTCTCCTCCTATTCCACCTCTCATTATCACAACAACTGAACGGTATAGAATTATAACCAATTTCATATTTTTCCTGTTTTCGTTACTGTTGTATCTATTTTAACAAAATTCACCAGACCATAGAGAATTTGTCTATCATTTCTATGAATGTTTCAACTTTAAAGTAAATTTTTTATCATTTATTTCTATTTGAGTATATATTCAGTTAGTTACAGAACTGACTGGTTACGTAACTAGTGGTTTCCTTAATATGAAATTTATTTAAAAAAATTGAATATTAATTACCAACTAATTTTAAAAAAGTTCTTAACCAAAATTTAACTAAAATTATCCTTCAGCTTATAAAATTTCCAAGAAAACCAGAGTTGGAACAACAACAACAAGAAGATATGATAAAAACACTTTGATTTTTTATCCATCATATTCATATGTAACGTATTACGTGTTTTGACTATGGAAAATTATGTAATCGTATTTTTTTTTGTCGTGTTCATGTTCGGAAAATATTGGTTTGACAGAAAATGAAAGAAAAAAAAAATTAAATTTAATAAATTCATCTCACATAAGAAACGATGAGGTTGAAGATGAAAATTGATGCTTTGAATAAGAGAGAGAATTGTGTATCGACTTTTTTGTGTTCTTTATAGAAGAGATAAAATACATACATTTGAATTTTTATTTAAACAAATAAAAAAAAACCGAAAAAGAAAAGTTATAATAAAATAAAAAGAAAAATGGAAAACGTAAATATTTTAAGTTTAAATCATTGCACTATAAAAATATATAAAAAGCTTTATTGGAAAATGGTTAAACGTGTCAGTGAAAATTTTATGAGGCTTAAGTTTTTTATTTTATTATTTTTCATTTTTTTGTCGTTTGGATGTCGTTTTAGAAGTGGCAGAAGGTGAATTTATGTTTAAGATGTGAAATATGAGAAGTTGCTCAAACAAAAAAAAAGGAAAAAATTATTATTTTTTATATTTTGACAGAAAGTAGCGTGATAAATTTGTTTAATTTGGATATAATTTTCATTAGACGAAATTTTGGGGATTATGTAATATTATGTTGGCAATTAGAGTAAGCAATTAGGAAGAAACGAATTTTTTAAGAAAGCTAGTAATGTTAATATAAATGATTTTGTTATAAGTAAGTCAAGACTTAAGGTATTAAGAAAACAAACACAATTCGTGTTTAAAAGAATGAATTTTTAATAGCTGCTACATCGCATATCTAAGTTAAATACAAATATCTTATCTTCAAACTACCCCATGTTGATTGTAGAAAATATCGGCTTATGAAAATTCATGAAAAACATTTGAATGTAAAAAATTGATCAGCGATCTCCGTAAACTAATAACTTACATTTAACAAAAAATTCATAGCCAATTGTTGAACGATTTATTACCGCTAGAATTAAACCGTACATGAGCTGTTTTCTCTTAATCTACTTGAAATAAAACAAGTGCCATACAGATCATAATTACGGAAGCGGAGCATTTGAACTGAATTAGAATTACAAGATTTTGTAAAATAATTCATTAACGATGCCGAAAGCACTGCAATGTCTGCTTATGTATCTCTTATAAAAGTAATTTAATTCGCTTAATTGTGAATTTACCAAAAAAGGTTTTTGTGCTAGTATTTATTCTTTTCTGTTGTTGCATAAAAAATCGGTCAAAATGTCGTATCACAAACACCAAAGTTCTAAATTCAGAATCCACAATCTTAGAAAATTGATTTTAATATGTTAAAATTTGAATAGTAGAAAATTTGTTGAAATTTGTTTCACACCCAAAAAAATAATCGTGGTAGATCCGACAAAATTGCAGGTAAATTCGAATAAAATGACATTGTTTTGGCTCTGACGTTTTATTTAGTTAAATCGATTGTATCGCTACTTTTAATACAAATGCACAAAACTTTAACTGTCAAATGAATAGACTTAATGTTATTTCGACAGTCAATGCTGTTGTTATAAACATCTAGAATATCAAGCATACTACTCTTTTGTACAATTAACTGCAGTACTTTTGATATGATTATTAAAGTCAACAACAATGTATTCAATTCAAGTATTTTGTATAATGATTTAAAATTCTTAATCAAAAGTAGCTTTGAATGCAGAATTTTCTTATTTTTGTTAATTTAAGGGAAATTTCCTCAATTTTATATGCAATTTTTTACTTTGTTAAATCGATGTACCTCTGTTGATTTAAAATATTGAATTTTTTTTGGGGTGTAGTTTTAAGTCGCATCAGTTTTAAACGCAAATTTGGTATTTTTTTCTATTTCTTTGGACATAATTCTCACTAAAGGTCGATGATCTGTTATTATTTTCACTTGCTTACCATAAATATACATGTGATATTTAGTACATGAAAAAAACACAGCTAACATTTCTTTTTCTGTTTTTGAATAATTCTACTCTGTATCGCTTAAACTGCGAGAGGCGAAACAAACTGGCCTTTCGTCTTGAAGTAGGGTACTGCCTTAACCTTCACTAGAAGCATCACATTGAATTGTGATCTCTTTTTGAAAGTCAAATAGTTTTAATGTCGGTGAATTTTTAATAGCTTCCTTTAGCAAGTTCAAGCATTTGGTATGATTAAGTAACCAAATAAATTCGGAATATTTCCTTAGAAGCTCTTGCAAGGGTGCCGATATTTCTGCTAAATTAGGTAAAATTTCCCCATATAATTGATTATACCGAATAACTTTTGGAGATCAGTTTTATTTCTCGGTATTCCTATATTTTCAATCCCCTGCATACGCTGAGGATCATACTTGATACCATCTTTAGAAATTATATGGCCCAAATATTTAACGGTACTAGCTTTGAATTGAAATTTATCTTTATTTAATTTCAGATTTTTCTGTCTTGCTCTAGCAATTACTTTTTCCATAATCCTATCATGCACTCCATTAGTCTCTGCGGCTATTAACAAGTCATTTATGTAAATAGTTACACCGTCAATATCATCAAAATTTATTTCGTTAGGTGAAGAAAATGTGCAAAGCCTACATGAATTTTCATCTAGACCTATTTGCCAATATCCTTCCTTAAGGTCTAATACCGAGAATGTTTTTTTGTTTGCTAATTTTGATATCACATCTTCAAAAGTGGGAATTAAATGTGTTTCAGATTTAATTGAAGAGTTTAGCTCTTTTGGGTCCAAACATAACCTTAATTTTTTATTCTTTTTCTCAACTATCACTAAATTGGAAACCCAGTCTGTGGTTTCATTAACTTTTTTAATAATACCTCGCTCTTCTAAGTTTTTCAATTCAATTTCTAACTGTTTTCTAACAGAAAATGCAACTCTTCTAGCACTCTTTACAGTTGGTGTTGCATTATTTTTAACTTCTATTTTATAATTGTCAAACAAAACACCCTAGTCCTGTAAAAATATCTATATTTTTCGTTATAATTTCGGATTTTTTTATTTTGCTCAATATTATCAATTATTTTTTCTAAGCCTAGATCAACACATCCCTTCAACCCTAAAATTGGTATAGTATCAGATTCTACTAAGACAAATTTTTGCATTGAAATATTGTTCTCAGCCATACAGACAAGATACGAAACACCACATGTTTCAATTTGACTACCTCCAAATGCTTGCAACCGAGGATTAATATATTCAGTACTCACGTTTTCCAACTTGTTAAATAAATTTTTCGGCAATATATTTACTTCTGCTCCTGTATCTAGCTTAAAATTGATAAAACAATCTTCTACTCTTATCTGCTGATACCATACGCGATCTGTACATATATTTCCATGTATTGAGCCCACAAACAACCAATCATATTTTTCATAATTATTAATTGAATTTATTTCTTTATGTCTTCCTACACCACAAGCTATAGCCAAATGATTACGTTGTCCACAATTTGAACAAAGCTGAACTACTTCTAAACGTATGTGTTTTGCAACAAAAGCGGCATGATATATTGGATAATCTATTAGAGTTTTGCTGTCGATCATTACTTATATATTGCCTAAAATTAAAATTTGGTTGATTATTATTGAACGATTTATTTCTAAAATTATTATTTAAATTTTGATTATTAAATCTATTTCTAAAATTATTAAATTATTTAATATGACTTGAATATTTGATACTATCTACCGTTTGTTGATTTTCAACATTTCCTGTTTCTGTAACTGCATCGATTAATGTACTTGGTTTCTGTAACTGCATCTCACGTGTTTGAGTTTTCACTATCTCTGCTGTTCTGCAAGTCGCAATAGCTTTATTTTCGTCTAAACTATCTGTTTCTAATAATTTCTTTTGCACTTGTTGATCAGCAATTCCATGTACAATACGGTCCCTTAACATTCTCGATTCATCAGAAAATCCACACAATTTTACCATCTTCTTAATTTCCATTAGAAAATTATCAAATGGTTCATTTACCGCCTGATTTCGACAAAAAAATAAAAATGACTCATAAACTTCACTTCGTTTAGGTTTACAGAAATTTTCAAAAGCTTCATTGATTTCATCGTATTTTGCTTCTTCCCCGATTTCAAATGTATTATAAATTTCTCTTGCCTTTCTACCAATTGCATTTAAGAATATACCTCTTATGACCTTTTCTGTTTTTTCTGCAAATTCTATGGCATCAGCAAAATATTTAAAGTCCTCTTTAAATACACGCCAATGTTCTGATATGTTTCCTTCTAATACCAATGGGTCTGGTTTCATTAGGTAATCTATTGGAACAGTGTGACAAACAACTGTTACCTTTCTTGGACGACCCCGTTTGTTATTTTTTTTTCTATTTTTAAGGACAATCTTCTACCGACCGTCATTTAACAAAAGCATTATTTTGTACGCACTCACATTAACTTTATAATTATAATTTTATTATTTTATTATTATAATCTGTTTCACAACAATTAGAGATTTTAGCTAGTTATTATCTTTATTAAATTTTATTAAATTTTATTCAAAATTTATAATCTCAGCGCCATGTAATATTTAATTAAAACGCTTGTTTGTTAATTCACTGTTGGATAACAACTGATTAATTTATTTTACATTCAAATTACAATTGATAACATTTTTTATACAGTGAAGACGCACAAGCCATATATTACCGACAACCTCTGCTTTAAAAACGTAGTACTAAACTTGAGACGTCTTAAGTAATTAAAATTATTGTTTGATTTCAATGGGGTACGGTTACGAAATTTTGAGAACTAAAATTCGAATAGATCAGGTTTTGGCGTTAGGAATTCAAAGATTATAGCCACTTGTTGGCAAAGCTCTTCTGGTGGAGATGTTATTTGCTGTCCAAGAATCTGCATTTTAATAATATACGAAAGCCTCTCTACCTACAATGACCTGATAATAAGGTCAGGGAAATTATTTCCGGCTGGTACTCGAATAAACTATAATAACTTAGCCATTGCAAGAATCGAACTTGCTAAAAAAACCTTTATTTTTACCCTTTATTGACCTAATTGATGTAGTTTAGTTAGAGAAGGAGGTACACCGGGGTACGGCTTATGTAATAAGAGAAAAATAGTTTGATGAATTCGAAGTATTTTTACATTATGTAACGCATTTCGGCGAAAATGATTCTAGGTAATACCCTCTTCGGGGGATTTTATTTAAAAAGATTGTAAAGTATAGTTTCCCAGAAGAGAACTGTGTGTAAGACTTTACCTTCCAAATTTGCAAACAATAACTGAACGCATGTCGACAAAACAAAGTACAACTTCCATCTTTTAGCTTTTTCAGCAATCCAATACTTCTATTCATCATTAAATAACTATACTGCCCTTAACAGAGTCGTCAAGGTCACCAGTATAATTACATGTTTTTAGCATTTTAAAATATTGTAATGTTGCTTGGTCGAGTTACTAATATTTGGTTCGATCAATAAATCAGGAAATTAAAAACAATGGCGTTTCTGTATGTTTTAATTTTTATATGTTCAAGATTTTATTTTTTATTAATTAGTACAATATTTCTTCTACTAGTGTTCCTGTTTATTATTATTGTATTCACAATTATTCTTACTTATCATAACTTGTGTCACACTAAATTTTATCTCGCTTATATCTCTGCTCAATTTATACCCAATTCGATCGCTATCGACAATTTATCCTCCTCTAAATCCTCAACAAAACTTCCCATATATATACTAGCTAGAAGAAATAAGCCCGATATTTCTACTAAATTCTTGAACACAATCGTTTTCTTTTCTTCATCAACTGTACAAACCTTCAGTAATAACTAACCCGCTTTTCACTGGTGGGTGCTGGACAGTTAGCTTTACTGGAAGATTTGTATGATGAAGAAAAATAACGTTAAAGTTTTAATGTTAAAATAATTCTTATTTATTTATGGTAATTCATTTTCTTTAAATAAGCAATTTTTGCTGCGTTAACAATTATATCAAGTTATTATAAAGAAAATTAATTAAATATAATAATGCAATTTTGCATTATTATGCATTATTATGCATTATTGATTTCCGCTGGGTTGGTTGATATATTTTTATCTGTTGAGGTATCAACATACTCCGGGGCCCAGCTGTATACTGTTATACTTCTAGTTGCTGGGCTGCAGGAATTCCATTAACCTCTTTACTGCATCGATATTTGATAATTATAATAATTGCAATGGACACAATTAGTCCATACAAAATAAAATAATGATGAACATCATGAACTGATGGCTTTTGCAAGAACGGTAAGGTTTCTTGATATTTTACTGTATTAATAGAATTTTCTGCGATTCTCACTTCTTGAAGAATACTGTTATTGATGGAGTAATTCAAAAGTTGACTAAAGTTGTTAAATCCGACTTCATCATCAAAATCCATTTGATTCAAAATTACTGAGTAGATGGTACTGTTGTATGATCCCTGGGATTGTAACAATATTTTTTCACTCTTTGCCACGCACCTTGGTTTCAGTATAAGTTTTCCGCTTCCGTTTAGATGGATCATAAATTGTCCTTCTTTGCATATGATCCGAAGATTGGTTTCATTGCTTAATGCAAACAACCAAGTGTTGTTTTTTAATTGGTACCAACTATCAACAGGTTTTGCTTTTTGAACGTTACAGTATTTGTTGATTTTGTTCCAGTAGAGTATTGATAGTTCACACGATTTTGTAGGATCAGTTGTATGAATTGGATGTGTTTGCTTACATAAAAACTCTTCTGAGCTTGCTGCAAAGCACTTATCCAAATTCATGGTTGACATAAAATAGTATTGGTCCATGTGTAAGCCTGTGATGAGAATCTCCCCTTTTGGTACAATTGCTTTAGATTCATTAAATGTATTCATTGGAAAAGCGGTGAGTTTGTACATATTATGGAGCATGTTGTCTGCTAATGGAAGCTTGAAATTGACAATTAGCAGATTTTCAATTGTTCTTGCTGTGACTGTTAACACACGATACATGTGAAGGATGTTGTGTTTTCCGTTTGGCCATGGTATTTGTTGTCCCTTTGGTATATTTTCATTAATATATGATAGTTCTTTCTGCAATTGTTCTGTTGTTAAGATAGAAGTTTTTGCCATTATGGAATGTGTGTTTGTCAACACTTGTATAAGTGTTGTTTGTCTATTTCGGAAATTAACCATTAGAAGCGTTGTGTATAAAGACATTTTAATAAATGTTGTTTCATGATTTATTCCTTGCAAAACTAATTGAGATTGCTCTTTGAATTGTAACCAATGGTTGTTTATATCAGCCTCTTGTCTTTTAATATGTTCAAGGTGGATTCCGCAATTGATGTTTGATTTTTCTGCAGCTGGAGTAAGTGATTTTCATTCATTTGAAGTAGTTTTATTTGTTGTTTGTAGTGATTAGCATCCCGATCATCCATTACTCCAAATAATTCATGTTCTATTCGACCAATGACATTGATCAAACCTCTTTTTTCTCGATGATGAGTTGGATGTCTGATCAACTGGTCGTGCTGTACTATTTCCGTTAGCATGTGATCAAACTGTTGATATGTTTGATTACAATTTGAAATATTGGTTTGCTTGCATATTTGGCTTATTTTTTCCAAACAGTGGTGAAAAATATTTAGTTCTTGCTCGTAGGTTGACAAATTTAAATAGACAATTATGTTCCAATTATTGTTGGTGAACCACATTTTACCTAATTTTTCAAAGATAATTCCTGGTTGGTTGTTCAGTTTGTGAACCTCACACTGATTATTTACGAAACTTATGTTTGCTGCTTGACCAGGACAAAGGATTGCAAATATCACAAACATTGTAAACATATAGTGGTTACTGCTTATTTTGCATGGTGCCGTGTTCCTTCTTGTACATCTAGTATTGGTGGTGGTTTTGTGCTCTTCAGACTTCTTTTCGTTGTTTCCTTTTTGTTGTAGATTTGTATCATCATTAATTTCTACTTTTTCAATAGGTAGGCGTGATAATTTAGATATAGGCCTTTTCAGAATGACCTTCCCCGGGCCACAAATTGTCGCCACTCGCACCTTGTTATCTAGTCCTGGATGTACTTTTTCTACTCTGGCCGTCATCCATTTTGTTGGTGGCAGTTGATCATCTATTACCAAAACTAATTCCCCGATATTTAAGTTAGTTTCAGTTTTATTCCATTTAGACCTTTGTTGCAGAGTTGATAAATAGTCCTTGGACCATTTCTTCCAAAAATGCTGTTTCATTGCTTCAACCAATCTCCATCGCTTAAGACCATTTAGGTTAGATACTCCTATATTTGGATCTGGCGGTGAAATTAAGGAATCGCCAATCAAAAAATGTCCAGGCGTTAAAACTGATAGATCACTTGGATCAGATGTCAACGGTGATAATGGTCGTGAATTCATGCACGCTTCTATTTGAGTGAGTAACGTTGTTAGTTCTTCAAAGGTTAATGTTGTTTCCCCTATCACTCTTTTTAAATGATACTTCATTGATTTGACTCCTGCTTCCCATAGACCACCAAAATGTGCGGCACGAGGTGGTATAAAATGCCAAGTAGTGTTGTCTTTGGAGAGAAGCTCTTCAAATTCAGGATTAAGTTGTTGCATAGTTAATTTTTTTCTTTTGTTGAGCTCAGCACTGGCGCCAACGAAATTTGTGCCATTGTCACTGTAAATATCAGTGCATAGTCCACGCCGTGATGTAAATCTCTTGTATGCTGCAATGAATCCTTGTGATGTAAGATCACTTACGACTTCAATATGGACTGCCTTGGTAGCCATACACACAAAAAGTGCTATGTAGCCTTTGTATGATTTATGTCCTCTTCCTTTTGTTGTTCGAATGACTTGTGAGAAAGTAGTATGCGATATGAAATCGGATTTGTATGTTCTTAAAAGTTGGCTAGATAAAAATAAATTGCGAATGAATAATAATAAAACCAAGTTTCTATTTCACTATCTAAAATACAATCCAGTATATGATTCGATAAAAAAAATAGGTATTGCAGATAACGAAAAAATTTTAATCTCTGACTCCATACTGTATCTTGGACTACATATAAGCTCTCGCCTAAACTGGTCAAATCATCTAGCTAAAATAAACACCAAACTTTCACCTATAATTGCAGCTCTTAAAAGGGTAGGAAAGTATCTGAATCGAAAGGTTGCAGTAAATTTGTACTACTCATACATTCACTCCAATTTGACTTATTTAATGCCTGTTTGGGGCTCAGCCCCAACAACTTGTATATTGGAACTGCAAAGAACACAAAACAGAGCATTGAAAGCTCTTTTTGGTTTCTCGAGACAAACACCATCTATACATTTATTCTCAAAAGATATTCTGCCTATCGATAAACTGATCAAATATCAATACATATTAACACTTTATAAAGTACTCAATACAAATATGAAATCCAATACCATATACCTCTCCAATTTTGCTGTTACACAGAGGCAAAGCCGGCAGGCAAATCTTTTCCGACTACCGAATTATAGTCTTCGTGTGACGCATTCTAGTTTGGGATATGAAGGTCTAAAATTATTTAATAAAATTCCTCATGATATTGTGTCAAAAAGCATTCAGTTGTTTAAAAAGGAAATGAAGAATCAATTGTACTCCCAATATGTCCATGAATATAGTGAGAGTCACAATTGATTATTACGTCATATAAAATTAGTCAAACAATTAGTATTTGGTTGTCTTTTATGTGTGATGTGTTGGAATTGTAGTTAATAATTGTAATTAATAATTAGTAATTAATGTATATATTATACTTAAGTTTATTTTGCTTATTTCTGTTTAATTGAAATCTCTTGATTTGTATATTTTTGTTTTATGCATATGCATAATTTGAATTTTTTTTTTGTTTTAGCGCATTTACATTGTATATATTTTTTTTTAATAATAATTTTCCTGTATAGAAATTTTTTGGAAAATAATAAAAACATAATTGTTATACATTGTATAATAAAAAAAAAAAAAAAAAAAAAAAATGTTAAGTGGCCCCGCATAATCTACTCCTGTTTTTAAAAATGGTCGAGAAGGAACAATTCTTGATGATGGTAGATTACCCATTAATTGCTGATTAGCCTTAGCTTTGAATCTGTGGCATTTTACGCATTTATGAATTGAATTCCGAACACAGCTTTTTGCATTAATAATCCAAAAACGCTTTCGGATGTAAGATAACGTTAGCTGCGCTCCTCCATGCAAAGTTGTTAAATGAGCATTCGTTATTATTAGCTCGGTTACTGGATGTTTTTTGGGTAAAATAATCGGATGTTTTTCGTTGAATGAAAGTGTTGAATTTTGTAATCTACCTCCTACCCGTGGTATACCTTGTTGGTCTAGAAACGGACTCAAAGAAAGAATTTTACTCTTACTTGAGATATGCGTTTTAGTTTTTAGTTGTGATCTTTCTTCATGAAAGTTTTTAGATTGGACTGTTATTACGATCCGCTGCAAAGCTTCCTCCATCTCTATCGTTGTTAGGGTTAGAGACGTCGGATACTGTTTTTTTCTAAGTCGGTTTACAAATCGCTGACAGTATGCTATAACTCGTTGTAGTTTTATTAATTTAGAGTATCTTGTACAAAGAAGACTATATGGATCAGTTGTCATCATCGTAGTTAGCACAGTTCTTTTTGTATCTGGAATATCTTCAATTTTTAATTCAGTTGTTAATTTTGGCCATTTTTCTTGATTTTCCTTTAACCAATTTGGTCCGTTCCACCATAAATGATGTTCACTTAATTTATCTGGATCAATTCCTCTAGTAGCACAATCTGCTGGGTTGTCTTCTGTTTTAACGTGGTTCCATTGTGAAGCATCAGTAAGTTGTTGTATTTCAGTTACTCGATTGGCAACGAAAGTTTTCCATCTCATTGGACTACCTCTTATCCAGGCTAATGCAATCGTGAAATCACTCCATGCATATGTTTTTATATTTGAAATTTGCATTGCTTGTTCTACATTTCGTAACGATTTGGCTAATAGCAACGCTCCACATAGTTCTAATTTAGGAAGAGTGATTTTTGTTTTTATTGGCGCCACCTTAGTCTTAGCTGTTAGTAAGGTGACTGTTTTTAATCCCTTCTCATCTTTGGTTGAAAAATATACTGCTGCGTATGCAAGTTCTGACGCATCACAGAAACCATGTAACTCAGGTGTATTACATTTTAAGTTATTGACCCATCTCGGAATTTTCAGTTTTTCTAGCGCAGGTAATGTCTGTTTGTAAAGAATCCATTTAGAATTTACATTATCTGGCAGTGGTTGATCCCAACTAACACCAGTCAACCATAGTTGTTGGAGGAGTATTTTGGCTTGAATGATTGTAGGAGAAAGCCATCCAAGAGGATCAAACAGTTTTGATGCTTCCGAAAGAAATTTTCGTTTAGTTGTAATAATTTCTGTATCCGGAATCGTTACCTTGAATTCAAAAGTATCTGTTGTTGGGTTCCAACTTATTCCAAGCGTTTTAATTGTATCATCGAGTTTTATCTGATGTGATTTTGTTTCTTGAAACTCAATTGGTATGTTTGATAAAATACTAGGGTGATTTCCAAACCATTTCCTCAGGTTAAATCCGCCACTGCTTAAAGAATCAAGAAGCTGCTGTTGAGTTATAAGTGCTTCTTCGATTGTTTCGTTACCAGAGAGTAAATCATCAACATAAAAATCATTGAGAATGATTTCCGAAGCTAATGGATATCTAAATTCGTTATCGTATGCAATCTGTTGAAGTGTTCGGATGGCTAAGTATGGTGCAGAGGTTGTTCCAAACGTAGCTGTCGTAAGTTGGTATTCTTGAACCTTTTCTGTAGGTGAATTGCGCCACAATAATCTCTGGAAATGCTGATCATCTTCATGAATTTTAATTTGTCGATACATTTTTTCAATATCGGCACCATACACGTATTTATGTTTACGCCATCTCAATAGTATAGATAATAGATCTTGTTGGATTGTCGGCCCAGTCATTTGGTTGTCATTATGGCTGACACCGTTGGTAGTTTTAGCAGAGGCATCAAAAACAACTCGTAATTTTGTTGTTGAGCTGTTTTCTTTAATAACAGCATGATGAGGAATATAATACGATCCGTTGTTGTTGGATGTAACTGGTTGCATGTGTCCTAGCTGAATGTATTCTTGCATGCAATTCTTGTAAGATCTTTTAAATTCTGAACACAATTCGAATCGTTTCTCTAGCTGTAGAAGTCGTGCAGAGGCTCTATTGATAGATGCTCCCAAAGGTTTGTAATCTTCTTTAAACGGAATACGAACGATGTATCGACCATCCAGTCCTAAATTATGTGTGGATTTATAATGTTCTTCACATTTTTGTTCTTCTGTTGTAAGAGTTCGTTTGGGTACCACTTCTTCGATCTCCCAGAATTTCTTTAATTGGTTGTCTATTTCTATAGAAGTAACCATTGATTTGATTTGGTCTTGGTTAGAGCTGCCATACCTTCCTGATACTATCCAACCAAATTCTGTTTGTTGAGCCATCGGTTCTGATGTATTACCTTTAATTATGCCATCTATTATGATTTCCGAGTAACAATTTGCCCCTAACAGCACATCGATAGGACCCGGTTTGTAATAAGTTGGGTCAGCCCACATAAGATTGCTTAAATGATTCCACTCTCTATCCTCTATATGTTGTTCTGGAAGGATGGTAGTGAGAACATCAAGAACCAAAGCGTTAATTTTCATCTTAAATGCAGATAGGAATCTAGGTTGTAGTTCTAGATTCACAGATTTTCGTACAATTCCAGCATTAGCTCCCGCAACTCCAGTTACTTCAACAAACGTTTGGTGTCCTTGTATCTTCAACTCATTTGCCGCCTTTGTTGTTATAAACGTTGCTTGAGATCCAGGATTTATTAATACTCGAAGATATTTGGGTTGAATATTATTTTGATTACAAACTTTAACAAGTGCCGTTCCAAGTAGCGTACCGGACTGTTGTTCATTCTGAAGAAGTGACATAAACGTTTTTAAGTTAGATGCACTAACGGCTTGGTAATTGGATGACTGTATATCATTTTGTGATTTATCTGTATGTAGAAGTATGTGATGATTTCCCATGCATTTCGAACATTTTATTGCAGATTTACAGTAGCCGTTGTTCTGGTGCACGGTAAGACATTTTCTGCATAATTTCAATAAATTCACCAGCTGTGTTCTTTCAATTGTTGATAGTTTATTAAAAGCTGGACATTGCTCAATATGGTGACTTCCACTGCATTGTTGGCAATTGTTGACGTTTGAATTTACGGCATGAAACCCTTTTACTTTACTGTTAGTCGATGAATTGCTATTATTATTTGAAGCGTTTGAATAGCCAATGTGCGGTTGTTGCTGCTTTGGATGATACTTTTTGATGCTATTCTAGAGTTGGAGATAGCTTCAAGTGATTGAAATCGTCTCTCTAGAAATTTCAGAAATTCGTCCAATGTTTGAATTTCTCTAGGATTAGCGAGTGTTGTTTCATATAATCTAAGAGTTTCGGAATCCATTTTTTTTTGTGATTATTGGAATGATAATTGCATTCAAAGAACTAATATCTGTTCCAAAGTTGTTTATTGCATGTAAACATTCTCTTAATGTATCATGCAGATTTCTGATAGCTGCAGCCGATTATGTGTTAATAACTGGTAGAGATAAAATTGTGTTTACGTATTTTGTTATCAGTAACCTTTTGTTGTTATATCTCGCTACCAGAATTTCCCAAGCTGTGTTGTAGTTTTGCTCAGTTGTTTCCAAATGACTTATAATTTTGGCTGCATCACCACCTATGTAGGATTTCAGTAAAGACATCTTATAAGTTGTAGTCAATTTAGGATTTTCATGAATGAATCTTTTAAACTGATCGTAAAATGATGACCACTTGCTGTATTCTCCATAAAAACGAGGAAAATCGATTTGTGGAAGCTTAATATCGATTTTTGATTCGTTTATTTCTATATTCACCTTATTTCTACTAATGTATTGCTGCAGAAGAGTTAATGTTTCTTCTGCTTCATCAGTAATAGATTCGTAGATAGCTTGTTGGTTTACATATCCTGCATTGTCTTCCTTTTCTAGAGACATAATTATTTCATGGTGAATAAGTTCAAGTTTTTCCATGGTAGATTCGATCTGTTTTTGTTTTATTGATAAAAGTTCTTTTGGTTTTTGTAAATTAATAGCGTCTCGAATTCCTCTTAAATTCCGAATAAGTCGTGTGTTCATTATCTCTTGTTTTCTTGCTAATAATGATTCTGGCAAATCTTTTGTTCCTATTGATAAACCACTTGAAAAAGTTGTTGATGCTGGTAGTTTATCTGGAACAGAGTTTTCTGGATTACTAACGGCACCGGCATTCTGCTGATCTTCATCTAGGTTGTTGGTTACTACGACTGTTGGCACTGATTGTTGTTGTTTTAGTTCAGCCATTATGTATTCGTATGATTGGTGAACCTTCAGCCGATGTTCCTTGAAGTAAGGATGCTTCGTATCAACTCTTTTGGTGGTTCTTAGTATTTCGTCCACCCGTTGATACTCCAGATACAGCCTTTGTACTGTAAGTTTTTTTCTCTCGCAATAGTCATATGTTTTTCTTTCTTTCCCATCCTTCTTGTAGTTTGTAACCAGCTGTTTAAGATTTTCAGCTGTCTCTGCTTGTTGGTCGAACAGAGCTTTTGTATCCATTGTTGTTTATGTTTAACTGATCTTAATGACTGTTGTTCTCTCTGGTCACTCTATTTTACTTGAAGACTCGAAGGACCATGTACAAACCTTCAGTAATAACTAACCCGCTTTTCACTGGTGGGTGCTGGACAGTTAGCTTTACTGGAAGATTTGTATGATGAAGAAAAATAACGTTAAAGTTTTAATGTTAAAATTTTTTTTTTTTTTTATTAATTAGTTAGACATGTTTAGCACACTAAATATGAAATATTCATTATTTAGACTCTTTGAATATCCGAAGATACCATGTCAACTATAAAGGAATGGAAGGAATGGAGATATAGGGATAACTATACTAATTTTTTTAAATGATAATGGACATTTTCTTTAAATGCCTGAGGAGAAAATTCATCGGGAAATACAGAGGAGGGCAATGAGTTCCATAATTTGGCCACTCTATTGAAATAGTCGTTTTGGAAGGACACAGTTCTACGAGGTATTTGTACAACAAATGGATGGGATAACTCGGCAGCTCTTGTTTGTCGATTATACTGCTAATAATTCTTATTTATTTATGGTAATTCATTTTCTTTAAATAAGCAATTTTTGCTGCGTTAACAATTATATCAAGTTATTATAAAGAAAATTAATTAAATATAATAATGCAATTTTGCATTTTTATGCATTATTATGCATTATTGATTTCCGCTGGGTTGGTTGATATATTTTTATCTGTTGAGGTATCAACATCAACAAAAACAAATTAACAACATCTTCAAATATTGACACATTGGTGTGAGATCTGCTCTTTTCAGTTTATTTATTTATTTATACCCTTTCTTATAAGAAAAATAAAAACTTCCTATTACGTGTTTACTTTGGTTGCGTTATATTTTTTTTTGTTGATTAAAGTGTTTATATATTCTCTCAGTGGAACTATTTTCTCTAAAGAGCATTTTCTCGAAAGATATTCTATTGTCTTGTACTCTATTGTATTCGATGATCATCACATTCTCCCTCACTTATTTCTGTTCATCTCGAACAGAATCTCATTCTCTTGCTCTGTAGAGTGCTAATGTTTTTTGATATCCGACTTTTGGTTTTGCTCGTTGAACTTTCTTTATTTAACAAACGGCATCGTTTATTTTTGTTATTATTGTATAAGGTCCTTCCCAAGATTGTTGTTATGGTGATAATCCTTTTTTCCGCTGTGGATTGTGCTGGATACACTAGTTGTCCTTCTCTACGTTCTTTGGTCTTTGTTTGAAAACTGTCTTGTAAGAAACCCGCTGTGTTTTTCTCAGAGTGACCCTTTTCTTTAGCATTGGTTGCGCAAAAACTCCCATGAGTTTTTCTATCATTGTTTGTATATGTAACTTCACTTCCAGAAACAGCACTTTCAATGATTTTACCCACACCAGTCTCCTCTTTTTTTGTTTCTCGAATCGTCCACCTATTTTCCTCCTCATCACAAGTTCATTAAATTTGATCATTCCTTGATTCACAAAGTTTGTTGAAGCATCAGGATTCCCGTATTCTGCTTCATTCAACAGTAATGGCACTTTGACGTTCCTAAAATTTGGTACTGCCCGTTCAAAATCGCAGACGTACCCATTCCACTTCGGCATAATGTCTGCCACTTACACTTCATGTTCAAAATGTTCATTCAGTATTTTTATTTTGGCCATACTCTTACCTTGTATGTCTGTGCATCTTCCACTTACTGTCTGTAGATTCATTTTCGGTTGTATACCTCCAATAATCATCAAATGTCTGCGAACAAGTGTGCAAGCTGCTGCAATATATAACGTAATAAAACAACTCGTGCCATCTATTTTTCCCTTTACACGAAAACCTTCTCCGTTTTCTGCTACTCTTGAAATTGGGATGCGTGTTACTTCTTTTTCATTTCTTCGATCCACCATCTGTGCTTTACATAACTTTCGTTGAAAAGGAGAAGAAGTTCTGCAATGCTTTTCGTTACAGCAGTCTTGTGTGATATAACCCGTTATATTATTTATCCATACCGGATTTTCCTTCTGCTATCACTGAACTCTGCATGTTCTTGATCTATTGACCTTTTGCAAATAGGAACTAGTAACCTTTCCTGCACCCGTTTATTCCTCCAGCATTCCCGTGCAAAATGACCCACCTTGCCACATAACCAACATTTGATAGCGCTTCTTTCCTTGTATGGTACCTTGCTGTAGTTGTTGTTCATCTTCTTCCATTTATTGGCTCCTACTGATGCCCTACAGATGTTCTGGTCAATGTTTTTTGCGTGCAATTCTGCATTATTACTGAGCTGGTGAAATAAATTGTGGATTCCGCAAGATTTAGGCTATTTGGAATTAAACCTCGTAAGGCACGCAGTTCTTCTAATATTTCTGATAGTGATTGCAATATCAGGATCAGTTTCCACTACAATGGTCTATTACCAGAACATGACATCAAAGAGTGGGAACATATTCAATCGACACATCCTCAAATTCAAGAAATTTTCATTCGACAATATGTTCAACAATCTCAACAATCCAAGATTGAGTTCCATGGTTGCTGTGATACCAGCAAGCTTGCATGTGTCGCTGTAGTCTATTTCAAGACAACTACTAAACAATGAGAAACACTTTGTCACAAACTAAACAACAATGTCTTCCTCGACCAAATTGTCCAAAGCTTACACCGCTTAAGTTCTCTTCTAATAAAAATTGATCAAAAACTTGAAAACTCAGTCAACATTTTGTTCCCGCAGCTGGTGGTTGAACCCTTCATGAACGGTAAACGAGTCCATTTCCAAGAAAGTAAGTCGATTCATAAACCACCTACCATTAAATGTTTTTAACTGTTTAAGAAAGTTGAACAGATAAAAATAATTCATGTTTTTTCTAGTCATACTGCAATCTGTAGGTGAACTTACATTATTATCCCATACCCCTTTGCTTTACTGTATATGTGGACAGTAATTCTGGTTTTCCGAATTCAGAGAATGAAATAGAGATACAGTTGTAAGTAAGTGAGCTGCCTAGCCATCAAAACATTACACGCATTACATAATAACATGGTCATAGCGGTGAAATGTTATAAATGTGGCATCAGAAGACGCATATCTTGAAACAGGAAAAAAAATCGGGAAAACAAAATAATCTTAGATAAAAATTTTATTTATAAATATTTATATCAATTAAAAAGTAAAAGTAAACAGTAAAGTAATTATGTTGCTGGAAATGCAAAAACCTGACGTAATTTACAAAAATTGTTCGTACTGTCATCCGTCTTTAAACTACCGTCTGAAAGTACGTGCTTCGGGAATAGTACTCCTCGGTTCAGTTCCTCGGCGAGCCCGAAGAAATCAACGAGAGACATGGGAACTCAGATGGAACGGCCTCTATCAAATCAACCGGAATAAACTCAACGTTTATATTTAATTTCCCATCATTACACCGTACATATCTCAGACGTCTCGAACGTTGTATTAACTATTGAAGGACGAGCAAATTATTTAGAAAAGCTTGTATTTCATCTATCCTTTCAGAATCAAAGGATCCTCGGCCGCGATTACCAATCAAGATTTTGGACAAAAATATCTCTGGATTATTGGATAGTGGAGCTTCTATCACAATACTCGGCAGAAATTCCTTGGAATTATTGGAATCATCTGGTAGAACCTACCGTAAATACACTTCGTGTATGCGTACGGCGGATGGTACTGCAAATAAAATTTTGGGTTATATAGAAGTTCCAATAACCGTGAATGGCTCCACTAAACCAATGCGGTTGCATATTGTCCCTGGATTACGAAAAGAGCTCTACCTGTGCATAGATTTCTGGGAGAAATTTAGTATTTTTCCTTCCTTTGTTAGTGAACTGACATGTACGGAGTCTAACAAAAGGTACACACAACCTCACCACTGACCAGCAACAAGAACTGGATAGGATCAAGGATTCTTTTCCGTCATTTGAAGTTTCTGGACTCGGAAAGACTTCTTTGGTTGAACATGTCATCGATGTTGGTGATAATGCACATGTTAAACAGAGGCATTATCCCACATCGCCAGCTGTTCAACTAAAGATCTATGCTGAACTCGACCGGATGCTTCAAATGGGCGTGATCGAAGAGAGTAACAGTTCTTGGTGCTCGCCAGTGGTCCTGGTACAAAAAGAATCTGGTAAAAACAGATTATGTATAGACAGCCGTCGTGTCAATTCACTGACCAAAAAGGACGCTTACCCACCTCCCTTGATTGATGGCTTACAAGGTCATCGAAATAGCACAAAGTACATTTCTAGTATTGATTTCAAAGATGCTTCCTGGCAGATTTCTCTGGCAGAAGCATCTAGAGACAAGACAGCCTTCACAGTGCCTGGTCGTCCATTGTATCAATTCCGGGTTATGCACTTTGGATTGTGCAATGCTCCCCAGACAATGTGTCGGCTAATGCACAAGGTGATACCACAAGATGATCTATTGGTAGTCTCTTCCACGTTCCAGGAACATATGGAATTACTGTCCAAAGTCTTTTCATTGATAAGAGCGGCTGGGTTAACCATTAACCTGAGGAAAAGTAAATTTGTTCTGAAAGAGGTGAAATATTTGGGATTTTTGGTTGGTGAGAATGGTTTGAGAACAGATCCAGACAAGGTAAGAGCTGTTGCTGAGTATCCAGCTCCATCAACCGTCAAGCAAATATGTCGTCTTTTAGGAATGGCTGGTTGCTATCAGCGCTTTATACCATATTACACAAGTGTAGTATCACCGATAACGGATTTATTGAAGAAGAGTTCTGGCAAATTGAAATGAACTTTAGAAGCTCAGGTAGCTTTCAAACATTGGAAAAGATTGCTGACTACAGCACCAGTTTTAATAAACCCAGACTATAATAAAGAATTCTTTATTAGATGCGATGCAAGTCTGACAGGGGTTGGTAGTGTATTGTATCAGGTCGATACCGATGGACAAGATTGTCCGATAGCCTTCTTGTCGAAGAAACTCAATAAAGCTCAAAGAAACTACTCAGTTTCAGAGCTTGAATGTCTTGCGGCAATTCTTAGTGTGAGGAAATTCAGGGGATATGTTGAGGGTCACCGATTTACAATTGTGACTGATCATTAAAGTGGCTTATGTCACAGAAAGACTTGAATGGTCGTCTGGCTAGGTGGAGCCTAAAACTCCAACATATAGATTTTACTATTGTCCACCAAAAAGGTACCCAAAATATAGTCTTTGATGCTCTATCTCGTCTATATGACAATACACATGAAGAATTGACGGAAGCATTAACACATCATAACAATGATATTAAACTCGACAATGATGGCTATCGTCACAAAGAGTATACGGATATGATAGCTAAAGTTCAATCATCACCCAAAAACTTTTCATTAGTTAAAGTCGTGGATGATAAGCTAAACATACGTATTGAGCCAAGACCTGATGCGATACCTAACGATGTTCTTGTGTGGAAGCTCTGGATACCGAAACCGATGACTTCAAACATGATTCAGAAACATCATGATGATAGTACTGCTGCTCATGGAGGTGTAAAAAAGACATTAGAATTACTTCGACGTCTTTATTACTGGCCGGGCATGGCGTCATAGGTACACAACTATGTTATGTCCTGCGACACATGTAAATAAACAAAAGCCACGAATCAGATATTGCGTCCTCTGTTGCAATATCAATTTGAAACAGCACGTCCATCGCAGAGAGTCTATATAGAATTTTTGGGACCGTACCCTTGTTCTACACTTGGGAATACGGTATTACTGATAGTTCTGGATCATGTAACAAAGTTTGTACTCTTGAAACCACTTAGAAACGCAACTTCACCGAAGGTGAATGCTTTTCAGAAGAATGATGTGTTTCTAACATATGGGGTAGCAGAGTTTCTACACAGTGACAACGGTAAACAGCTTACGAGCAAAAATTTTCAAAATCTTTTGACAGATTTCGGCATCAAACATATTGATCGTTCACAGAGCAATGCATCAGAGCGGGTAAATAGATCAGTTCTTGCAGCAATCCGAGCTTTTGTAAAAGGTCAACATACCAAATTGGATGCACAAATTGGTGAGATTGCTTATGCACTGCGAGCCGCAGTAATTTTTGCGGCTAAATACTCACCGTACTATTTATTATTAGGTCAACATCCAATATGATGGGAACATCTATCACTTGATAAAATAGCTTCATAAGCTTGGTGAAGATGTTGGTGAAGAAATAGAACGCTCTGATCATTTGACCATGCTCAGAAATCGTGTTCAACAAAATTTTTACTGCAGCTTTCAAGAAATCACAACGTTATTACAATCTGCGATCTAAGCTACGGACCTTTCAACGAACGGCAACATCATTTGAGTGACGATACTAAAAAGTTCTCGGCTACGTTGGCTCCAAAATTCTTACTTGCAATGATTAAAACAAAAATTGGTAATCTACTTTATGAGTGCGTAGACATGAGCGGTAAGAGTATCAGGGAGTGATGTCTTTCGTTCGGTAGGGTGGTTCCTTTGTCTAGTTGTTGTCGCTGTGGTTCACACTTCCCGGATCATATTTGACTGGTTTGTATCGAGGGTTCAATGGTGCTGACGTTTGGATGGATAGTCGATTTCAGTACTCAGTGACAGTTCCTAGGAACTTCATGAGTGTTGGAATAGGTCTTGACGTCGGTTACTGTTGATACCTCGATCCCAGATACAATTTTCAAATAAATGCTAGTTCAGGAATTTCTTGTCATAAAATGGATGACGACGTTTTCTTTGACTTCAAAGTCAAAGATTTTACTCCTTATCTTTGAATTCATGGTTGTAACGTGTAGTTATTTCCATATTAAATAATAAAACCCATTTCAAACATTTCGAAAATTTATTTCAAACATATTCAATATTGCATTTTTTCTTCCCAATAAAAATTCAAAATCAATTTCTTCAACATCTAAAATGAAAATAAATTATTAAACTCACTCATAATGAAAAACTGAACGAAGAAAACGAAGGGCTAAGTTGGTAAACTTTGTTTTTGGTACACAGATTATTACTATAAATGCTATAATGGCAATTAATTTTTTTCACTCCGTTTTTGAGATTCGAATAGAAATATTGATTCATTCAAAAAAAATAAAATAAAACCTTAAAATTAAGATTAAGAGAACGCATATACTTGATTGTAAAAAACGGAAATTGATTTATATAACGAAGAGTAAGCGTTCCTTCAAATAAATCGTAAAATAGTCATACGCGCAACATAATTGTGCCTGAAAACTGTAAATTATCATAATAAAGAAAAAAAATCATATATTAATGCTTTCGATAATTAAAATAAAATTGTTTTGTAACAACTATGAGTTTTTTCAATTATTTAAAATAAGAAATAGTGAATACAAAAAGATTATGGTGTATAAAATCTAAAACTTTTAACATTGGGTGCCTAAACAATTACGTCAAACGATACGCAAACCAGTTTTTATACGATACAATAGATGATAACCTCAAGTGGTTCTTTTTTTTTTATATAGACATCGCTCAATATCACAACAAAATAACAACCAAATTGCTGTTCAATTGTACCTAGTATGTTTCACATTGGCGAGCGTACCAGGATAAAGGTATGTACATACACATCTATATAAGGAAATATAAAGTTTTTCTCTTATCAATTACTTCTTTGTTTTTATGATCAAATGTGCACAACGTGGAAAAACTGAAACAATTAACCGTAAGATTAGCGGTATTCCGGTTTTCAAGTCAAAGATTCACAAAGACACAAATACCTCATAACTTCCTGATATGATAATGATAACAAGAAATGAATAAACAAAAAGGCAAAAAGGAAATACCATTTTTTTTTTAATAAATTAACCGTATAGGAATTGAAATATTTGACTATATTCCTACTAAAATAAACAACACCAAGACAACCACAATACGGACAACATCATTCAACACTGTCAAGTAAAGTTTTTATATTATTATTATCAAAGTTTTTTTTCATAGATGTTAGGCTAAATTTTAGTTATTAAGAGATTCCCAGATCGGATTCGTACAGCGGATAAATTCAGTATCAGTATATCTCTTTTTCCGTCTGGCTTAATAAATTCAAATAAGTTTATACTTAAACTAAATATTGTTGTGGAAAAGTTCAAATTTCAACATAATGTAAAATTAAGGTAAATACCACAGTAAATAAATGAAATTTTTTATTGAAAATTGATACAGGTGCTTCTGGTACATCGGTTATAAATAAAAGGCTATGAGCAGTTTTTAAAAGCAAATGATATTAAATAAAGCAATTAATAATGCAAATGGCGTACATATAATAAAAAAAAACACAAAAAATAAACGGGCACTTTGAATAAATAATTTTAGTAATTTATAAAAAATCCACTTTGTCTTTTATTAAAGCAAAATAACATGGAAAGATTTACAAAAGATAACAACCATTCAAATATTTATTCTGTTTTTTCCGTATTAAATTTTTTTTTTCAATTTATAGTTCGTTTTCAATTTTTTACCTTAAAACAACGTAGCTTCTCCAATTCTTCAACATATTGTTTTTGCTTATGAGAAAGCAGAAAACTATTAACAATACTTCAAGTGGATTATGTTTTCTTTTTGAAATTTTTATTCATCTATTTGTGTGAATGGACTGCTTATGCCTTTTTATGTTATAATTTGTTTTGATGGTAGTTTTAAAATCTTTACATAAACCATACAAACATCGGTTAAAGCTGTTTTTGACTAAATAAAAGCAATGTTTCTAATTGAAACTTCATCCAGCTATGTTTACCTTTGTCTTATGTTCCAATTATTTTTGAAATCATTCAGATTCAGTATCGAATTTATTTCTTTAGAAATCGAAATAAATCTTCAAAAAAATAAACGAAAACAAAACTTTTATCAGGAGAAACAAAACTTTATCTTTTCGTTTTTATTCTCGATATTTTTTATTGTATCATTTTTAACTTTTTTTTCTGTGCTTTACTTTTATTATTTGTGCTTTCGGAATTGACTTGCAATAGTAGTAATAATAATAATGTTGATGATGCTAGTGAAGGAAAAGTGATTTGATTTGTTTTCAAGCTCTCATACTTTTTCTTTAGTTTTTAGCTCTTTCTTGTCTCAAATAATTTTATTTTTTATAACTTATAAATAAGATTTTTATGTTTCGTAATAAAAAGGAACATGAAATAAGAAGTTTTTTTTATATACAATTTTCAATGGATTTTAGATTTTTTTTTTGTCGTATTATTTGATAAGATTATTGGTAATGATGGAAATGTCTTATTTTCAAAATAATAAAGTGTCTGGATGATCTGATTTTATGGATAAATTTTTTTATATTTTTATATGATTTCAAGAGAAAAAAAATTTAATTGAAGTTATAAAAGTAATTTATTTGTTACTTTTATATATATACGAACTTTGACTGGACTTCAAAATGTCACTATCAATATACATTTTATGGTTGGGAGTTTTTTTAATTTTATGTGATATATTATAGTTAAGTGGACATTCAGAAACACATAGGAAGATTAAAATTTTCCATATCTGTTTTTGTTTTTTTTTAATAAAATGGGTTGTTTAAAATAAGACATAGGCCTTAATTTAAAATAAGACATAGGCCAATATTTCATGTTGAGATGTTTCATAGAGAAAATAAAAATAAAATAAGAAGTAAAAGGCAAATAAGTTTTAAGAATTTGCAGGGAAAAAAATAAAATTAGCTTGCAAATTATCCAATTAGTGGCATATTCCTTGATCATGGGATGAACTGTCTTCCTCAATGATTAAAACTTAAATATCATCAACTTAAGATATCACTTTGGCACTTTAGTTTCACTGCTTAAGAAATGTGATATGTCACGTTTACTCAAATGTTTAAAGTAAAAATTAGAGTTCTGAGGTAACAGGAACTGGTTATCACACGCGTAGATCAATATTAAAAAATAAAGCACAAATTAACAAAAACTGATCACTGTCTATGTGTGTTCACAAATTTAATTTTTGTGTTTATCACGTAGTCATATTCAAAACTAAATTGATTATCCAAACTAAGGAAATCACTCACACTCTCAAAATTTAAATTTAAATTTACAAAATATTCAAGTTTTAAAAGCAAGAGAAATCTCTTATCTTAATGATTGGTGTAGACAGGTCAAAATTAAAATGAAGCAGATATAGAACAATAGACGTCAATAGTTTTATTATAAGAATGAATAAAATCAAAATATTTTTCTTGAAATTACAATTTTGTACATACAGGTAAATTATTTTTAATATTCATGATTATAATTTTAGATAAAAATTTCTTTTGTCTTGATTCTTATGAACTAAAAATATTATGAATTTATATTGAAATTTAATACACATAACTCCAACAAAGAGCTTTCAACAAAACAATAGGTTTCTTTCTTTACAATAATTGGGTTGCTAGAGAGAAACTTTTTTATGTTCAAATAAATCTCTTGGATAATTAAAAATACGATCAAAAACACGTTGCAACATTTCAACTGCATATAATGCGATATCAAAAACTCAACAAAATATGCTTTCGGTTGCTAAGCTAATAAGCTTTCAAAATTATAATTGTCTTACGTAAACGTACCTTCATTTATTTCAATATCCATATTCTCAATAACTAATTAATTAAAATGTCAAATAAACTTACAAACAAAAATAATTTCCTTTCTATTCCTATCATAATATTAATTAAGAAGATTTAAGATGTCCTAAAAACTTATTCATTAAATTTTAGTCATAAAATATGAAAACATAGAGAAGCACAAAAAGATCAAAATAGAAATATTATTTCTAGCTAAGATGAATTTTTCATTTTTTGACTACTATCAACAGTAGATAATTACTGTAATTGAAATTTCCGTAGGCCTCGTTTTAGATCAATATTTTTTGTTGGGTTTGATTTTCTTTCTTATTTTCTTAAGAACTTGATGAGTTTTGGTAACTGGTTTTGATGTTATAGAATTTAAATTAAAAATAAATAAATCTATTTTTGGTAAAGTGTTGAGGAATTGTAAAACAATTGCAGGAACACTGGAAGTATTAGTATTTTGGTTTTTCAAATGAGGATTTTTTATTGAATTATTAATTTTTACACACTTTTTTTTTACATTTGTGTTGGTTTGAAATTTTTCATCCATTTTTCAGACATTATTTTATGAAATTAGTCTCAAATTTAAAAAAACAAGTTTTTTGAACCTATCTGTACGCATTTCTAAAACCAAAACACTTAAACAATAAAACTGAAAAAATGAGGAGGGTGTTGCAAAAGAGGGGGTTGTTTAAAAAATATTAGAAATATTATTTTAAATCTGAGGAATAAGGATGATTCTAAGGGAGAATTTTTACATTTTTACAATTGTTTGTGTGGTGGAGTTTTCGGTAAATGACTTCAGCTGTGTACCTATGGCATTTGGAACAATTTAGAATCAAAACTGAAAGAGATATAAAATGCCGTTGTCGCTTCTTGGACAAGCATCAATTATGAGTCAATGAAATGCAACTCGGGATACTACCACTAATTTTTTATCACTAAAGTTGCTAAAGTTGCTAAACTTGTATCCTAAGCAGTGATTATAGTACACCCACAACTTGTACTTAAATGCTAATTCCAAGTACTTGGAAATGTTAAAAATGTTCAAGATTCAGAGCAATGTAGACCCCACGCTCAAGGATATTTGTTACCAGAAGTTGGTCTGTGGCAATAATATTGTAATGGCTGACTTTGTGACTAATTTTGAATCGCATATTAATTGAACACCTACTGCGTCAACCATACATTATACGGAGCCACAAATTAAATTGGCATTCTTGAATGAGGTCATTGCAATCGACGAGCTCTCACTTGCTTTTGATAACGAAAAGAATGGTGGATCATCCAGTTTTCATAGAATACCGTATGAATTCTATAAAATTCTGTGACTTCAAAAATTGTTGTGTAAATTTGTTCAATATAATATTTTCGAATAACGAATTCCCAAACTTATTTGGTGAGACCACGTTTTAAAAAATATTTTTACCCCTCCTCATTTCCACCCCTTTTATAAATAGAATTATGAGTATGTGATACTGTCCTATATTTTTCATGAAAACTAACCAATTTATCATTCCCACTACGTTTGAACATTTTCGATCAGCTAGGTTCGGAGCTAATCGAGGTAAGAAAACACAAAGAAAACGTCATTATTCAAAATTATACAAAAAACAGTGAGGTGTAAAACTCCAGAATAAATTTTTAAGGACTACTGAAATGAAGCCCGTTCATATGATATCATACTTGAATTTATAACAAATGTATTTTCTCAAAGGTCTCACATCGTAACCCTGTGAACCAAAAGAAAACAACTTTAGATTTATTTGTATCTTTCATCTTAAGTGGACAAACTAGTTTTATACGCACCTCAAATTTCAGATCCATAGCATTTATAGTTTACGAGATCATCGATATAATGTGAAAAACTCGTTTTACTCTCATCAATAGGGCTCGTTATAAAAAACGGAACCCAAAAAAATTAAAAGCAAAAACATCCAAAGAAACTCCATAAATCAATGTAGGTAATACAGGACCAATATATGTAAAAACAAAACATAGATAGAAAATGTTCGCTAATAAAACATCGAGCAATCTGTTAGGTGGATACAATTATTACATTCTCTATTAGAGGGTGTCTAGGCCACTCACGTTGTGGTAACACTGTAGACTTCTAACTCTAAGGAACCTTGGTTGCATCCCATCTAGGCAAAAGTGTTCTTAAGCAAAACATTACCAACCCTCAACACAACCATCAAATTTGAAAAAACTTGGGGCTGATCACACATATAAAACTATAATTTACAGTGAATTCTGACATTTTTTCAAAATATCAAGATGCGGTTTTCCGACCATATTATTTGAAATTGCACTATTAGGATTCAACTCCATTTAAAATAATTATTTTCAAATATGTCCTTTATCAATGTGCCCCCGCAGGTTTGAAGAAAAAACAACACGAACAGAAATTTGTTAGGGCTCAAATAGGACCCTGATTAGTTTTGTTCTAGTTCAGATCAGGCACTCAAATGGCATTATTATTGGTACAGATCATGAGTGTTACGCTTTTGCCTTATCATGCCCTGCTTGAGATAGACAGATCAGGTACACCAATCAGAGCCGAACCACGTACGGATCGATTCAAATAGAAATTTTACTACAACAGTTCTGGAAGAGTTTGCCTAATTAATATGCTAGTCGAGTACATTGCAAAACAAAATCAATCGTATCAAAAAAAATTTAAAATATTATCATAGCCAAATTTAAATAAATAAAATACAAAAAAATTCAAATAAAAAAAATCGTTCAATGAAAAATATTTAAAACATAATCCCTCTTAATCACTATTATCATAGTATTTCAGCTGAGATTATCGCTTAAACTAATATCATCACCAGCAGTGTGCCGACAAAATCAGATCCATCATTCTTTAATAATATTTAGTATCTCCATTTTGCTCATCCATAGCATTGTGCAAACAGTTAAATTGTTGAGATCACTCATTGTCATAGTGAGAAAATGCAAAGTGACTTCTTTGTCAGTACATCGTACAAATGGAATGTTTTGCCCGAATCAATAACCACCAGTGCCTTCTATCCACAAACATTAAAAAAAGCGTCTACCAACACCTTAGAACGCATTTTGTTGTGGGACCCAGGTTGTTACAAAAGCCTGTTTTCCCCGAAAAAAATCATTTCTCCAAACAACTGATTATGGATGAATCAACGCGCGCAATACAACTAATCGTCTTTTGTTCATATCTTTTTAAACCTGTTTGATTTGCTATCTCATTTTGTATGCTGTTGGTTCATGATATTTGTTTGATATTTATTTAAATATTTGTTAGTTTTTGGACATCAAATCGAAGAGATCATCGTTTTTGATTAAGTTTATAGAAAACAAATTATTTTTTGTTCAACTATAACTATATGTTCTATAAAAAATTTTTCACTCCATGTTTATAAGTCCTATATTCGTATTGTATGGAGTACTGTTGTCAAGTTTGGAGTGCTGCTTCTGTTTCCATCTTGGCCCTCTTGGACAATATTTACATTACAATATGTAATGGGGAAATGAGTTCGGACGAACAAAATAAAAAAAAAAGAATTAAGCAAACCAACTTTTTAGTGGGTACACTAAGTTGATGGAAACATAAAAAAACTGATCGTTTCCTTTTTATCGTAGAAATCGACCTTTTCTGTTTTCCATCAACTATAAATACGACAACTCAACCACAGAGGTTCTCTTACTCTTATTGGATTTATTTTTGACGTCTTCATGTGGTTTGGTTGTCAATTTTGATTATCATGGGAATGAGCTGTGAGGTTATATCGGTTAATTTGATGATGCATATGAATTGGCTGTAAAGTTTTAAAATTAAAAATAATTCTATGTTATTAATGCAACAAATTGTGCGTTTGATGTATAATTTAATATGTTTAAGTGTATTGTTATTATTAGGAACTGTACAAGGTGTTAATACGGAAACTCGTTTTGGTATGTCACGATATCCAAATTATAAATTATGCATGACTGTATCTGTTTAGTAATAATTATTAGTGCCATTTAAGTAAAGTAATAGCGTAATTGAAAATAAAAGAAGATAAAAAAAAGATTATTTTAGTAAAATTTACAAAGCAAAAAATATAATATATGTTATAAATTTAGTGAACCAAGGGGATCATGAACAATATGTTTTGTTCTTGTGTACATGATCAAAATATTATAAATTGGGGTAAGACTAGTTAATTTAGTAATTGAACATTAGAACCTAGTGCCACTAGATTAAAAATGAACCGCATTTACAACAATAGTTGATTAGCTAACAATAGTTGATTTCCATATATTTTGGAAAATTATATGCAATTAAATTAACAGAGCGATATTTTTTGTTTAAACTTGTTTCTCATTATAACCTTGGTTCATATATATATTCGGGTTGAAATTCGTTTTTTTGGAGTGTCTGGGGCCTACATAAACGAGATAAAGGTTATCGAACAAAAGAACAGACGCATTTAAGTATATTAGAAATTGAGTGTCGTATTAAAGGTGTTATCAACCGCGGAGTAGATACATATATTTATTTCCAGGTTATTCAATATTAACGAGGGTAAGGATAGCAGCTTTAAAAAACGTTCCTTTGTCACGAGCTAGATCACCAAGAAATGCGTCATTTTCTGTGCGTTATATCGGCATGCAACCACCACCCGTGTTGTTGCAACATTTAAATCAACATTTATTTGAGTTGCTGCCATTTAACTGCCTTTTGTTTTGTGGAATCACAATCATTCATACTGGTGCAACCTCATCACATTTTCATATTGGAATGCAACCGTCATCTGTGTTTGTGTAACATTATTAGTGAAATTTAAAACCATATTCATCCGTGCTGCTGACACATTACCGCTTTTTGCTACAGCTGATAGTATTTTTTTTTTATATATATCACTTCATTTTTCAAACCATCCGGTTATATTTTGGACATACATTTCAGAGGACACTGTTTTAAGAGACTAGAGTCGGAATAGTGGAGAGATGGGGATCATGACTAGCCATGGGGTGAGTACCTTTAATATCTATATGGGTATGGATGTGTAGGTGTGTGCCTGTATAGGGATTTGGGTATGAGTGTAGGAATGGGTGCGTGTGTGTGAGTGCGAGTGTGTGCGTGTTTGTGTATGCGTGAGAGTATTGGGTGCTTGTGCATGTGAGTAATTTAGCTCTGAGGGGAGAAGGTGACGGTCGCGGCTTCTTCGCCATCTAGGGCCACCAGAGTCTCTTTTATATCACTTTTTTGTTTGTGTTCGATCCCTTAATTGAACAATACATGCGTAGAATTTAGTAATTTGTACTGGGCGGCAGGCACACACACTCGCTTCCGCAGGCTGAAGCTAGCTCAGGGTTCAAAATCGAACTAGGTACGCGGCCTGCCATACCGATTTCATTGGTCTTCCAATGGAACCATTTCTCCTTTACAAACATCGTTGCACTGTTGCTGACCTCGTTGTTTTTTACAAATATCGTCATCAGCAGTGCTCAGATGAAATCAGCAGCAGCATCATACCTCAAACTTATTCTTACCCCTGTTCCACTCGGCAATCGGCCACCGCAACCAGTCAAATGGTCGAGATCCCGAGCTGTCATACAGGCAGATCGCAGAAAGACTTCTCTGTCTAAACTGCATACAAATGGAATAGCTTGCTGGAATCCTTAGTCTCAGGTAGCTTCAACCCGCAGAAGTTTAAAAAAAGCGTTCATCGACACCTTAGAACGCCAGTTGTTGTAGGACTTATGTCTTAAAAGGTATTTATGTGTTCTTCTGCCACATATTCTAAGCCCTATTACACAACACTTTTTATTTAAAAAAAAAACAATGAAAATAGAAAAAGGAAAACTTTATTTGTTTGTATTGTGTGATAACTATGTCGTCGCGAGTGAAATTAATATCAAAATAATTTTAATTACAAATGAAACTGTGAATTATAGTTTTGAATGGCAGGTTTTTGTGGTGAATAAAAAAATTCATAGTTGATAGCATGATTATTTTTTGTATACAAAAACTGCGTTTGGTTTGTGCACCTAAATTCATGTCTTTAATACATTCATTGCAACAATTTTGAATAATTTTAAATATTTATTTTATAAAAAGAGTTGTTATATTGTAAAACGTAAATATCGTTGGCGTAATCATCGTTTGAAGGTATAACGGTTCATCCATTAATACATTTCTACCAAATTCAACATTTGCGACCATTAATTTTGTTATGTATCGGATTCACCGATTACCGATTACCATCAAATTCAACAGCTGCATGTGTATGTATCAGAATTTCATTACATCGGTTAATATATTACCAACATATTCAACAATTGCCGACATTTATTTTTGTTGCATCATTTAATAGATTTCCAACAGATTCAACCATTGCTGACAATAATTTGGTTACATCATTTACAATATTTCTAACGATGCCGACATCCATTTGTTACACCACTTAATATATTACCAACAACTTAAATGACTGCCGACATTAATTTGACTATATCACTAAATATATTAACAACAAATTCAACAATCGCCTAACATTTGGCGCATTTTTTTTAATAGAAAGAAGTTTACTCAAAATTGTACTATTGTTTTAGTATATTAATCGTATATTCGAGTTGGTAGAGATTATTTGTTAACTAAGTTTTCGAATTAATGGAGATTTGAATCCAGGACAATCATAGGGTGACAGAATCATTTAATTAAACGTTAAAATGTAATAACTGTAGTGATTGTGTTGTTGTGTTGGTGTGATGCTCTCGGTTTCTTCAGCCTTTGGGGTCGTCACAGTCCCTGCTTCTGTTTTTTGTTTATTTACTTACAGTCTTTTTTGTGTCCATATTGGATTATTTGTACTGAACTGGGTGATATTAATATTCGAACACACTTGGCTGAAGCTTGTTGAATTACAACTATGTCAAGCAATCGCAGTCCTGCGATTACTTCTTGTTAGTGAGTCACTAGCAGGTTCAGTATTCATTAAAAGATCTCAAAAGGTATCTTTGCGTTGTTGTGACACATGTTGTAATCCCTGTTACATATCACTTTTTATTAAAAATAAAATTCTATATATTTCTAAAGTGGATATTACACTGGTGAGTTTTGATCAAATGAAATTTTATCAAATTGAACAGGGCTAATACTAACATAAATAAGGCAAACCCTAGTAAGGTATTTCATATCAGGCCTTTATCAGATTGTATAATTGGGGGTCTCATACGAAAAAAATTAGGAAAAAACATTAATTAAAAAATTATTCATATAAAGTTATTCGTAAAATGGTGTTTCAAATCAGGCCAAAAACAGGCCAGTTTTTGAGTGTCCAAATAAGGCTTACTCTTTCTGGACTGATCAGACACTGATCACGGTGTGAATGTACTTTTCCTAACTAATTTTTACTCGGGAAGTTAGTGTCAAAATATTAGTCCGCTGTCTTCAGTCAATTGACTGGCACAGTTTGATGTTGGTAAAAATTAGCTTTTGCCTACCAGTTTAATGTTGAGAATTATATTTGGTGTCCCTATATATTGCGACAGATTTTTTATTGCTAATTAAGTTATGGCAAACATTGACAGCGTTTATTCAAATTTAATTTTCACATTTTGCTGTATGATGACACCAGACACTAGTCCAACCCATGATATTGTTAGAGTGCTAAATTTTCTCAAAATTGGAATCCCATCATATGACCTGAGAGGTGATGCAAATGATGTAAATGGAATTTGTGGCAGTTTAAACCATTACAGGTGAGAAACAGACTTGACTGCGTTGTTATGGAAGAGAACTAAAAACTCTTAATTTTAATGTAATAAAAAACGGAACAGGTTAAGATCTAAAAAAAGGAAACTGCTTTAAAAAACCAATCAGAAAAATAATTATAATAATTGGTTACGTCCAAAGTCAGCGAGAATAAAAAAAAATATCCTTTGTGCAAGAGAGAATTTTTAGAAGAATTTTTTTGAATCAATTCTAGCCCCTAACCCTTTTCCAGTCTTCTGATTCTGGTGAAATCCAGTCAATTATGCTGCAAAATAATCTTACGTGTCTAAAAAAATCCTTGAGTAAAATTTAAAACACGGGTGTAACGATCGGCCCTATTTCGATTCCTACTCTAATTTAAAACCATCTAAGAAACAACTCCATAAAAAAAGTTTTTATCCTTTTTCAATTTTTACTCTACATTAAAATGAAAAAATCAAAAGCAAAAACATAAAAAAACTCCATAAACCAGTTTATTATTTTAATATTGACTTAACTGAATAATCGAAATTAGTTCATACAAATATCATTTCAAAAAGAGAAGATGAAACATTCATCAAAGTATCCAATGTAAAGAGTATGCTATTGTACAGAATTTAATAAATATGATATATAAGAATTTGATTTTCGTGTTGGCATGTGTATTGATTTTTTTGCTATGTGAATAGAAATAGTACGGTAAAATATTCTGTTTTTATGATTGTTTCCTGTTTTCTTAATAAACTGAATCTGTATTTTGAGATCATGTGATGGGTATTCTGAATAATAATTAGGCGTAAGGATGACCAATGTTTATAAAAAGAAACATTTATAGAAAATTCTCGCTACTAAATCATTGAGCACTTTATTCGATGGAGTCCAATGTTAGATGGATTATCAATTCAATTATTAGATACATTATAAAATAGATGATCAATTTTGATTTTGTGTTTGAACTAAAATTATTTGATTTTTTAAAAGTTTTATATTTTAAAGTTGAAAAAAATAAAATTGATATAAAGAGAAATTTTTTTGACGAACATTTAATATTAAATTTTTACCGTACTTTTATTTTTTTATAAATCATAACCTTACACTGTTAGACATAAAAAAATTAGCAAACAGATTTAGGATTAGTTTTTCTGCATCGGATGCTACTACAAAATTTAGTTGTAAATACTTAAAATATCATAAATACTTAGTGTGATATAATTTACAGTCAAATTTTAAAAAACGTCAATGGATGACTCTACAGATATATGATATTAATAATCCTTTATTGACTTTAAATTTTATAATACAGTTGTATACATTTAATAATTTACTGAGATCAGCTTTTAATAGTAAGCTTTACAGCAGATGAAATTAATTATTATGAGTGTTGCAAAAAAATAAATGAAAAAGAATGTTTATAAAATTCAAATGCAGTTCAGTCTGCTTAGTAACTAATAAAAAACTTATATTTACCTAACCTACTTAAATCTAAACTTAAAAGCTACGTTGCAAAAATTAAGCGGTGGTAAAGCTAATTGCGTTATTTAATTCATTTTCAATATAATTTAATTTATTTATTTATCTATCTTTAGCTTCTCTAGCAACTACATTGACAAGCTTTATATTTAATTCGTTGTGCAGTCTTAAAGTGCTATAACGTCTAGGGCGTTTATATATAGTTTTTAGAAATATGTTTTGAATGATTTGAAATTTCTTTTTATGACACAAAGCAATATCCCACCAAATTGGCGCACCATAAAGTATGATATTAAGAATCACACACTTGTAAATTAGTGTCTTATTATGACTATTCAGTTTACTATTTCTGTTGAGTAGAGGATATAGACTTTTGAACAGTGCATTACATTTTTGTTGTATTTGAGTGACGTGTGTCTTAAATGTTAATGATTTATCCAAATAAATTCCTAAATATTTAGTTGAAGGTTTCCATTCCAAAGAAGAGTTTTGAATCAGAAAAGGTTGTTGTGGAAGTTTACGGGATGCTCTACACCTAGTAAAATAAATAGCTTCACATTTTGATATGTTAATACTAAATTTCCAGTTTTTAAAAAATTCGAGAATTTTAGTGAGGTACAATTGAAGCTTATTGATAATAGATACTGCCAGCTCATCTGACACAAATATTGCAGTGTCATCAGCAAATAATGATAATTTACATTCACTATCTCTTGGAATATCATTGATGAATAAACAAAAAAGCAAAGGACTCAATACAGCACCTTGAGGAACCCCAGCTGGAATACTAAGTATAGAGGACATGGAATCAAAAATCTGGACAAAAAATGTTCTATCAGTTAAGAACGATTTTATGATTTTAATTAAAAATATTGGAAATCCATATATAAATAATTTATAGCAGACTGCGTCTTGCCAAACTTTATCAAAGGCTCGTTCAAGGTCTAATAATATCATTCCAGTAGATTTTAGCGAAGATCTATTAGATTTAATATGATTGACTACACGATGGATTTGATGAACAGTAGAGTGCCCAGATCTAAAACCAAATTGCTCGTTTATAATTATTTGATTGTGAGTTATGAACTCTTCCATTCTTCTTTTGATAATATGCTCAAAGAGTTTTCCCAATGTACAAAGAAGACTAATAGGTCTGTTGCTTGTAGCAAGAGTAGGGTCTTTGCCAGGCTTTAAAACAGGAGTAATTTTAGCTTTTTTCCATTGAATGGGGAAATAGCCTAGCTTCAAGCAGCACTCGAATATTATCTTAAGAAAATGGATTCCACTTTCAGGAAGATTTTTAAGTAAAATAAATGGAATATTATCTACACCTGGAGCTTTGAGCCTTGGAAGGAATTTCAAAATATCAGAAATTTCAGAAGGGTGAATTTCAGAAATTGTAGCATTGTTATCCAAATTATTGAAATTAGTGCAAAAATCATTAACCTGTTCTTCAATTACAATATTGGAGTTTGGAATTTGATGAGCGTCAAGGAAGACATCAGCCAATACTTGTGCTTTTTCTGTATTTAAGAAAATTCGATTTCCAGTGTTGGGAGTAACTAATGGTGGAATGCACTTGCGATGGTTTTTAAAATGTTTAGTTGTTTTCCAGAAGTTTTTTGAACCATTATCCAAGCATTCAAGCTTCGTTTACCATTTTTGATTATAAAGAATATTTATATGATATTTAATAATTCTATTTAACAAGTTTATTGAGGTTTTAATGTGAGCTAGGCGACTTCTGAAGTAAGATCTTCTAAGCGAATTTCGGTGTCTGATAAAACTTATCACTTGATCAGATAATAACAATTTATCAGTTGGAAGAACAGGCACAAACGGTATGGATAGCTCACGAGCTGAAGAAATGGATGCTGTCAAAAAATCGACTGCAACGTTGACATCTGAAATAGTATGAATTGAACTTAAATTGAAATTTTCAATTTCAGATGAAATATGATTCTGATAAATGCTCCAATTAGCATTTTTATAGTTAAAGTATTTACGATGGCAATGATCTACTTGATTATTAAATACTATTGAACAGAGGACTGGCAGATGATCGGAGCTGAGTGCTTGAATGGTGTTAACTTCGGATATCAACTGTGGGTTGTTTGTTAAAAATATATCAATAATACTAGGGACTCCAGCAGGACTATAGTGGGTAGGATCTTGGGGAGCAATAACAACACAATCAGAGTTAATAGAATAATCATATAAAGTTCGACCACCGCGGTTAGTTCTAGGACAAAACCAGTTAGGATGCTTACAATTTAAATCACCACCAATTAGGTAAGGAATATTACCACTACAAATTTTTATAAAATCATTTCTGAGATGCTCAGAATTCGAATATGAACAATATACAGAAAATATTTTAAGTTGATTATTACCACTACTTATTATATTAATACCCAGGGATTCTATACAATTTAATTTAAGGTCAGGAAGAAGCGAATGTTTAATGCAATCTTTTATAAGAATACCAACACCACCCCTGCGAATATTTTCTCTATCATTACGATAAAATCGAAAATTAGGAATCGAAAATGAAATAGAAGGCTTTAAATGCGTTTCACTAATAAGTAATATATCAATATTAAAATTATCTAAAAACTGAATTACCTCAAATTTTTTATTTTTTATACCGTACGCGTTCCACACACAAATTTTTAAAGAATTATGGATAACAGACATATTTAATAGCAATATTAGCCATAACATCAAATTGTTCTTCTTTGGAATGGCACCCCCGAAGTCCTGAAACAAGTTCTTTGAGAATTTGTAATAACTCATGTGGTGCAAACAAATCATTTGTTCTATTGATCCATTCTATTGATCCAACCATCTGTTCATTTGTTCCATTTTCATGATTGATTGCATTTGTTTGAACCACTGTACTGAACTGCATTTTTTTGTTAACAAAATTATTATAATTATTATTAAAATTTTTATTGTTGCTTTGATGAGGTATTGAAGGAATAATAGGAAAATCCTGTTGTTGAAATGAAAACGTTGGTTGATTTGAAGGTCGACTCAACTTATTTTTTAGATTCAGATGATTTTTTATTTGAATGTATTTTTCTCTTTCTGGACAAATTATAGAGTTAGATGTATGATTTCCACTACAATTACAGCAAACATGTTTAGTAATATCGTTTTGTAAAGGACACTCCATATCATCAATATGTTCAACTCCACCACAGAAATTACATTTTGGCTTCATGAAGCATGCGTTCGCTCCATGACCATACATTTTACATTTATAACATTGGAGAGGACCTTTGCTGGTGGATCGACAAGTCTCCCATCTGCACACTGTGTTATTAACAAATCTAATATTTTTTAATTGGTTCAGAGACATTGATCCCTTTTTGAAAGCAACAAAATAAAGGGCATCTTCACTGTTTCGACGATATTTTTTAGGAATAGTTTTCCAAACATTAACAGGACTCAGGCCACTATTCTCGAGGCTTTTCTTAACTTCATTTGTATCCATATCATGGAGCCCACATAGTACAAATTTAACAAAACGGTTTTCCTCAAGCGTATATGAGAACATACCATTGTTATGTTCTTTTAATTTAGTAAAAATTTTGTTATAGTCTGATAGGCTATATGTAAGTATTTTTATGCCAATTGACATGATTTGTATATTATATTTTGAAATATTTAGTTCCTTCATAGTTTTATGAATCTCCGTTGAGGAAGATTTTGTAATTATTGGAGGAATTTTTCCTACAGGTTTTCTAGAACTTTCACCAGACGGAGAACTAGTTTGCGATGTTTTTGCATATTTTGATAAATTAACGTTAGGTGGTAAACCTGCATACCTGTTTACTGTTGGGATATCACTCATTTTAATGCCTTGACTCATCTGCTTAATGTTGCTGAGCGAGCTCCTAGGGAGGCTACGCATCTGGCGACTTATAGTTCTTTTATTTGTGAGCATCCACACACAATAATCACTAAACAATCAATTTATATTTCAATGTTTAACTTTAATTTGATTTGAATTTATAACTAACAACAAATCCAAACAAAAAATAAAACACAGTTAGAAATTTTGATATTAATATTGAAAAATTTGATTATAACTTGATAATTTGATGTTTACTTCGCAAACACCGAATATCGAATGCAGATATATGATATTCCGATTTTCGTAATGCATATTGTGTTAGCCACAATCACTATCTTTTCTACAAGAGATTTTTTTTTTCAACTTATAATAAAAGATGTCAATGTGATTTTAATAATAACAACAATATTAATTATATAATATTTTAATTGAATATTTTAAAAATTTACATCAATATTAAAACTAAAATTGAAGAAATCAGCTACGAGACTGGTTTAGAAACATTAATGTGAGATTTTTTGGTTTTTGTTCAAACAATTTTTAAAATCGTGATTCAATTTCTTACTTATTTTAATATAATTTTCTGTTTATACAAGTTCAATACTAAATGGGATATACTTAGTTCGACAGGAATGACGAAAAACTAAAAACACATGCATACCGAAACCGAAAAAAAAAATAAATCAAACTGCAGTGAAGTGGGAGTAACAGCTTCTCCTCTCTTAGTAACAAGCATTGAAAGAGCACTTAAAGTCAAAGATAGAAATGGATAAAAGCTTCTTTTTCTACGTAACGTTTGCGGTATAAGTAAAGAAAGAACACTTCTTATTTTACTTACAGAAAAAATTTTAAAAATAAAACCAAATTTTAGTCTAACAAAATTAGTTTCAATAAGCCACAAAATAATTTCCGCTCTACAAATTTTATTACAATTTCTATTTTTCTCCATTTAATATAAATTGCATTTTCCATTGACAATTTTCCATAAATGTATAAATAAAATTTTCACAAAATTTCTCATAAAATTATATTGTGGTTTTTTCTACTAACTCTTCCGTTCCAACTCTATAATAGAGTATGTGTGAAGCATATAAAAAAAATTCAAATATTTTCAAAATACATATATCCCTTTTAATAATGACACATATCCTGTCTTATAAGAACCTTTTCCTACAGGTTACCCACAAAAAAGGATATTATCATTAAATTGTTGAAATTGTTTCTATTTCCATGTGAACTTTTATGTTTTGTTGAAAATTTTATCTTTTTTTTTTTTGCATCTAAGACGAAAACTAAAAGTAATTTTAAAGGAAATTGGAATTTAATTTTTTGGTTAAAAGGAATTCAAAAGTATGGGAAGGTGCAAAATAAAATCGATATTTTGGTTTTAGGTTGAAGAGAGTTGGTTTGGGGAATTGAATTATTTTTATAACGATAAGTGAACAAAATTTTTATTTCACTTTAATTTTAAGAAACAGACCAATCAAATCCTTTATGGAATTACTGAAAACCAATTTTGACAATCATATCACACAAATCTTAGAAAGTTCAAAAAAAAAAAAATTAAACCAAATCAACGTAATCTTTTCCAATTCATTTACTCTTTATCGAACCCACATTAACAAACTATAAACATCAAAACGGAAAAGAAAAGTTATTTAATTCACCGTTAAATTTTTGTATTTGCCAGAGAAAAACACGAATCCAAAGCACAATTTGAAAAATTATTATATTCGAACAATTTCCCAATTTAGTTTCAAGTTGTGTGTTTTACTCTGAATTATTTATTCCAATATAAATGTTTAAACTCAATTTTAAATATGAGAATATATCAGAAGAGTCGAACCTGTTGCATTTTTTTATGGTGAATTTTAAAATCTGGTAGAAATATTTAATTTTAATATTTTCAACATACTCGTATATAATTTATATCATATACCAAAAGCAACAAAAATACCAAAACCATGTCGAGGGGTAGTAGTTCGTTATTGGATATTTGAAAATTCATGAAAATTGTTTTTCATAATTTCATATTAAAATATTAAATAACCGAAAATTTTGGAATTTAGGTTTAGTGGGTTGTTGTTGTTGTTTTTGCTATGGTTTCTGTTATTAGATTTGGATATTAGATTTCATGGACCATATGGTGGTGAATTTTTGAGATGATTGATGGAGATGTTTTTAGATTTTCATTTTTATTTTTTTATTTTAGGCAATTTGTTTAGTTTTGATTGAAGTGAAAATTCATTTGAATGAATTAGTTTGTTAATTTTTCACTTTATTACTGGAACAAAACAGATTAACTGCGATAAAGAAAAGGTGCTGGAAATTATTTTGATTTATTGCTAAAAAAGATTAATGTTATTTTTAAAAGAAGGTTTAGAAGTATTAAAATGTTAATTTTATAAATTGATATTAGAATTGAACTTAAGTTTTCAGAAACAGTCTTTTGCTCATATTCTTTTCTTATGTCTTTTAGTGTTTAATGTTGAATTCCACGCCTTTAGACCAGAATTGCAAATTGCGGGTTTTCTAAGATCCGGCTCACTTAGACAGTACGTTATTGAATGTGAAGCTTGTTATGAAGATGTTCGGGTACAAGCGTAGATATTAACAATAATTATTTTGATTTGACAATTAAATTGTATTATATTTCACAAGTTTAAATCACAAAATCCGAACAAAAAGTAATATATAGAAAACTTTTACAATTGAAATTTTGTTACTTTAACTTAAACGTACACAATTATAAAAATGATTGTTTACACGGAAGTACTGAATGGGCTTAAAAGTTTTTTATAGTGAGTATTAAACCTATTGATGAAACTGCTCAGTAATATCATCAAAAACTATGAACTAATTTTTCTTATTGACTATTACTCGACGAACTGTCACTTTGGTACAGTTGTAAGGTAAAAACTATGTCATAAACAGGAAAAGGAAAGAACACCCATACATTTTATATTATTCTGCACCATTAACTGTATTAACACAGTTGAAATCGTCCTAAAAGAAGGTCGTCCTAGATTCTTTTAGTGATAATGCCGAAGAATAATGAACAGAAACTCTCATTATCACATATACGCAATAAATTCAAGATTAGAAAAAAATTGAGGAAAGTTTTCAATTGGTTAAGGTTTTGCAATGAGCATGAAGGAGAAAAACGACTACTAATTCCTTTGAGCGAACTGAAAGATTTTTAAAATGGGCCGTTAAACAGGAAGAATTAAGAATTAACCACTTCCAGCTGGAAGCAGAGAAAAAACTAAGTAAACCTTCCAACTTGGATGATCCCAACTCATTGTCATCTAAGGCTGCTCGAGTAAAATAGTTGAACAATAAACTAATCTATAGTAATCGTTGAAAAACCTTGTTTGCATTCACCTCCTCAATTGACAGCAATTTTAGATCATTTAGCAGTTTCATACTCCTTGAAAAAAAAGGTGTTTACACTAATGCTCCCAATGCAGTGAAGTTTATCGTGAAGTAAACAGTATGGAAATCGGCTACAATTTTTACGTTAACAGCCATGACTAGGTAAAGCCTGCAGATTTACTATAAGACTCCAAAGCACAAAATAAAAAGAAACTTTTTATATGTTGAGTTCTGTAAAGTCAAAATCCGAAAATTAATGAACACGTTATATAATCTTTGGTTCCATCTTTATACTGAGGCAGATACGAAGTTATGTCAAAATATGAACAATAATGGAGCAACGCTCATACTTCTTTTTTTACTGTACCTCCGACTGGGTACAGTAAAAACCTTACCTTACCTCAATAAAACCTTACCTTACCTCAATATACAAATTAAATGATTTTTAGACCTTTTTGAAGGTATCGTCATCTCGTTTCACCGTCTCTTAACACAAAGTTATTGCTGCATTAAACCATATATTAAATTTTAGATTTATCAAGGCATGTACAAGTTCGTGGAGTTCAACGGAGATATTGGTACAAAAATCCTATGTAAAAGCCGGTTATGCCTGGATTTACGCCAAGGAACTTCATAGACAGAACAAAATATGTGCAGCCGTTTTCATTAATCAATAGTCTGTTGGTTTATATAGGTTAGACAAACCTCATATCGATTATCAGTTCATAGGTTTTTCTTTTGGAAAATCCTTTAGTCTAACTTTCTGATAGTACATGAGTGTTGGTCATGGTGTGTTCAATTCGATAAGAAAAAATCTGGCAATCAACGTAGATGCTTGGCAATCGATGTTAAAATAAATAAAGAGCATTAATTTTATAGTTAAAAGAAAGTTGCTTTTTTGGGTATGACTTGATGGTATGAATTCTTCATAATATTATATGTTTAATTTTGAATGGTCTTAACAAGCTTTGGTCATCTAAAGCCCAACTCACATTTAAAAATCCTATTTCGGCCAAATCTGGTAACACAGAGCACATGAGTGTGGTACCTGTTGTCATAAAAAAGGCAGAGTGGACGGTTTGCAAGCTGAATTCCTAAACTTTAACATTAGGACTTTGTCATTGTTCACTAAAACTGCTCCTTAAATGAGGTATCTGAAGCGCAAAATTTGCAAATACCATAACACGTTCAATAATTTGAATTTTTGACTAATAATGTAAAGAACTTTGAGTTTGGTTAGCGCATCGGTTTATTGATCCTTTCATGGGCTCTAGAGCAAAGTGGCTAGAATTATGTAAGTCAGAGGTTCTGGCAAGTATAACCTGTAAAATTTATGCTATACAACCAGACCAAATAAATGCTGCAAGGAAATTGGATTGTATGACTTCTTGGAGCTGCAAAGAAGTCTATACATTATGTAACTGAACTATCGCCGACAGCATTCACTACTAAAATGATTGGTAGTCGAATTTTTTGGTTGCCTTGTTATACAGCTAGGGTATGCATGATTTTGTTTCCTATGCTAAACAGCCTATCATGGCATATTTACATGAAATACAACACTCGACGTCTACTCCAAGTATACTTTGGAGAAAATGGTAATAACAATGTCAGCTATATCATGCAGTGACTAAAAACTGATGAATCTAGCCAATGATTAGACACACAAACAGTACCTTACAATCATTCTCAGACACCTTCAGGTACTGGTTCTGTTCGTCCCGCTACCAGCCAAATACATTGAAATAAATTAGAGCACAAACGAAAATCACTGCACTGAAACCACTATAATGGCGCATCAAATTAATTATTTTATTGGAATTTTTGCAACTTTGGTTGGAAGCAACATTAACAATTAAATTAACTAAGCCTTAGCATAACATAGACACAGCTGCTAATGGACAAATAAAGAACAGCGTCAAATAAAGCCGTCAGTTTATTTTTTTGGGTGGTTTGACTCGTGATAATGTCATGGAAGATATGGTTTATGATAATGTCATATTATTGGACCTAAGGACCGTAGTCTTCAAAGGTTTTATGGGTTGTTGTGATACATATCGTAACGTCTACTACTGCAAAACACATTTAAATAAAAAAGGCGGAATTTATAAACGTTCTGAGAAGCCTACTAATAAAATTTTTTGACCACCAAGTCCGTGTAAATTAAAATATTCTACAAGTTTTAATTGACTTAATTAATAATTAATAATTCAATTGATTTAATTTAGAGATAAACGCTAGATCAATGTTGCGCAGCCCATAAAGCGCAAATTTTTAACATTAACTATTAAAAGCGAGATATTTTCCTCAAGCCAAAACATAAGAGTGAGTCAACACTCTTTGGCTTTATTTATTTGCCTTAGCTATTTCTTTTACTCAAATTAATCTTATTGCAGATATGTACAAGTTAACCCATTTCAAACCGAGTTGCAGAAAATATTTTCTAGCATAAAACCAAATACTTTTACTTCGGTCTGAAAGACCTAAGTATTACATTTATGAGCTCAAAGTCAAATTCTTACCCTCACTTTTTTTGACATTTCACGACGTTTTAGGACCTCCTGATTCTAAAAAAGCCAAAAAAAAAATGTATGTCTGTCTGTCGGCCGTCCGGAAAACCGCTGGAGGGATTTCAAAAATTTTCTGAAAATAGGTATACTCAAGGGACAAGTCCGAAAGGACGCTGAGTTCGATAACTGCACCGAAAGTGTGTCCAAAAAATTATTATGTGTGTCAAAACTAGCAAATTTTCATATTTATGGCTTAAAAAACGTTGTGATTACGAGTAGGAACATTAAATTTGGAGAAATCTTGATGGTAGGGATTGGTATGTGAGATCAAAAACTAGATTATTGCATTATAAGTTTGTCAAAAAAATGTTGTCAAGTGTGTCAAAAGAGAGATTTTTATTTATTTTTACCCAATTTTTTGGAAAAAAATAAAATTGTTTGTTTGAAATGAAATTTTATTATTATTATAGAGAATTATGGCATTATAAGTTTGTCAAAAAAATGTTGTCAAGTGTGTCAAAAAATAATTTCATTTATTTTTTTAGCCAATTTTTTGGAAAAAAATGTAGCTGTTTTTATGACGTAAATGTAATTGAAAATGAAATTGGACATTGAAATTTTGGAATTTGTTATAGTTTTTGAAATATTTTTGGAATTTTGAAAAAGATTGTATATTTGATTTTGTAATAATTTTTGCAATATTTTTAGAATTTCGGCAAAAGTTTGAATTTTTAAGAATTTTTGGATTATTATTGGAATTTAGATAAAGTTTCAATATTTGATTTCATTCTAATTTTTCGAATATTTTTGGAATTTTGAAAAAGGTTTCAATATTTGATTTTGTTATAATTTTTGCAAAATTTTTAGAATTTTGAAAAAAATAGAATTTTTGAATTTTATATATATATATTTAGAATTTTGAAAAACGTTTCATTTTTTGATTTTGTAAGAATTTTTGGAATATTTATAGAATTTTGAAAAACTTTAAATTTTTGATTTTATTATAATTTGAAAATAGTTTTAATTTTTGATTTTATAATAATTTTTTCAATATTTTTAGAATTTGGAAAAGTTTGAATTTTTAAGAATTTTTGGAATATTATCGGAATTTAGAAAAAGTTTAAATATTTGATTTCATTCTAGTTTTTGGAATATTTTTGGCATTTTGAAAAAGTTTGATTTTATTTAATTTAACAATATTTTTGGAATTTTGATTATAATTTTCCGGCAACGTATTGATATTTCGTGTTAGTTTTGTAATAAATTTTTAAACAGATATAAAAAATACGTGTACTTTAACAAAGAGTTATGTTTGATATACATCGCTGCCCAGAACTAAAAACCATGTCCTCATAAAAGTTTTTTGCCGAAAACTACATCAAAATCCTTTACCCATACCGAAGTCTTGATATCTGAGAGCTGTGAGATTTCAGCCCCTCCATATTTTTATATTATTTTAATGCTCATAAGCCCGAATCTGAGATAGAAAAGCATTTTCGGCACATGAAAATTGTAGGTTTGCCATACCCTTTTAGTTGACCTATACGAGGCTTATTTTCTAATTGAGGCACAATAATGTTCTCTCCACATACGTCTAAATGGCGCGGTCTCTCAAACTTTAGCCGTGAGCCCATATCACCTATCTACTTCTTCATCTCCGTCGTTTCAATTTTTTTAATAATTTGCTGCAATTTACATATTGTCAATAGCTTTTGTCACGGCACATATAAATATTCAATTTTAAGAAAAAAAAATCAAACAAATAAACGGCGCTTGTTCTTTTCAAAATAGCGCCAACAAATTACAAGAAATGTCAGATATATGATGAAATTCAATTTTAGTACAAAATCTGGTTATAAGGTTCATGCCAGTGTTCGATGAAACGAATTAACTTAACGTACACCTGGGAGCACCCCAATGTTTTAAGTAAATGCGAAAACTATTTCTATGAGTAATTTCATCCATTGGCACAAATTCGTCATCGCCAAATAGTTATAGTTCGCCGATTTTGGTTCGTTTAGTATTTTATATATTTATTCAAAAATATGTCTAAAAACAAAAGTGTTTTGGAAGAGGAAGTGCGGTGAGAAGGGGCAGCTTGGGATTAAATAGAATTTATTTGTTGAATATACAACCTATTAAGGAAGCTTACTGTACCAAAGCACCATATGCATAACTATTACCATCATTGGTAAGCAATTCTAGGAGAAGAAGGAATTAAACTGCTCGATGAAACGTTCAGATAATCGAAATGGGTTAAATTAGATATCAGTCAAATTATACTTAGTAAATCGGTATCATAATATGGATTCCTTTTTAGATAAAATAATCTCAGCCCGTCGTAGTGTAAAACAAAGCTCTCCTCAATATTTTCCACATTCGCTATATATGAATATCTTAAAACCAACTGTTAACCATTCTTACTCTTACGAGATCTACACTACTTGCATAAACCTATAATTTTGAAATGCGATTTCCAGACAAAATAGCAAAATTCTCAAAACTGCTTTTGAGGGTTAATGTTGCAAGTTTTTGGCATCTAGAACTATCATACAAGTTCTCGGCTACTTATACCAAAATTTCTTCAATTGATTATCAATTGACGTATTTAGAAGCAAGCCACCATGGTTTAGTTTTATCAAGCCACCATGGTTAAATTATTATTCTTTGTTTAATTAACAACTATATTTGTTTGATTAACAACCTGTATTGTTTGCGATAATTGTGTTAAACCAAGGGTTGTGGAATAGTTTGTTTTTTCCATCGAGGATATTTTAAATGTTTGATAATAGCAAAATTTAATTGTAAGATAATTGAGATGACTAAAATCTACTACTAATCTCCATTTTTCTTTCATTTTTATTATTATTTTTCTTCGCAACGTATAAAAGTGAAGTAGAGTTACAAGCGAATCATTCGTGGTGGAGGAAGGAAGAGACACATGTTTTTTTCTATGAATTGGATTCAATTAGATTCAATTAGATTTTGATTAGATTTTGATTCAGATACCGATAAATTATTGCCTGGTAAATAGAACAAATTATTGCTGCTATCATTCATCCCACCACTGTCAACATATTGTAATAACTAACAATCTCACAACTTCCATTTATAACTTAACTTTCGTTACTTTTTTAAATTTGAATTCTCATAAGTTATTCACATACAGAGATTTAATTAATTACTTTAATTTATTTTATTTTATTTACATAAATTTTATTTTGAAGTAACTAAGGTACGTTCTTCTTCTAAAGGACAGCTGCAATTTTTATTTTTATTACATTTATTTTGTATTTTATTATATAGATAAAAAAATCTTGTTGTTTTAGCTTCGTATTTAATTTTTGAAGGTAGGACAATTGAATTTGATGCCAATATGACATGTAACATTTGGTTAATCAAGCTTTTGTCTAACAAGCTAATTTTAATGTTTTTGAATTGAACACTACTGAATGTTTATTGTGAATCTATTAAACAAATTCAAATTTTGTCCTCTGATTTCTTTACGGTTTTTTGATTTTATATATAGAACTATATATAAGGATTCTAAACTAATTTAAAAAAAATTCTGAAAACAATAAAAAAAAAGTAAAATTAAAATAAAAAACATGACATCAAAAAATTAAATATGATCCCGAAAACTTTCTTCTTCAAAAACATCAGTTCTCACATCACACTAAAAACCCATTAATAATAACAATCCTTTTCAATTATATATCCTTTCAAATTTGAGCATACTAAACGCTTTAATCACAAAAAATTATTTCCATTTCAAAAGATGTCATTTATATTATTTTTTGGTACAGGTAATTTCAACCATAAAACAACAACAGCAACGACTACGAAAGCAACAAAAAAATTGCAATTTTAAGTTTAGGACAGAATGAATATTAAGTTATTATAAAAATAAACCATATATAGGGTGAGCTAGTTCAATCCTAATTTAAATAAAATGTCAAATATTATGATGATGTTTCATATTTTAATACTTTTTTTTCCTGATTATGAGATAACCCTTTTGCATGTAATATCCGTTTATATAACAACACCATTCCGAATAAACATGAATATCATTGTGGAGTTGATGAATAAGCTACAGTAGACTTTTTAGTTTCGGTCTCTAATTTTATACCGAACTGTATTTTCAACACGTAACCCTCCAACAAAAAAAAACCAAGAATATTTTTTTTTCAAATTTTCCATTTTTTCCTTCATTTTTCTTTATTAGAAACAAAGTACATTACATGGAGCAAAACAAAATAAAAAAAACGAAACGGAAAGTTTTTTTGTTTTTAAATTGCTTTTGTTATTTCTTTATTAAATTTCCCGTTAAAAGCGAAAGAAAAATGTATTTCAATTTTGTCACCATACCGAGAAAAAAAAGCACCAACAACTTTTTGTTTTTCATTTCGTCTATTTTATGTTGAATTTCTTGTTAAATGGAAACAATTTGTGCTTTTATTATTACATTTTTTTTTATTATGAATTCAAAAACATAAAAAAGAGCTTTTGAATGACATAGTGATGAAGATGTGAAGGAGAAACAGAATAGAAATTTTATTTACATATTTGTATTAGTATCAAAGAGAAATGATGGTGTTTATTGAGTCTTTCGAATTGATTTTATTTGTAAATTGTGTGTGTAACTTAATATTTATTACAGTAAACATAATTTAATCAATAATAATCGATTTGTTTGTTTGTCATTAATTTTAATCGTGACATCATGTAAACAGCAAATTTTTTTTTATTTTTGTTATCTTTCCAGCAAAATTTCGAGTATCAGCTACATAAAAGGCAACTAAGACAAAAGGTTAGACCACAATTGTTCATCTGATTTTTTAAAAGAAAAAACCTACAGGAAATAAATAACTTCCAAATAAATAACATTAATTTGTCAATTTCAATTAATTTTTCTTGTAGAGTGGTAGTTGATTGTAGTAGTTGATTGAAAGTATGTCAACAAGTATCGTGCTTTCTTTTCATTTTTATTTTAGAGATTTCTGTCGGTCAAACTCCTGCACAAAGCCATAAACATGACCTAAGAACTTAATATAAATTCAAAACAGCATATACAATGAAGTGCTCATATTTTTCAATATTTGCAAATTAAAATTTTATCTTGCACAAAAACTATGTAGAAAAAGTAGACAAGTATCAGCAACCAACAAAAGAACATAATAGAAAAAAAATTTCATCATTTTTGTTTATATTTTTATTTCATTATTTAACTAGAACTAAAATTTAACCAGAACCAAATCTATGATTCATAAAAACAATTAAAAACAAATTCAACACCAATAAACAAAAACAGTTTTAACAAACACAAAAAAGTGTTAATTAAAATATTCATAAAAAGTAATAATAATTATCTAACCAAAAATTTTTTTCCAGGGGGAGGAAATGTAGTGAACAACTTTAACAAATTTCCTCTGCTAACATATTTCCTTTAAATTTATGCAATTCTTTGCGATTATCACGATATGACTTTGGGGTTTCTTTCTAATTAAATATTTTGTATTGCAATATTTTGTAAATTAGCTAGTTTAAATTTTTGAATTTAATTTTTTTTCAATTAAAATAAAACCATTCTTAGATAATAAAAAATATAATTCAGAGTTAAAACTAATAGCAAATTATTTTCAAAAATAATATAAAACTAGTAAACTAACCATAGTAAACGACAATACATGAATGTTTTTTGTTTGAATGGTGCTGTAAATTTACCGATGTACGATGTATGGCCAACGTGTTTATTGTGATGAACTTTTTACGATAGGCTAACATCACCACTTTAGCTAATGTGAATAATTGGAATAAAGGGTTCACACACGTTATTTTCAATAAACCACTCATTCAATCTAGACTAACTTCACTCCAGGCTTCAAAGGTATATACACATTTCTACAATCAACCATGTCATGTTTTTCCAAAATATTTTCATTGTGTTTTCAATGTGTCGAACATGCTATCACAAAATTGTCAATATAACAATCTATCAAATTTTTCTCACCTTCAAAGTTATTAGTGTAAACACAAGCATCTCCATTTGATCGTTTACCGCCAATTTTTAGAAGAATCTCATAAAACTTGCCATTCCACTCTCTTCCAGCTTGCTTCAAATCATACAGCGATTTTCTGAGCTTGCAAATTTTATTCTTACCATACTTAGAAAATTTCAGGTAGTTTCATGTAAATGTCATCATGAAGAACTCCATTTAGAAACGCAGTCGTAACATCTACGTGATCTACTAAAAGTTTGTATTGAGCAGCTAAAGATAAAATTAAACGAATTGAAGGTTGTCTCAAAACAGGTGAAAATGTTTCAAAATTATCGATGTTATATTTTTAAAACAGCCTTTAGCAACTAGTCCTGCTATAAATCTTTCAATTGTTCCATTTGTTTTTCTTTTCAGTGGTGCAAAAATCCATCTGCAACCAATAACATGACATTTTTTAGGTTCATCAACAATGTCCCAAGTAAGATTTTTCTCGAAAGAACCTAATTCCTTCTGTATAGTTTCATCCAATTTTTCCCATTTCTTAGAACATTGAGCTTCAGCTACAGTTTTAGGCACTACAACTTCTTCTGATGACACATTATTTATCGTTTGATATCGTTTTTTTGGACGACCTCTAAAACCAGTTCTCAAAAGCTTTGGTCTGCCTCTACCTCTACATCTTGGAGTTCTCGTTATATTTTCCTCTAAAACATTTTCAGATAAATCCATGGAACCACTACCAGTTGGTTCATCATCCAAATATTCTGAATGGTATCACATTTCAAAAACAACAACTTCTGAGTTTAACGCAACATTGGTAATGTCAGTGTCAGGAACAGTTCTTTCAAAAAATTGCACATCTCTGGTGGTTATGATTGATTCGGTCTCAACATCATAAACCCTATAAGCTTTAGATTGCTCTAAGTACCCCATCATTATACAATGTCTTCCCTTTGGTTCTAGTTTGTTATTGCCTGGCTTTGTGTTCAAATTAACAGCCCTACTACCAACAACTTTAAAATTCTTCACACTCCGCTTTATACCTGTTCAAATTTCAGATGGTGTTTTAGTTCCAATATTTTGGATGGACATCGATTTCTGATGTAAACAGAAATCTTTGCTGCTTCTCCCCAAAAATTGTGGTTTAATTTACATTGAAGCAAAATACACCTTACCATTTTCATTATGGTTCTGTTCGCTCTTTCTGGAACTCTATTCCGCTGCGGTGTATAAGACGGTGGGTGATTGATGTTGTGTACCAGCTTCTTTCAAGAATATGTTGAACTCGATGCTCATATCCTTTACACCATTGTCTTTTCTCAGCTTCTTTATTTAACAAGATGTTTCACATTTGAACCGATCACTTCCCTTTTTGATTTGTCATCAATCAATGATTAAACTCTCAAGGGACCGCAAACGTCACTGTGAACCAACTTCAATAAATCTTTTCTTCTTGATGAACTTTCTTGTGGGAATGGCTTGATACAAAGTTTTCCTTTAGCGCAAGTTGCACAATCGATTTCTTCTGGACCATCATGAAATTGAAAACCATACACCATGTCAACTAATTTCTTCAAACTAGCTCCATTCAACTGACCAAAACGCTCGTGCCATTGCATAAAAGATTCTTCTTTCAAAACTGACATTTTGTTGACTTTCTCTTTGAATTATTTTCTTTCAAAGCCTTAAAAAAAAAGTCTGCTTGGGAATTCTTTACTATCTCCTTCCCATCTGAAAATGTTACTTTGTTACCATAGTTTGTCAATTTGCTTACCGACAAGTAATTAGTCTTTAACGACGGTGCATACAAAACATTCACAATATGGTATCACTAAAAATTAGTTGCCCAAATCAAACGCTGTTTGTCTTTGGACTTTACCGTTCTCCTAATTCACCTGAGAACTTTAATTTATTTCATGACTTATCTGAGAAGATAGATAGGTTGGTTGAGTATCCTAATGCAAAGTTTATAGTTCTTGGAGATTTTAATGTCCACAATAAAGAATGGCTTACACACAGCTCTAAAACTGACGAGGTTGGTAGACAGGCTGAGTTGTTTGCTCTTTATCACAACTTTACTCAAATAATTGACCAGCCAACCAGAGTTCCTGACATTCCTGGTCAAAGTAGTAATTTACTTGATTTATTTTTGACAAACGATCCTTATCTGGTTCAATTTAAAATATCAGAACCATTGGGTGGTTCAGATCATAATTTAATCTCCACACAACTAAATATACAAATTCCAAAACAATTTAAAGCGAATCCTCGCAATGTTTGGGATTACAAAGCTGCGGATTGGCAAGGACTTAAAAGTTTTTTTAGATATTTTCCTTGGAAACGCTATTGCCTTACCGGCCAAGAGCCAGACATAGCTGCATCAAATTTTTCTGAAACTGTAATTGATGGTTTGCGCAGATTTATTCCTAATAAATTGATCATTCCGAAAACTGATCTATGGTTTTCTAGTAAATGCAAAAAAGCTATAAAAGTTAAAAAAAAGGCTTTTCGAAAGTTTGATCAAAACAAAACCGATGAAAACCATAGACAGTACCGAAAAGAGAGAAATATATGTCGTAAGTTAATAGATGAAGAGAAACATCTATTTAATAGGAAAAAAGCATCTAAATTTGCAGAACATCCGACTGGTTCACGCAATTTCTATAAAGCCGCAAAGGCTGTCCAAAGCAACTTTTGTAAATCTTCCCTACCGCCTCTTGTTAATAGAGATATCCCTATCATTGATCCAAAAGAGAAAGCTAATTTGCTTGGGCATTATTTCTCTTTAAATTCTACTTTAAAAGAACCTAATTTCCAACCTAAACCCATTTCTAAAGTTTCTTATAAAATGAGGCGGATAATTTTTCGGAAAAACATTGTTCGAAAAATGCTTTTAAAAATCAATACTAACAAGGCAACAGGCCCTGATTTTATTCCTCCGATTATACTTAAAACATTTGCTAGGGAGCTAGCACCAATCCTCACTAAAATCTTCTATTTGTCATATAAGAAAGGAATTTTTCCTGAAATTTGGAAAATGGCTAGTGTACAGCCAGTTTCAAAAAAGGGAAGCAAGACTGATCCTACGAATTAGAGACCCATTTCAATTTTATCGGTAGTTGCTAAAATTTTTGAGAAATATGTCAATTTTAATTTAATGAGCTTCTTAGAGTCTTCCAAATTAATTAATGAGAGACAATATGGATTTCGAAAAGGAAGAGCGACGGGAGATTTGCTGTCTTTTGTCACTCATATCTGGAACAAGTCGCTTGAAAACTTTGGAGAAACATTCGATGTTGCTCTTGATATTTCCAAGGCATTTGACAAAGTTTGGCATAACAATCTTATATGCAAATTGAGATCTTATGGTTTAGACGAGCAGCTTATATCTTGGACACAGAGCTTTATATCTGATCGAAAATTTCGGGTCAATGTTGACGGTGTATCATCGAATACTCTTTCAACTAATGCAGGAGTTCCTCAGGGTTCCGCTTTGTCACCAACTCTTTTTCTTATCTATATTAATGATTTGTTGGACTCAACGGTTCATCCTATACATAGTTTTGCTGATGATAGCACGCTTCATGCGTCTCATGAAGCACCTAAATTATATACACCCTTAGCGCTTAGTGAGTGTAGGTCAAAATTGATAGATTCCCTTAACACTGATCTTAAAACAATTATGGATTGGGGTATTGCTAACAGTGTTGAATTCAATACAAGCAAAACACAGGTTTGTCATTTTTCTAGGATAACGACACCCAATCCTTTTCCATTAACGTTTGGCCCCAAAAATCTTTTAGAGAATGAGTCTGTCAGACTTCTAGGAGTTGAGATTGAAAATAATATGAAGTGGAATTCTCATATTTTTAATCTGGCTAAGAATGCTGTTCAAAAGTTAGGATTTTTGGGGCGATGTCGTAAGTTTTTCGATAGCGAACAACTTCTTTTAGTTTATAAATCTTTTATACGTCCCTGCATGGAATACTGTTCTCACATATGGGGTGGAGCTTACTTGAGTAATCTCAACTGCCTTGATTCTGTGCAGCGTAGAGCTATTAAACTCATTGGTAACCCAAGTCTTACTAACGGTCTTGATTCATTGCAGCACAGAAGAAATGTTGCTGATTTGACTATATTTTATAAATATATTATGGATGAACGAGCTTCTTAAGAGATCAAATCGATTTTACCTAAATCAGCAAACCTTTCGCGTCACACCAGAGCAAACGTAGCAGCGCATCCCTTTACAGTTCAAATAATTAGGTGTAGAACTGTAGCCTTCCAACGTGACTTTTTCAACAGAGTCTCTCATCTTTGGAATGCCTTACCTTCCTGGGTTTTCCCTGATGAATTTAATCCTCAAGGCTTTAAAGTTAACGTTCATAAATTTCTCAGAGAATCTTAATTTGCATTCCATTCTTATCCCTAGTTGGCATGGTATCTTCGGATATTCAGAGACGTTAATTTATAATTTATTATAATTAACACTAAACATGCCTAACTTTGAATAAAAAAAAAAATAAAAAAAAACACTGCTCCATCATCTGTAACAAGTTTATCATTTCCGAGACCATCTGCTTTACAAGATTCATTGTTGGCTAGATAGAATTTCACATTTTTTATACGTAAATAGCTGAATTTTTTTTCACATAAGATATATGTGAAGTAGCTCCCATTATCCAGACACCATTCTTCATTCCTCGAACTGTTACAACCACTCCGCTTCTTTCTGTCAGCTTACGTAGTGCATTCATTTGTAAAATGACCCTTTTTCTTGCAAATAAAGCACTTAAAATTCTCTCGAAATATTCTTTTCTTCTGATCCACTGAGACTATGTTAATACTCTCTCCACTAGCTTCACCATCAAAACTATGATCTGCTCTTTTAGCTTCATCTTCTAGAAGCTTCATCTTGAGAGCTGTAATTCTAGGAAAGACATCTCTGCTTCCCATAGGCAATGGTTCTCGTACGAATTTCTCAAACAACATAGCAGTTAATTACCAGCAATTCTTCAGGAATGATGACATCTGCCTCTTGAAAATCATCATTAACTTCAGAAAAATCTTTGAGATGACGATTCATTGAAGCATTATCCTTCATCTTTAATCGGATCAATTACTTGAATAAGTCAACCATTCTAGCCGGTTCTTTAGGTTGATGAATATGCTCCAATTTTTCCCATGCGTCTTTGCAGCTTTTGGTATCTTTGATGTTGATTAACTCACTGGGTTTCACCGATAGAATGATAGTGGCGAGTGCTTTTTCATCTATCTTCTTCCATTTTAGCAACTCAGCTGGATCTTGCGGCATCACAAAGTTCGGCTCATAGATGACATGATCCTAATAGTCGTGATGAATCAAAATTCCTTTCCTCATTATCTTCCATGTGGGACAATTGCTATTATCCAACTTGTCAATATTAAACCGTGAGCTCACATCGTCTTTGAATCAGACAAGCATAAAAAAATTTTCGAATAAACTTCCAAACCAATGGAAAACCGCCCATAACCTGTTGGAAGTCCTTATTTGATGAAATAGAAATTACGAATGAAAATTATTTTAAAATAAAACATAAGAATAAAATACAAAGAAAAACTGATGAATATCAAACAAGTGGATAATATCTTTGAACAACAACAGTGATTGTTCACGATGTCAGATGTCAAACTTTTGAATGTTTTTCTCTGACTTATGTGAGGCTTTAAAGTATTTTGGATCCGGAATCGTTCCCATGTAATTGTACTTCTTGAGTGCCTCTGTTAAAGTCCAAAATAAGATCAGCAGAAAACCCAAGGAATAAATTTCATAAACATTTGCATACTCCCAGAATCGGCATAATTCATTTGTCTCTTTCGGATAGGTCCCTTAGTATGAATTGTTCACTTTGAAGTTCAAGAGCGATTAACTTTTTTGCACAATTTTTATTTGAAATTGGTTTTCGAAAATATGCTTCAAGCTTCTCCCGATTCCGACACCAAAGAACAATTTTTTTAATTTAAATTAACTATATGTTTTGTAAAACTGAGAACAATTTGGTTAACTTTCAGAAACAATTCCTCAGAATTTTTTTGGTTTTCTTCAAAATGAGATCTTATATATTATAAATTCCCGAAATAATTTTGTCAGCGTTTAAGGGGTATCTACCGATTCTACGCAGTCGAAATAATTCCTATCGTATATTATAACATTGCAAAATAATAAGATTCGTGGTTCTTTTTCTTTCATTTTTTTTGTTAACTCTAGTTGAGTTTTGACCGATATATACTTGTACGAATAAACATATTGTCACAGTTCGTGAAAATATTAAAATGCTTATGGATCATCAAAAGAAATATGTTTAATTTAATTGAAAATAAAAAGGATTGAAAAGTAAAAATGACAACCGTAATTTGACAACCATTTTCATTGTCATATGAAGAACGGTCAATTGTATTTTACTTGGGATCATGAATACAAGTTAGCAAAATCGGAAATATAAATTTGATAAAAATAAAACCAAATAATTTTTACTCAACGGTAATTTTTGAATAAAATTTTTGAACTAAATTTAGTGAAATCATTTCTATTAATTTGATATTTAATTCTATTCTGTTAATTGTTAATTCTTTTAATTTGTTTTGTATTGTTGGTGTTTTTCTTAAATTAATTCAAGTTTTTTTGGTTTAAAATTGGATAAATTGAAAACATTAGCCGGTATCAAGTTGAAATAATAAGTTGTGCCTCGTATATTAGATGGGAAAATTTTCAAACGTTTTGGTGTGCGGATATCTATCGATATACACATTTACTTGAGGTAATTAATAATTTTTTGGATATTTTATGCACGCCACTTTTACTGTTCAAATAAAAACGAAGCAAAATTTTCGAATGTGATAAACTATTTTATAATTAATAGTTAAAAGAAAAGAACATTTTTGTTATAGTGAGGATATGTATTAAATTTTTTTTGTTCTAAAAATATTCGTTATTTCTGTTTTAATATTTAAAAGAAAAAATTATAAAATCATTTGATGTAAATTTAATTTTATTCATAATCTAAAAGTGGTGTTGAGGCAAAATGGAATAGTCTTATTAAATCGAATTGATATTAATCGTTGATGGTTTTAATTTTGGTTATGAATTTCATTCGTTTCCGATGTTATTCATTTTTGTTTAATTATTTAAATGAACTAGAAATCGCCCAGTGGCCGAAACTCGGCCATTGTAGATGGAATTTGTAAACAGACCTCCCAACAAAATTTTTTATTTTTTTTTCCTTTATCTCCATTTAGGAGCATAGGGCGTCTACTAGACTGGACCATCTAACTCTGTTGGGGGCAATCGCTTTCAGTTCACCCCATGTCTTGCCAATTTGTTTTGCTTCAGCTAGCACTGTTTTCTTCCATGTCATGGGTGGTCTTCCAACTCTTCTTTTACCTTGTGGATTCCACTCTAGGGACATCCTTGTTATATCTTCGACTGATTTTCTCAGTGTATGTCCTATCCATCTCCATTTTCTTTGTTTTATCTCGGTCTCAATGTCTAACTGCTCTGTCTACCGTAGAAGTTCCTGGTTACTGATGGTGTTTGGCCAGAAGCATTTGATCAGTCTTCTCAGGCATTTGTTCACAAACACCTGTAGTTTATTTGTGATCTTTCTTGTTTGTTTCCACGTTTCACACCCATACAGCAGTACTGACTTGACACATGCATTGAACATTCGTAGTTTTGTCTTTCTTGACAGGACGAATGCATTCCAGATCTTGTGAAGCATATTGAACGTATTTCTGGCTTTGTTAATACGCTGACTGATATCTTCTTTAGTCCCGCCTGTTTTTGCTACAGTACAACCAAGGTACACAAATTTGTCAACTTCTTCCACTTGTGTATTGTTGATGGTAATTGGTGTTATCGTTTTGGTGTTCAATCTCATAGCCTTTGTTTTTCTGACATTAATGTTGAGACCGACTTCATGTGCAAGGGTTGATAGCTTCTGTATTTTCTGCTGCATGTCCGTATGTGTGTGTGTAAGTAGACAGATGTCATCTGCGTAGTCTAGATCATTGAGCCGTCTTGTTGTATTCCATTGGATTCCATTTGGACTTGCATCATCGAGCTTTCTCATGATACTATCTAGTACTATTAGGAATAGTACACAGCCTTGTCTCACTCCTCGGTGGTTGTAGTATTATTCATCACTTTGCTGTCCTTTGTATTGTATTCTGTTTGCAGCATCCCGATACATTTCTTTGATTAGATCAACTATTTCCTTCGGGATGCCCATTTCACAAAGTGTCTTCAATATCGCGCTTCTGTTGATTGAGTCGAAGGCGCGTTCGAAGTCCACGAAGAGGAGATACAATGGTGAATTCCATTCATTTGATTGCTCAATGATGATACGGATTGTGTTGATATGATCGGTACAGCTTCTTCCTGGTCTAAAGTTTACCTTCGCTCCATACATCAGCTAATAGTGGTGTTAGAGCTTCTGCTGTTGTGTTTACATCTGCTTTGAGTAATTCTGCTGATATATAATCTGTTATTCTTGAGTTTCTGTATGGCATCTCTAACTTCCCGTTCCGTTGGTGGATGGGTGCTGATAGTTTCGTTATGGTTGTCATCCGGAGACTGCAAATTATCTTCATGTTGGTGGCAGTTGTCTTCGAAGTATTCTTTCCATCTATTTAGCTGTTGTTCATGTGTTGTGAGGGTTTGACCAGATTCATCCTTTATTGGTGGAGTGTTTGTGTATTTGTTGATGACCTTTCTCACGCATTTGTGTAGTGTGCGCATATTTCTATTAGCTGCTGCTGTTTCTGCAGTCTTGAGAATGCTTTCTGTATATCTTCTGCGATCATTCCTTGCCATCTTTTCAACTTGTTTTGCTGAACTTTCATATTTGTTGCGGATCTCGGTTGTATTCTGGTGATACAACTGCAACTTGAGCTGTCGACGCTCTTCAATTTTTTTCCATGTATCATCATGGTTTCCGTGATTTGTCTTGGTATCCTAGCACATCTGTAGCAGTTTTGACGTAAGCTTCTTTAACTTGTTCCCATTTTTCACCAATGCTGGTGGTTTCGTTGTTTGGTAGATTGAGCTGGAGCAACTCTTTGAAGATGTTATTTGTATTTTTGTCGCCCAATCTGTTGATGTTAAATTTCCTCTGACATGACTTGTTGTGTTTTACAGCGGCTGGTGTAATTTTGAATGTTGCAATTACCAGTTGATGGTCGCTGTGTATGTCTGCTCCTCGCTTTGCTCTGACGTCTTGTAGTGAGGAAAGAAACTTCTTATTCACCAGTACATGATCAATTTGATTCTTGGTTCTTCCATTTGGTGATGTCCAAGTGTATTTATGTATGTTCTTGTGTGGGAACTTGCTGCCTCCTATGAATTGTTGATTTGTGACACAACAATCGATGAGCCTGTCTCCATTATTGTTACGTGTTAATTCTAGTGCCTGTTTGCCCATGACTGATTCCATTCCGGTGTTGTCGCGATGACATCAAAATAATCCTCTTGTATTATTTTGATGTCATTTCGGTGTGCACTAGCCAGCGTTGCTTGGAGCTGTTCGTAAAATTCATCTTTTGTCACATCATCAGCTTCTTCGGTAGGTGCATAGCACTGTATGATCGTTGTATTTCTAATTTTCGATTGGAATCTTGCTGTTATTATTCTCCTACTGATTGGATTCCATTCGAGAAGTGCTTACTTCGCGTTAGGTGTTGTTAATATTGCTACGCCTTGTTCATGTGTGTTGGATTTACCAGAGAAAATCATGTAATTTTATTTACTTGTTGTTAACTCTCCGCTGTTTTTCCATCTTACTTCACTGAGTCCTAGTATCTCGATGTTATATTCTTTCATTACTTTTCCAACTTGTGCTAACCGCGATGTTTCTATCAGAGTTCTGACATTCCAGTTTCCTACTCGTGTCCGGGTACGATAGCAAAAGGTCGATATTTTATTATTCCGGTTTGTTTGGCTTTGTTTCTTTCTAGTATGCGTTTCTTTAATCATTTTAATTTCGGATGAACGGGTGGGCCATTGAATCCTAGCCAGTTTCCTGGGCTGCTGGATAAGGTATACTGACATACCGTGGGCGAGATATTCCTGCTTCAATGTGATTCAATCATATTTCCATATTTTTTTCTGGTGAAGTTCCCAAGCGGTCACCTGTTTAAGTTCGCACCCTTCCCAGTGTTGCTTAGCTTCCTTGTAAGTGATGTTGTTGACTTATCCACTTCTCCATCTCGCCCACTCCCAACAAAATAGCTACAACATTTATTTCAAAGTTTGATTAATATATATAATTGATTTTGAATTGTGAAACAAATAACCAGAAAAAACTTTTGATGGGTCAAATATTTTTATATTGTACCACAAAACATTGCTTATGTATTTATATATAGATGATGGATTACCTGAGGCTCTGAGTGTAAGCTAGCAGGCGGGTCGCAGGTGGTGGATAGCGTAGCCCCTGTTCCAATATTATTGTTTACTAACAATACGATCGCGTACAGAGTAGATCCCGAATATCAAATAGGGACCTCGAACCATACGCTCTCACTTAATCCAGTAGTGTGGCAGCCGTGCCGAGGTAATCGATTGGCTGATGGTGATCTTCATCATTCGCTAACGGTGCACAACTCAGGGCTCGGTCTCCCCCTGCAGTATTGCGACTTGGTTAAGTAAAGTGGCCCTGCTAAGTTCGACCGTCTTTCCGACCAAATAATTATATGCAGTATAGGTAAATCGAACAAAAACAAAAAGAATACAAACATAGCACCACAACATTCAACAAACACAACAAAAAACCATAGGAACATTCTGTTGACGGTAACACGTCCACAGTAAACGTCCAAAATCTGGCTGCAACTCCCCCCCTACTCCGGAGACTTGTGAAAATCTTCGGGTCATGTCACACATGACTCTTGTAGATTTAAACAAGTCTCTGGAAAGTCTCCATTTGGGGCAGTTGGATTTGGAGGTCAGCAAATTTTCAGAGATGCAGGCTGCCGAGACCACTGTAACAATTGGTAGAAAGAGGAAAAGGAAAAACGTTTGTGGTTCAGTGAGGAGAAAAAAGAAAGTTAGGGCTGACTCCTCACTGCAAACAGAAATTGCAGAGCAGTCCACTACATCTAGCGGTCTCTCTGCAACAATACCTCCCTTGGACACGAGAGGTGAGATGATCGAAAAGATTCGTCTACCGATCACGTCGGCCCCGCATCATAAGGCGAGCCTTTGTATTCCATCGAAGTCAACCACAACGACTGGTCCGAACAAGGTTGCATCAAGCTATGCTAGTGCCGCAAAGAGAGTGCTGGTTGGAGCTGTTGAATCTGACAATGAAACTATCAGCCAGGAACAAAGCAATTTGATCCAGCAACGCCTGTTTGAAAATATGTTGAAACAAACAGGAACTCTGCCAACCTTTGATGGGGCGTCGTTGAAAGAATGAAAACTCTATTTCCGATGTTCAAACGACTTCTCATTGAACTATTTGGTGGTTGAAATTACAGGTTGCATTCCATGGGAAGGAGCAAGGCTTTCAGTAAAAAAGCTGTGTTATCTCCCTAAGACGCACCTGGTCAACATTTGTATTCCAGATTGTAGACAATCTGAGACGGCTTTATTGGGTGGTCTTGGACGTCAAAATGGACGGTAAGGTAGAAATTGGCCAAGGATAAAACCTCTGTCGAAGGAAACCTCCTGAACATTATTTTCGATGAAGATAGTGCGAAAGCAATATCCAATTGGAAAGCTTAGCTTTTCTTCATGTGTGGTTTAGTAGATAGTCATTGAAGGGCTGGAACATTCTGTATAAAGGAGGTCCTGACTAAACCAGAACCTGCATAGCATCACACCAAAGTGTTGATATGCATTTTCTGGCTGAGTTATCCTCAGATGATTTAACCGTAGGAATGCTCAGTTATGGAACAGCTACGGAAAAAGGCGGATACTCATTGTGTCTGCCTATCTTCCGTACGACTCCATTAGTCCCCTGCCAACGCTGTAATTGGTGCGCGTGGTTGACTTTGCGAAGCATAAAAACCTGGATATCATAGTCGGCTGTGACGCCAATTTACATCACGTAAGCTGGAGAAGTACCAATAATAACAGCAGAGGTCAGTCTCTCTTAGAGTACTTGGCTACTCCTAATTTGGAAATTCTAAACTCCGAAGGAGAGCACACTTTTGTTATCTCCCGACGGCAAGAAACCATAAACATCCATCACTCACGCTCCAGATCTCTTCTAGAAGACATCAGGAACTGGAGAGTGTCAACGGATATATCCATGAGCGCTCCCATATATAAAGACTTTCTTGTAAAGAAAATCCCCAATCGAGGATCGCGTCTACAGCGACCCAAGACAAACAGATTGGGTGTACTTCAGGGGCATTGTAGAGGAAATACGGGTTAGTGGAAGCATTTCCAAAGTCCGGGCAATTGATCAGGCCGTTGACCAGCTCCACGATATGTTAGTCTGAGCTTTTGAGAGCTTGTGTCCCGCAACGAGGCAACAAAGTGCACACAAGTCAGTTTGGTGAAACAAAAAGTTTGATAAATTCAGCCAAAGATCTAAGAAGCTTCTGAACAGAGCATTGAAAACTCGTGATGAAGCTGATTGGGCTCTGTACAGTGAAGCAAGGAAATTTTTCAAAAGGCTTGTTCGTAAATCAAAGAAGAGGTCTTATGAAAAGTACTGTGAGTCGATTGAGACTATCACAGAAGGTGCGGCACTAATGATGGCCTTGAAAAGGGATCCTTTAGCGAGACTGGATAACATTAAATTATCCAATAGTACTTACACTTCTTTATATGAAGAAACTTATACAGCCCTATTTCAACATCATTTTCCTGGCTGTGTACTTGGCGAGATTCCTCAAGGGACAGCCGCAGAAAATAGTGAAAAACCAAACCGAATGGACTGGATAATAGCAAAAAGAGTTACATTGCCCTAGGCTCTGTCTTGGGCTATCGGCTCCTTTGAGCCACACAAATCTCCGGGTCCCGACAGAATATGGCCTATTATGCTACAACAGGGTCTGGACATAATAGGAGATGGGCTTTTCTGGGATCTTCGTGGCCTGCTGATCTCTCGGCTATGTACCACGGGTCTAGAGAAACGTTAGAGTTGTATTTATCCCAAAACCAGGGAATATCAACTATTACGAAGCGAAAATCTTCAGACCAATCAGTCTTTCCTCATGTTTTCTAAAGTCTCTGGAAAGGTTGATCGACCGTTACATCATAAGCGTCTGTCTGAGGAAAACCCCGCTAAGCAATAGGCAACACGTTTATCAAGCGGAAAAGTCTACGGACAAAATCCTTTCAGAGGTGGTCTCTGATATGGAAGAGACGATCTCTAAAAAGGCTATCACTAATGAAACTTTTCTTGACATAGAAGGGCCTTTTGACAAAGCTACTTTTGAGTCTCTTCTTAACGGATCGGAAAGGTACGGTGTGAATAAAACACTCCTAAGGTGAAAATAACGGGCTCTGGAAGATCGATGTCTTTGTATTTACACGAAAGACCACATCACAATCCAGGGAGGTGTGAAGCGTGGATGTCCCCAAGAGGACGTTCTATCACCCTCGCTTTAAAACATGATGGTAGACCAGCTCCTAATTGAGTTAAATGATAAAGGGCCAAACACATACGCTATGCCGATGATATTAGAATTCTTTTGAAAGGAGACAAAATGGGGCATCCCTGCCGAAAAACACAGAACGCCCTAGACCTTACCAACAGCTGGCGTCAGAAGAATGGCCTCTCGATCAATGCTTCTAAGACACAGCTCGTTGCGTTTACCAACAGAAGGAAACTAAATAACTTCACTCTTCATTCACTCGGTAATAACACATTAACACTCCAAGATAAAGATAAGATCTTGGTGTTACTCTCGATAAACGGCTCAATTGGGCTATTGATGTTGAGACCAAATGCGCAAACGCAACTCGAGTTCTATGGCAATGCAGGAAGCTTTTCGGTGGCAAATGGGGGCCGACTCTGAAAATGGTCTACTGGCTATATAAAATTGTTGTCAGACCTATTGTCAGCTATGGATCCCTTGCATGGCTCTCAAAAACTTTTGTTGGGAATGCGATAAAAAAACTGGAGGCGGTACAAGGGCTTGCTTGCTTATGTATCCCTAGTGCTGCCAACTGATGACACAGTACCTCTAATTACCTTTGAAAAGCAGTATAGATTATTATTCCAATGATAGAAGACGGGTCCTCAGCTAATTTGCTATTAGACAGTGCGGTCAACACGTTGGACATCTGCACAGATGGATCTCTTACTGAAAACGGTGTAGGAGCTGCGGTTTACTTCAGTAATGAAGATTTAAGCCTGCAATTTCCACTTGGCGAATACTGCACAGTCTTTCAGGCTGAGGTATTCGTCATAAATGCAGCATCAGAGTGAGCGACGGAGCTTAAGTGGTCTGGCAAGATCATTAATATTTTTACTGATAGCCAAGCTGCTCTAAAAGCTCTGGGAAGTTATACTATTAAGTCAAAAATAGTGCAAGAATGTTCTAGGGCATAGTGGGAATCTCGGGAACGAAAAAGCTAATGATTTAGCAAAGAGCTCCGCACGGAGGCTCATAGGTCCTGAACCAGCAAATTGGTATATCAACAGGTAGGATAAGATCGCTAGTCGAACAAGTTCCTTTCGGTCCAGTGACTCTCAATGGAGGAGCACAGAAGGCTGCAAGGTCTCCAAGATGTTCACTCCAGCAAACCAGCAAACCAGCAAACCAGTAGAGTTGAACCAGCAAACCACCAAATTCCTGTTAAATCTGACTCGGAAAATTACCCAACATGCCGCTTTTATCTTGAAGAGAATGAAACAGTCCCTTACATTGGGGGAGAATGTTTGGCTCTCTCAGGGCTCCGAAGCGTCATGTTAGGATTAAACTATCTAAGGATAGAAGATTTCAGCAAAGCTCATGAATATGAGGATGGCATAGAGGACTTCAGCTCATGAATATGAGGATGGCATAAAGGACTTAGCAGTCTACATGTCAGGCTATGACTACATGGTCACTTCGCTAAAAAAAAAATATGATATGGTAAAAATATACGACAATAAACCTAAAACAGTAAAATTGTGCAAAAAATATTGTATCCGCATAATAAATTCAACTCCCACCTGTTGGTGCAAAATAAATTATTTTAACTAAATCATTCAATAATCACCTGTTTAAGTGCAACGATTCGTTGATTTCATTATTGTTCAACAATCGCTGGGACAATTGGTGCAACTTTTGATCTTGTATTGTATTATTATTCATATTCAACAATCACTGGGTGCATAATTTGATTATTTTATTGTGTTGTCATTCATATGCAATAATCGTCGAGACCACTGGCGCAACAATTGGGTTTTATAACATATTAATTTATAGTTTGCTTATTTTGATTGGCTAAATAACGGAGGCTTAAAGATTTAGATTAATTGTCAACAATGGAGTGAATGAAACATTATAATTTTTAAATAAAGCAATCGAAGTTTAAATGGTGTGCGTGATGGTCTTGGTTCCTCCGACTTTCGGTTCCTATTTTGGTTCTAATTTTTGATTATTTGAATTCGTCTTTTTTGAAACTTTTGCGTGCAATTCAGCATTTGTACAGGCCTGAGGAAATGTTTATCCGAATTCAAAGACTGAAGTTAGTCGGAAATTATAAATCTCATGGCACGCAATTCTTCTTATGTTCTCAGTAGTGATGCCACTATCAGGAAGGGGCAGTGTCCATTCCATCTTTCCAGAAAACTAATAGGTAAATTTGTTTTTTTTGTTAATCTTATATGAAATAACTTATTGTTGAAACGTTTGTCAATCTAATAAAAAATTAAACTTTACTTTTCCTTGATTCATAATTAATTCTCTACCACTAATTGACAGAAAAACTTAAGAAATTTTAAAACAAATAATCGTAATTTAATTACAGAACAACACAACATGTCTTTGATAATTTATTAAATCCTTAAATTACCAATCTTATAATTTCGACATGTCCTATTTTACTTAATTTTTTTCGTACATTTTCTTCTATTTGCCAATTTCACATTTTCAATTTTAATTAATATCAAACTTAATATAATATACAGCAACAAAAAACAACTATAATCCCTTTCAATATACATATATATAACCAAATACATAAATAAGCATTTTTACCTTCATTTCCTTTTTCATTTTCCAACAAATTTTTTTATTCGTTTTCATCAACAGAAAAACAAACTTTTTTTATCTGAAAAGCTGAAAAGTTTTTCTTTTTTTTTCTCGTGTATATTTTATTTTATTTATTTCTTATCGATCCCATGTAAATCTCTCTAGGGATTATTGGTTTGTTCATTACAATTTAATTATATTGAAGGGATAAATTCAGATCATGCAATATATATACAATACACATGAAATGTAATAAATTTAGAAAAAAAACACCAATGGTGAGGATTTTCCTTTACTTTTTTTTGTTTATCTTTTATCTGATATGTAGTTATAGTGTGTTGGTGTGGAATGACATATTAAAATAAATAGTTTCCGTACAATCAATAACAACAACTATAATCCATCATAAGAGAACTCTTAATCCACCATATGTTGGAAAATACATATAATAATAAGAAACATGATTAAAAAGAAATTAAAATTAACAAACAGGAAAAATAGTGACATGTATTATTCAATTATAATAGAAAACAATCGGAAGTGAATATCTTCCATAACAGCATCTGCTAATGACATATTCTCTAATTTCGACCTGAACAATAAGAAAACAAAATTATTAACATAATAATAATTTTACTAAACTTGTTATTATTTAAATGAAGGATGATTGTTTTGAAATATAATAACATTTAAATTTCGGACTAATAACAATAACAAAAAATATTGAAAAAGACTTCTGTTAACTATGTTTTAGAATGTTGAATTGTAAATTCTAAAATCGTTTCTAAATAGAAAATGCTTAAGGCAACATTTAATATTAAACCAGCAATCGATTCCAGGATGGCTCTCAGATGAGTTGTAGGAGGGTGACAAAAAACGCATGGGATTTGAAAATGGAAAATCTGAATTTATTTTAAAATTAGACAAAATAGCTGGGATCTCTCGAGCACCTATAAGTTAAAATCTTGCATTCAGTTCGTAATCCTCCTTTTTACATACTTTTTTTCAAGTTCGATATGAGTCAGTTGTGCAAAATCCTTAGTGGGTACAATAATTAACGAAAAGAAATACCCAAGAAACAAACTTATCGTTTTGTTATTGATTGCAAACGGCCGTTAATATACTATAAATAGAAGCCGATAGATGGCTTCTTCCTCTTAGTCGACTGTCATTGTTTCCGATTAGATTCCTTCTAGGCAGATTGACAGATTTATATTTTGCATGTGGTGTCAATTTAGTAAAAAAATTATTAATTCCGGGAATTTCATAAAGGTAATCAACCAAATATTGATAAATTAATGTAAAAGAAAAGAAATAAGAAAATATTTAATTTAGTTTTGTGGCATGTACTGGACTGATATAATAATGTTAAAACAAAAAAAAAAAATTATGTTGTAGGTCAATTAGTCATAAAAGTCATTAGTACAATTTTTTCTGTGTAATTTACTAGAATAATTTATTCATTGTGCAGTGTTCTGTGTGGTTAAATATTAACTCTAATATTTCATAGTATATTAAAATCGAGAATTGAATATCGTTGATTATTCTGCGGAAAATTCTATATCGGCCATCCGCCATAGATTAAATTTGATATGTACTAATATTTAAGAAAAATTTTAAAACAAACAAAATGTTGTATTCTGTCGACAAATAAAAACAAAAAAATTGATGAATAAAAAGCGGCAACCGATATTTATTTTTGTTAATTCCATCCGCCATGGACGATTGGTCGAATTAGTTGCATGTTTTGAACAATAAAGGAACATTCATATCATAACTAATCTGAAGTGTACGTCTTGCTACAAAATAGTGATTGCTTTGTTTATTTTTGGAAGATCTACAATAACACAGCTTTCGTGGTGCTCCAAAAACAAAAGAAAACTTATGTGTGAGGTTATCATCCTCATCCTACGATTAGCCTGCTATCGTGGTTTTACCGTATTGTAATTGGATTGGATCCAATGGTATTGTGCGGGTATTGAAAAGGCTACAGAAAATTTGGAATTTGAAGTTATCATCAATCCTGTATTGAATAAGGAGTCTGGTAGGAGATTACAATATAGAGGGACTTTTGTTTCATTTTACAATGTGTAATGATGGAAGCAAAATGGTGGGGATGACCCGCTAATTCAAGGAGAATGAGTGGGAACTGGATCAACGATAGGGTGAGTCATTTCATTTGTCTATTTTATATTTTTACGTTTAGGGATATATGCATGTGTGTGTAGGTGTGTACACGAGAGGCGTGAGCATGTGGATCAGGGAATAGTGGGCGGAATCGGATTGTTATTTAACGATGCAATGTTGATTATGGTTATCGTGGGTAGAATATGCACTGCGTTATAACTTGATCTTATAACTCAAATGATTGGTTACTGAAAATTTTCTCACCTATTAATTTGCGGAATCACAATGGTGGTGTTTTGGAGTAATGAATTTTGACAGCTGATAATAATTTTCAAAAACGCTTACTGGCCTATAACCACCATATTTACTTTAGGTTAAAAAAAAAAGAATTTATTATTCATGCAGATGATATTAAAGGTGAGGCAGTTAGCTTGGAACGTATCATGGACATGTTATGATTATGGTTAATGTTACCTCAAAATTTGGACATGCTGCAGATCATGACAAGCAATTAAATAAACGCTTTGATGTGTCTTGAGATTCTAAAGGTTGCCGCATCTTAGAGTTCCCCTGCGATCAGTTTGGAAATCAAGAACCTGGTACGAACGCAGAAACTCAGTGTTCCGTACATGATCGTAAAATTCCGTATGACTTATTTGAAAAGATCAACGTTAATGGTGACAAAATTCAACCTCTGTTAATTTTTTGGTTTAAATCCAAACAAGGAGGTCTTCCTACTGAGGCAATTCAATGGAATTTTACAAGATTCACCATTAATAAAAAATGGATAACTAGTGTCACGACATGCTCCATATACATTACCAAAGGATTTGTAAAATGAATTGGAGAAACCTTTTGGACATAAAGATGAATTTGTAAATTAAAACCAAAATCTTTATTGTCTTTTCGCTACAGTGATGGATTTTGATAGAGATTTCAAGGGCTTTCGACTTTATATTTTATTCTAAGAAACGGTAGACTCTCAAGATGCGAATTTCTACTTTCGTGCCGTATTCGTCTACCTGTTGATAATATTTCACCGTCATCCATTGTTCCTGTTTGAGGGAAATTTATTTGAGAATATTGAATACATTTTGCTTGCAACATACCGGGACGAAAGGTACTACCAACATTCTACATCCAGGCAGCACTCAACACGTAAGTTAAGTTCATTTATATCTTTATTTTTCATTATATTTTTTTTCGTTTCTTTCTGAATTATTTTGTGACCATTATGGTCTTATAGGTTGTTTTCTTTTGTAGAGATTTTTTTTTGGCAGAGGCCATATTGGTTTCCTTAGGTTTTTTATAATTGGTGGTATTAAATAAATTCATATCTTAGATCAAAAAGCAGATTTCTTATATAAAAATGTCGATGTTTTAGTGTTACAAGATAGAAAAGTTAAACGTTGAGTTTAACTTACATTGAAAATACACGATAAAAAACATATGCAACAAAAAAGATAATAATGATAAAGAATATAGCAGAAATCAAAGACGATAGTTATTCCAAGTAAGCTTTTAATTAAAAAGTGTCAGCATTGTAACCCGATTCTGTTACCTAACTCTCCACACTTACTATAATCAGATATTAGTTTCAACCTAACGAACTATTGTTATTTTGATCTTACAACTTCGTTAAAAAATTGAGTGGAAATGACTTTAACTTTTTTCGAATTTTAAAAAATGTGTCCATCCCAATCCAGTAACCGAATAATATTAGAGGCATCTACACAACAAAATATATTTTTGAAATACCGATTAATATAAATCAATAAAATTTTATAAAAAGTTGAAAATCTACCAAAAGGAATTAGCTTTGTAAATCTCTAAATTTTTTTACATATATTAAATTTAAATTTTTATTTGTTACTAAGTCACCTAAAAAATGCATTTAATTTTATTTAATTATTGTTTTAGTTAGATAATTGAGGTGGATGAGTTTGGTTTTGATTGTCAACCGATGCGGTCGACTTTCGTTTTTTTTTATTCTTATCATTTTGCAATTATTATAATTACAATAAATTCACAATAATCTTGTTTTTTTTATATAATTTTTTTTTTTTGCTAATTTTTCTCTAATTATCAATAACAGTGAAGTGGAGTGAATTTCAGTTTTTTTTAAATAGTGCAATTGTTTCTAATAGCCTGTTTTAAATACCATTCTACAACAATTAACAGTGGCAGTGATAGATAGTGTATAGTGATAGTGTTGATTTAATTTGGGCTCGACTTTGTTTTTTCATCAAAACAAGAGGTACAACAACAAACAATGATAAATTAGTAGTATATCTAATAAAATACTAAACAATAGAGGTATTTATAATCACTGATAAACTCTCTTCTCAAATAAATAATAACGGGATACATAAAGAGAATACTAAACTTATTAATTCCACATTTTTGATTATCATAATAAACGTCCTTATCACCGGTAATATTTAATATGATTGCTAACTAAATCCTCTGCAATAAATGTACGGAATTAAAATAGAAAAAAAGATCTTTTTGAATGGAAACAAATAATGTTACAGAAATAATTTGGGTGAATACATGAATGAATCTACGAATTTAAATCTTAATAGTGATCAATTTTCAGTTTTATTTATATACTTTTTCAAACCTGATTTTTTTTCCTAATATTAATAAACAATTACAAATTTTGTTTTGTTTTGAGTGAGTGATTTACAATTTTTTATATAAAAAAAATACAAAAAAAAATTGAATACAGTGAAGAATTAAGATCACTTAATTTTGCTTGTAACTTAATTGTGCCACGACGGTGACGTCTTTTCGCAAAGTCGAAGCTGAAGCGGTACCAGCCGTATGTGGAGGTCCTTCCCCGGTAACCAGCACGACGGCAAAGTCTAACGACTAAGCTGAAGCGCTGGTTTTGGTTTGGTTCTCTTTTTGTTTTTTTTTCTTTTTTATTTTTGTTGTGTCTTCTTTAAGATTATCTAATGGATAGCTTAAGGATAGCACAAATAAACTTGCAGCATAACAAATCTGCTTCTGCTGAATTATGTCAAGCGATTGTTATGCAGCATACAAATATAGTTTTGATTCAGGAACCATGGTTAAACAAAAATCAAATACTTGGTCTGAATTGTAAACAGGGCAGGGTGTTTGTCGGTACAGTTACCGAAAACCCTCGTTCGTGTGTGTATTTGTCGAATGACATCTTTGGCATACTTATACCTCAATGTAGTGGTAAAGATGCCGTGGCTGTTAAAGTTACGGTAAAGATCGAGGGTGTTGATACTGACGTAGTCTTCGCATCCATGTATCTACCGTATGATGGCACCACTCCAACCCAGGATCTTGTCAAGGTGGTAGAGTTCTGCAGTAACAAGAACCTGCCCTTGATCCTGGGGTGCGATGCAAATGCGCATCATGGAATTTGGGGCAGTTCAGATAACAACAGACGAGGAACAGACCTCGTAGAATTTCTTCATGGTACAGATCTAGAAATTCTAAATAAGGGGAACGCTCCCACTTTTTCAAATGCAATTAGAGAGGAAGTAATTGACATAACCCTCACTAGCCTAGTTTTGGTTAAACGGGTTGGAAATTGGAGAGTATCGCAAGATATTCTCACGTCAGATCATAATTGCATAAATTTTGACTTTAAAGTCGATATGGTGGTAAAAGACAGTTTTAGAAATCCCAAATCTACTGATTGGGATATGTACAAACTACTTCTTGACCAATTGTTACTTGACTTTGATCCGTCAATCAAGTGTACACAAGACATTGAACATGTTGCGAATCGGATTCAAGAGTGTATGGTCAACGCTTTTGAAGAATCTTGTCCACATAGGGTGTTTCATCGTGAAGAAAATTCACCTTGGTGGAATAGAAAACTAAAAAAGCTGAGATCTACAGTCAGGAAACTCTTAAAAAAAGCTAAGCAAGCAAATAATACCGATGACTGGATCACTTATCGTGATAGTCGGAGGGAATATAAATACAGCATTAGGAGTGCTAGAGAGAGTGCATGGAAGAAATTTTGTGAATCCATAGAAAGTTATCCTGTGGCAGCTAGACTTCACAAAGCACTCTCAAAAGAACCCAAATACCAACCGGGCTTACTGCTTATGCCAAATGGCAGGTATACGGAATCTGTGGTAGAAACAGCACAACATCTGCTTTGTACACATTTTCCGGGTAGCAGCACCACTGCTGAGATGAAAGAACAACTAACTGTAACTCCAAACAAAGATAGTTGGATCTTGGCTGAGAATGTGGTGAACAGAAGATCTCTGAGATGGGCCATAGACTCCTTCAACCCATTTAAGTCGCCTGGTCCTGATGGAATCTATCCATGCATGCTACAGAACAATGTGCATTGCCTCATTGAATCACTGTTAAATTTATATAGGGCATGTCTAGCATATGGCTATGTCCCAGAAGCGTGGCGGAAAGCTAGAGTTGTTTTCATACCAAAACCAGGTAAAAACAACTATAGTGAAGCCAAGTCATTTCGACCAATAAGTCTGAACTCCTTTGTCCTCAAAACTCTGGAAAGACTGGTTGACCGTTATATAAGGGACACTGCCTTACTACAGTTTCCACTGAGTACCAATCAGCATGCATACCAGATTGGGAAATCGGTGGAAACAGCTGCGCATCATTTGGTGACGAAAATTGAAAGAGCACTAGATGCCAAAGAATTCGCTTTGGGTGTTTTTTTAGATATAGAAGGTGCTTTTGATAATACCACCTTCGAATCAATCAGGTCTGCGGCATCACTACATGGAATTAGTAGCACGATCTCAAATTGGATCGTGTCTATGTTGAGCTGCCGCATAGCCTTTGTTGAAATGGGTAATACTACTGTTTCAGTTTCCGTCAAACGGGGTTGTCCACAGGGTGGTGTTCTCTCACCTCTTCTGTGGACTTTGGTAGTTGATAGTCTTCTTAAGAGACTGAATCAATCGGGACCCTATTCTCAGGGTTACGCTGATGATATTGCCATACTGGTAATTGGGAAAGACCTTCGCACTCTTGTGGATCTTATGCAAAACTCATTGAAGGTGGTTGAAGAGTGGTGTGGGGAGCAAGGACTTGCAGTCCATCCTTCCAAATCACAGGTAGTCTTATTTACCAACAAGAGAAAAGTGCCTGCAACACCAAGTCTGTATCTTTTCAGTATGCAGTTGAGCTACTCGGATGAGGTTAAGTTTCTAGGCATTATTCTCGACAAAAGGTTAAATTGGAACACACATTTAACAAAAAAAATTGATAAGGCTGTCATTTCTTTTTGGCAATGCCGTCGGTCCTTCGGGCGTTACTGGGGCCTTAGTCCCAAAATTATCCTATGGATATACACAGCAATAATCAGACCAACACTTGTTTTTGCATGCGTTGTCTGGTGGCCAAAGACGGAGAAACAATACGTCCGTGCTAGATTAAATAAAATACAGAGAATGGCATGTGTAGGTATTAGTGGCTCAATGCGTACCACGCCAACACTGTCGTTGGAAGCCATGTTGGGTCTGGCTCCTTTACATCTACATGTAGAGTACATGGCTAAAAGGGCCGTAACAGACTGCATGTGGCAGGGACGTGGGTAAACAGAGGGAAAACATGCGGTCATGGTCACATACTTGATAGACTACGGACAGATTGTCCCGAAATAGATATGCATAGTGACGTCATGACCAAAGTATATAACTTTGAGAAGCCCGCTGAACTGGTCATCTCTTCTAGAGAAGAATGTGCGGGAATTCGGTCCGAATGGTCCTCCAGCGAGATTTATGTTTTCTATACAGACGGCTCACTGTTGAATGGAAATGCAGGAGCTGGCGTGTACCTGGAAGCAGATAATGTCATAAGCAGCAACAAATTTCCGCTTGGACGGTTTTGCACTGTTCTTCAAGCGGAGGTGTATGCTATCAATGAATGCACGCATATAATAACTCTTCTGCGTCTGCAAGGAAAGGAAATCTGCATCTGTTCGGATAGCCAAACAGCTATCAAAGCACTGGTAAACCCGGAAACTACTTCCAAACTCTTTAATGAGTGTAGGGAAAATCTTTGTAAGATAGCGCAACACAACAATATCACTTTGCGGTGGGTTCCAGGTCATAGTGGCATTCCGGGAAACATAAAAGCGGATGAACTTGCAAGGGCTGGAGCGGGCATGAAATATTCAGGTCCAGAACCCGCCTTAGGGTTATCCAAAACGTTTGCCTTGTCGTTATTAAAGGTGGATGCCGACCTCAAGATGAAGGCCTTGTGGAACGCGTCATCGACAGGCAGACTAAGTAAAATGTTTTTTAGCATTTCAGATAAAAATGTTAATTTTCTTTTAAGTCTGAAGAGGAAAACTCTCAGCACTGTGGTCGGTGTCCTTACAGGACACGGACATCTAAACAAACACCTTTTTACCATGGGACTTAGTGAAAGTCCTGTATGTGGGTGTTGTCTTGAAAAGGAGGAGGACTCGGAGCACTTTTTGTGTGTATGTCCAGCCTTTTCTAGGATCAGAGCTAGAATTTTTGGCGCTGAAACTGTAGAGGCTGGCACAATCAAACTGTCGCCAATACAGTTGGTTCTAGATTTCATTAAACTTACAGAAAGGTTTGTGGAATAGTTGTTATGAGACCAAACTCGGACACGGCGCTATGGACCGTAGAGTCTGCGTGCCAGGACAAGTTTTGCCTCGTGCAACTTGCCCAACCATTTCTAATCTAATCTTCTAATCTAGATAATTGAAAATAAAAACAAATTTCCAAAACCCCATATTACAAGTAATCTAAAACAGCTTTTTTGAACAAATATCTCGCATTAGTACACAATTAGAACTACTACAATTGTGTTTTTATTTATTTTACCAAATCAGTGCCGAAAACAAAGAAAAATAAAACCAACTGTTGAAGTGCGAACAGTTGGTATAATTTTTACAATGTCTTTGCAGTTGCTCGTTCCTGTTTTTCAGTGAAGTAATTTACAACATAAACATCACCATATTTGATTGTATTCTCTTTTAAACAAACCATAGTTTGCATAAAATTACAACAATTTAGAGAAGAATTTGAACTTTTTAATCAATTACATAAACAAATTTATTTATATATATTAAAAAGAGTAACCAGCAAACGTCTTCTCAATCACCAAGAAGTTTCTACTAATTTTTTCGTAAAAAAAATCAATCAAAAACAAAATCTTCATAAATTCGCTTTAAATTGGCGACGAGGACGAAAAAAAATGATGAAAATAAATCACTAAAATAAATTTGAGTTCACTGAAAAAGTATCTAGATACTTTCGTCCAATTCCGATTCCACCAAAAAATTCCAATAGCTTAAACTCATATATATCAATAAATGTACAACAGAACTCTATTGTATGTTCTGATTTAGGTGTGGTTGCAGTGGCTGTCATCAAAACACAAAGGTGAGAATGACACACTTAGCCAATAATAGGTTGGTTGTGAAACACTAAATTCTTTTTCTATTACGCAAACCATTTAGAGGTTTTGATAAAGCTGAGTATTTCCCCAATTTTAAAATTACTAAAGTTGGTAAAAAAGTATAATGTGTGCGTTCAAAAATTAACTGACCTTGGATGAGCTATTGCTAAGTACGTACCCAGAAGATGTACCAGTGTATTCTCGTCTTAGTTATTGCTTGTTTTCCGATTGATCATTGATGACGGTTATGCAAATAGATCTGTTAAAATTATTCAAGAGAGACAAGCGAACAGCCTTGGTCTTCCTTTTCTGGTCGAATTTTTGGTTCAATTCCTTGTTTAGTAAGTTTCCTTAACGCCACTATGACCCACCACCAATATAACTTGCATAGAAATCTCGCCAACTATGACTTTGAGTTTGGACACATCTGTCAATTTTCACTACCTCCGTTATCGTCAGCCTTGCATGTCTTTCTTGAGAAATCCTGGGTAATATGAGATTTTTTTGAGTTTTCATTTTGCATGGTCTGAAGGAGATGTTTATATTTGCCAATGCCAATCACACTCCATTCAAGCATTTTGTACGGTATGAAAGTACTGAAACCCTTTTCAAAGCATAATTGAGAAGGGATGTATTCGGTGTTTTCTTGATTGATTGTATTGTTTCTGGTTGATGGCAATGGACAGTGCAGTCCACTTTGTGATCTCATCATATATTCAGATTGGCGTATTCATCACAGAGGTGTAAGGCTATATAAGGTGCAAGATCTTCTCTTTAACCCGTGTTTTTTTTCATCCTTTATTTCCATTTTGTTTATTATGACTAACGATTCATTTTGGCGTCTCGATAAATGGGTAATATTGATTTATCAATTATATTCAACAATCGACACTAAACATGGTGCAACTATTGTTTATTATATTGATTTATTAATAATATTCAACAATTGTCAGTGGTTTTAGCGTTACGGTTTTTGTTATACTGTTTTTGATATTTAGACCAGGGTCGATAATTTTTGAAAACAAAAAAATAATAGTAGGATGAAACCCATTAGAAAAGAAGAAGAATATTATAAAAATGAAGGGAAAAATAATTTACGGGCGATCTGAGTTCGGGAATGGTAAGGGGTGAGTTTTTAAGGAAAAAAACGGTTTATCTCGATTTCCGGTAAAAACTAAAAGTCCTATGGAAAAAAGTTGGATGCAAAGTTGTAGGTAATAAAAAGATCTAAAACTTTTGTATAGCTCTTTTTTAACACATAACCTCAAAATTTATGTGAAAAATTAAAAAAACCGAGCTTTTGGTTTTTTATTTTTATATTTTACAAAAAATCTTTTTTTCAAGAAATTTAGTGAAAACTTACCTTTTTATGTCCCAAATACTCTGTAATTTATTTGATTTGAACTATTTATTTTTTAATAAAATAAATATTTCAAAAAATAAATATTTCAAATCAAATAAATTACAGCGTATTTGGGACATAAAAAGGTAAGTTTTCACCAAATTTCGTGAAAAAAAAATTTTGTTGTAAAAGATAAAAATAAATAACCAAAAACTCGGTTTTTTGAATTTTTCACATAAATTTTGAGGTTATGTGTTAAAAGTGTCAATACAAAAGTTTTAGATCTTTTTATTACCTACAACTTTGCCTTCAAGTTTTTTTCCATAGAACTTTTAGTTTTGCCGGAAATCGAGATAAACCGTTTTTTACCCTTAAAAACTCACCCCTTCACCTTCCCGACCTCAGATCGCCCGTAAATTTTGTTTCGTTTCATTTTTATAATATTTTCCTCCCTTTCTAATGCGTTTCATCCTACTATTATTTTTTTCACTTTTTATTATTTTTAAAGGCTTCTACCCTGGTCTAATTGTTTAAAACTCGCCTGTGACTTTAGCGCAACGATTTTTATTACGTTGTATTATTGTTCTTATTCAAAAACCGCCAGGACCATTGGCGCAACGATTGGTTGTTTTGTTTGTACTTTGTGTTAATTTGTATTTGTTATGTTTCACTATTTAAACTTATAAGAAACACAACTATTAATTTAATTTAATAAATCTATTTATTTCTAATATAATTATTATAAATTATATTTATTCCGACAAACAATTATAAAAGTATGATGACACGTATAAAACATTTGATTAGACTAGTCCAAATTTAATGAGGGCGATCGTAGGAATAATAACTTGTTATATAGATTTGTTTGTTTATTTGTATCTGTGTATGATGATTTACGATGATGATTATTAATTGATTTATGGATGCGTTCATCATACACAACATTCCCCACCACATAAATTCGCTGCTATGGTTGAAATCTTACAATAGGCCTCCTCTCTCGTTCAGGTTGAACTATTAGAACTGGCCTTATGTTTCGAGCAGGTGTCGATCCACGTAGAGGCCCTGGACTTGGCACAAGCTCAGACTTCGAAACTATTCGTCTCCTCTGCTCGATGACTCTTGACGGTGATTTCAAAATGCTAGAAATACCACAACTATTCAGAATGATATTCGATTTCATACTAGCCTGTTTATTTGGTTCAGGAGACATCCATTCAGCGTATTGATATGCATCGAGTCTTGGCGATCGTTTGCGAATTTGATTTTGATGTCTTCTAATTTCTCCTATTTAAGTTTGGACAACAAACATCATTTTTCTTAAAACCTTCGTAATTTTCCCTTCCAACCATCGACATCTTCGGTTGAAATTACGAGCGTATACTTCATCGCCAACTTGAAATTTAGACAAAACTGGTTGTTGCACTGGTGAAGTACGTGGAAACATCAGATGAAGAAGAGTTTTCGGCTGTCTTCCATGGAACAATTCGGATGGTGATTTCCCACTGGAGCCTGGAGTAAATCGGTAACTGCTCAAGAATTTAAGCAGAGCAACATCAGTTGAACCTCCTTCAAATGTTGACTTCTTCATTGATTCTTTAAATGTTCGAACGAAACGTTCAGCTTCTCCGTTCGATGCAGGATGAAAAGGTGCTGTTGTTAGATGTACGATACCATTCTGCTCACAAAACTTCTTGAAATTATCTGAAGTAAACGATGTTCCATTGTCACTTACGATGCAATCAGGAAGTCCTTCGATTGCAAAAATTGATTGAAGTGCACGTATCGTTGTAATGGTTGTGATTTCCGACATTTTTACTGCAAACGGATATTTTGTAAGTGCATCTACACAAAGCAACCACATAGAATTCAGAAATGGACCGGCGAAGTCAATATGAACTCTTTCCCACGGTTTGGTTGCTACTGGCCAACTTTTGTATTCTCTTTCAGGATTAGATGCAAATTCTTGACACGTCTTACACGTTCTGACAACATTTTCAATATCGGTATCTATTTTCGGCCACCAACAATACCGACGAGCTGCTTGTTTTGTCCTCACCATTCCCCAATGGCCTTCATGCAACAGCTCAAGTACCTTCTCACGTAGTTTGGTTGGTACCACAACTCGGACTTGCTCGGTTTGTAATAAAAGAACGCCTTTGTGTTCAGAAAGCGAACTCTGTTTCAATAAATATGGTTTAATTGATTCTTTCAGATTTGATTCATCTGACGGAAATCCATTTTGTACAAAATTCAAAATTTGGTTCAATATGACATCATCTTTGGTACAACGTGCGATTTGGTTAGCGTCGATTGGAAATGACAATACGTCCTCTTCGTATATCGCATTTACTTCCAAGCAAGCTTCCGCAGATTTATCAAATTCCTCATCAGGACCAATTGGAAGTCTCGATAGAGCATCAGCATTACAATGTTTTTTGGTTGGCTTGTATCGAATTGTATATGTGTAAGCCATCAAAATTATAGCCCATCTCTGTAAGCGATTGGCGGTCATGACTGGTAAATTCTTTTCTGGATTAAATAATGACAATAACGGTTTTGCATCTGTCACTAAGATAAACTGCCTTCCGTAGAGAAATTGATGAAATTTCTTCACACCGAATATTATCGACAAAGCTTCCTTTTCGATTTGGCTATATTTTCGTTGTGCTTCGTCTAAGGTCTTGGAAGCAAAAGCTATAGGTTTTTCTGAATTATCCGGAAATATGTGCGATATGACTGCTCCAATTCCATAACTCGAGGCATCTGTAGCTAGCACAAGCGGAAGATCCTTAGAGTAATGAGTCAACTTGGTTGCATCGACTAATTGCTTCTTAATTTGATCGAAAGCTTCTTGTTGAGGCTTTTTCCAACTAAATTTGACATCACTCTTCTTCAACTCATTCAACGGAGCTGAAATTTGAGAAAGATTGTTAAAAAATCTATTATAATAGTTTACCTTCCCCAAAAATGTTTCGACATCTTTAACATTTCCCGGTGGTGGCATTTCTTGGATGGCTTTAACATTATTTTCTGACGGTCAAATGCCATCAGAGCTGATGATATGTCCCAAATATGGAATTTCACGTTTCAAAAATTCACATTTTGAAATTTTGCATTTGAGACCATTGTTTTTCAAACGTTGAAAAAGTTCTTCTAGATTTGATAAGTGATCAGCTTCTGTTTCGCCTGAAACAACAATGTCATCCAAGTAACTGACACAATTAGCAATATTTACGATGATCATCTCAATAAATTTTTGAAAAATTGCCGGAGCGCTTGCAACTCCAAAAGGTAGTCGCTGATACTGGTACAATCCAAAAGGCGTGTTAATAACCATGTATTCTTTGGATTCGTCATCCAGTTCCAATTGCAAATAAGCTTCCGAAAGGTCCACTTTTGAGAAAAATTTGCCTTTTCCCAATTTCTGAAAAAGTTCCTCTATTCTTGGAATCGGATATTGTTCTATTCGCAATTGAGCATTGACATTTACTTTAAAATCAGCACAGAGTCTAATCGATTTGCCTGGCTTTCGTACAACAACAATCGGTGCTGCTCACTGACTAAATTGGATCGACTTTAGAACTCCCATTTTGATCAAACGATCAATTTCTTCCTTCACTGGCTCCATATCATACATGGCAAGAGGCCTCGCCTTACAAAATTTCGGAATGAAATCTGGTTTCAATTGTAAATGAGCTTGAAAATTTGGACAGTGTCCCAAGTTTGGTTCGAACACTTCGCTATATTTTTGACATAAATTTTCGATTTTAGTTTGATATGAATTCAAGTTTATTTCATTATACTTAGCTTGTGTTGGTTGAACCTGAAGAACACCTTCTTTGAGTTGAACTTGGAACTGTAATTCATCAAACCAATTCATCCCCAAAATATTTGCGCCTTCAGCACTAGTTGTGACAAGCAATGGCAACTGCTTTTGTATATTGTTGAATTGCACTTTAACTGTTAATAAACCTTTTACTGGAATGACATTGTTTCCATATGCACTGAGTGATGCTGATGTTGGTGTACAAGGAGGTTGACCAAGTTTTCTATATCCACTGGACCCAATCATCGATACGGTGGCACCCGTATCCAGCAAGAACTCCATATCAATTCCATTTATGTTAATTGACACCTGTATCTTACGCCCTACTCTGATAAATTTCGATTCATTGGTAATTTGTTGAACTTCATCAAAATTTTCGTTGTTTTGAACTAAATCAATTGACCTTGTATATTCTCTTGATTTATTCCGATACCGTGAACCTCTACTTCTGCCTCGGCGATTTGATGAATTTTTCGAGCTTAAACATACAGATGAGATATGACCGACTTTATCACAAGACCGGCATTTTTCTTTTAAAAAACGACAATAATCTCTATCATGATGAATGTTACAACCAGGACACGACCGAAGTCCTGTATTATTACTGTTACTTCGATTCAAAGAACGCGACCGACTCTTTGAAAAACGCGGCTTTTCGTACGCTTGATTTACGTCATAATTACCGTTTGTGTCACCTTTTATCAATTGGACCGTTTGCTGTGTGGATTCGTAAACTTGTGCGATTTTTAAAACTTCTTCTAACGATGGATTAGTATTTTTCAAACAAGCAATTCGAATTGGTTCATGTGGTGTATGCAATACAATCATATCCCGTATCATTGAATCAGTATATGATTCACCGCAACCGTTTTTACCACATTTAAATTCACATTCACGTGCCGCTAATCGAAGGTCAGCGACCCATTCACTGTAATTTTGTTTTGACTTCATTTTTGTTTGTAAAAACGCGCATCTCGCAGCTAAAACATGCATTTTTGATTTATAATACGATGAAAGCGATTTAACAATATTTTCATACGTTTCTTCATTAAAATCCTTCTCACCGTATATTTTACATAAATTATGATAAGTTTCGGTACCGACCCACGATAGAAAACTGGAGCGTTTCTTTTCTTTTGCTATAATATTATTTGCGCAAAAATATTGATTTAACTGTGCAACATAATCTTCGAAAGTTTCCGTTACCTTATCGTATGACCGGAAAGGTGAAACCGCAATCGCGACGGTACCGACACCGTTATCATGTTTATTAATTTTCTCTTCAATCCAGGTTTTTTGACTATTCAACACACTATCCATCCAATCTTGCTCTTTTCTCAAGATTTTCTCAAGTGCCGCTGCGTCCAATGCCATTATGTATTTTCTAAAAAAAAGAATTTATTATACACTACACAACACTGGAAACAAAATTTATTGTTTTTGCTTGCAACTTAAATACGTAAAATAAAGTCCCGGTTTTACGTTTATTCTAATTAACACTTTGGAAAAAATTAAGTCCCGTTTTTTTCAACAAAATGATATTAAATTAATTTTCACAAATCGCACAATTTTTCTAAAAACAAAATCGTCGCCACTTGTTATGTTTCACTATTTAAACTTATAAGAAACACAACTATTAATTTAATTTAATAAATCTATTTATTTCTAATATAATTATTATAAATTATATTTATTCCGACAAACAATTATAAAAGTATGATGACACGTATAAAACATTTGATTAGACTAGTCCAAATTTAATGAGGGCGATCGTAGGAATAATAACTTGTTATATAGATTTGTTTGTTTATTTGTATCTGTGTATGATGATTTACGATGATGATTATTAATTGATTTATGGATGCGTTCATCATACACAACAGTATTTTATTCACTTCGGAAGCATGGAGGGTTGATTCAATTACAAACGATGGGTTGATTGAAACATTTAAATTTTTATATGTCATAAATATATTGGATGTGGTTTGGGTTACTCCGACTTTAAGGATCGCCAGAGCCTCTATTTTTTTGTTAATTTAAATCCATCTTCTTGTGAAAATTTTGCGTGCAATTCATTATTTGGGCACGACTATGATAAGTGTGGCACGGCCTAAATCAATTTTTTTATTACTAAGCTCCAAAAATTAAGAGAAAAATGTTCTACCAAAAATTTGTGAGCTTGTTGGTTCACGAGAAATAGGCATTTGAAAAAAAAAAATCTAATATAGGGTATATGGGGGTAGCTCGGATGTTGAAAGTGGTATCATTGGAGAGGTTTTTACAAGACAAGCTCAAATCAAGTGAAACATTTCCGCGGTCTTGTCCCTGGAAAAAGTTGTTAGTGTTTAAAATTTAGCTTTTTGATGCATTTTTTCTCAATCTTTCACCTAAGTAGCTTTGTTTTTCATGTTTCATTTAAAGAAACGACGAATTATTTCTGCGACTTTGCAAACCTTCGATCAAAAATAGCTACCGCATCGAGTGGTTGGGTGGGGGGGCGAGGGGAAGGGAAGGTATGGAGGGCGGTTTTGTTTTTCATGTTTCATTTAAAGAAACGAAGAATTATTTGTGCGACCTTGCAAACCTTCCCTTCCCCTCCCCTCGCCACCCTCCACCTTGCAAACCTTCCCTTCCCCTCCCCTCGCCACCCCCCACCAATCCCCCCGATGCGGTGACTATTTTTGATCGAAGGTTTGCAAGGTCACACAAATAATTCTTCGTTTCTTTAAATGAAACATGAAAAACAAAGCTACTTAGGTGAAAAATTGAGAAAAAATGCATTAAAAAGCTAAATTTTAAACACTAACAACTTTTTTGAGGGATAAGACCGCGGAAATTTTTCACTTGATTTGAGCTTGTCTTGTAAAGACCTTTCCAATGATACCCCTTTCGACATGATCTGAGCTACCCCCATATACCCTATATTAGAATTTTTTTTTTCAAATGCCTATATCTCGTGAACCAAGAGGCTCACAAATTTTTGGTAGAACATTTTTCTCTTAATTTTTGGAGCTTAGTAATAAAAAAATAAATTTAGGCCGTGCCACACTTATCATAGTCTCCCCAATTCCTCAAATGTTCTAAAAACCTGATAATCTGAAATCCTAATTGTTTGTTCTTTCACAACGAAAAACTCTTTCTTTTGATTCAATAAAAAATTTCATCTGCTTGGGAGGTCTCCTACGATTATGCATTACCCTTTATAATATCTTAGTCATTGTGACACTTTTGACATTTTATTTTCTATTCAACTACTAAACAAAAATCTTATTCTTCGAAGACTTATTATAACCAATCTTTCCAGATATCTTTTTTTTGTAACATTCCTTTCCACAACAAAGTATAAAACTTTCTTTCCGTTTTGGTTATATAAAAAATACAACAAAAATTTCTTATTAAATCCCATAATCCTTTTTCATAATCATGTCATAATTGATTAGTTAACTGTAACCAATCGTTTCAAAATTTTTCAATTTTTCATTAAAAACAAAAAATTGTAAACCTTTAAGAACCATTTTGAATTTCAAATATAACGGAAACCACAACAACAACCAAATTAACAAAACGAAAACCATAAAAAGATTTTAAGAAAATTTATTTTGTTCAATTTCTTTAATTAAAAAGAAAATTTTTATAGAACAAAAAAAAAAGAAATCTAACAACGAGTATTTTCTTTTTATTTCTTTTGCTTCTTTATAAAATATTAATTTGACAAAGAAACAAATTAAAATGCGTAACCAAGAAACCACTTTTCAACTTCTTCAAATGCTTCTTATTTATTTCTTAAAATTAATTTTTATTTTATGTTTTCTTATATATTGTGAATGGATTTGTGTTCGGAGTGTTGAATATGAAAAAAAGTTAAATCTTCATCTGCTTGTTTGATGGGATATATGGATGACCTTTAACAGCTTTAATGTTCAACCATTTAAGAAATTAAATAAAAACTGATAAAGGTTTTCAAACTATCAAAACTAGTTCTCAAGAAAATGTCATATCACTTTCCACTACTTGTCATATTTTTGTTTTTCTTTGATCAAACAAGAAAGGAAAAATACTGAAAATACAAAATAAACAGAAAAAAATCTAACGAAAATATTTTTATGCTAAATTAAACATATGTTCGCTAGAAAGAATTATTTAAAGGATCCTTTGACAAGTTAACCGTAAATATAATTATAATCTAAAAGAATAAAGAACATTTTTTTGAGAAGGTTACGAGTTACTAACATATACCTGAAAACGGAGAAGTTTTCTTTCAAACTCTTTGTTCACAAAATTTGAAATTTTTTGAATCGAAAGAACATTCTCAAATTGATGGTGCTTACTCCGTTGTTATGGAAAACACTACGAAATGCCTTTGCTTGAGAATCGTATAACTTAATTAAAATTTGTTTTATGTGTCTTGCAGTTATCATGAATTTTTGTAATAAACTAAAAATAAAATTAAATTAAATTAAATTGTCTTAGTTATAATACGAAGTATGGATAAAAATGTTTACTGGCACAACGATATGATCCTGAATAGTAGGGATGATTGAAGTACATAGTTTTTTAAATTAAGCTAACGACTTTTTAACATTACTTCCATAGAAAAAAAATGTTATGATCTCAGAGAATATGTTTCCATAAACACAAAATTTTAGTTTTTATGAACTATCTTAATTTATTATTATTTTCTACAAACTTAAACAACAACAGCAACGTAACGTGGAGAATGAAAAACAAGACGGAAAATTGAAAATTATTTTTGTTTAGATTGGAACATTTTACTTGATTAAGCTGCAGCAAAAAAAATGCTATAAACTGGAATATAAAACCACATCATGTAGAATTTTTTTATTAGTTTTTAGTATATATCAAAATAATGATAGTTGGTTTTGGGATGGAAAATTTTTTATTATGTGTTAAAATGATGGAGACAATTTATATTCCAAACAAGGTAATGTTATATTTTAGAACGACCACAGAATGAAATTTTTATTTGATGTATTAAATTTGCAGCACTAACGTGTCATGTAACTTTAAATGAAAAAACTTAAGCAACGACTTTTTCATTATACAGTGCTCATATGACGTCACGACAAAAACTCAAAAATAAAATTGTTATAGAAGAAATTTTGATTTTGACAAAATAGAGTTGTATGTTTATTAAGTGCTAAAATAACCGTCTGAATGAACATTTACTACTTCTTTGTTTTTGTTGCTTTTGTGTGTTTGTATTTTATTTTATTTTATTTTATTTCAATAAACTTTATTTCATTAATTATAATTAATTTTATTTCATTTACTTTTATTAATGCCGTACTAGTTATTATTATTATTTATATTTATTATTATCATTTATTTAAATATAACTATAACTATTATAATTTATTATTATTATTTATTAATATATATTATTATTTATTATAATTTATTATAATTAATTCTAATTTATTATTATTTATTACTAATTATTATTATTTGTTATTATTTATTATTATTTATTATTATTTACTATTATTTATTATTATTTATTATTATTTATTATTATGTATTATTGTTATTATTTTTACTTATTGAGTGAATTCTGTCAACAGGAGACCCTTCCGCTGCTAAAAATCTGTGAGGTCGTAAGCCTGTAGGCCAGACGACATTTAAGAGGTTTAAAGAGGTTTTTAGCTTTAATTTGTGCCCAAACAAACTGTAAAACACTATAACCCATTTTGGCAGGAGGGGCCGTTGACAGACAATATCCCTTATATATTATTATTATTATTAAGGTTATTCTCCAATAGTCGTTTTTTCCTGGTCTTTTTTATTTTGTGAAATAGAAGATATATAAATATTTTAGGTGCGAAAAGGAAAGAGATAAAGACTTTTTTTTATTCTATCACTTTTTTTTACTTTCCATACTTTATTTTGAAAAAAAGTTTTGCACTAGAAAAATAGTGTTCTACTATAAAAAAGTCTATAGAGTAAGACTTTTTTATGAAAAAAGATGGCTTTTACATTTTCCAAGGAAAAGGGTTAAAGATAAACAAAGTCAACAATAAAATTGAATTATTAATAAAATTGAATTATTTTATGCATCAAATGCAATTATGTTAGATAGAAAATAATGTTATCGAATATTCTTAGATTGACTTCGAAAAAATCGGAAATGACCTCGAATGATCCTGAAATTATGACGAATTGTATATGGAAATCCTTCTGGTACAATTAGGCTAGTTTTATTTTAATATTTGCACTAAACTGTAAAGTTGCGATATTGGAAATAGTTTAATGTTAAGTTAAATTAATAGTAAACGAAAAGTTGTACCGCGCATATAAAATCGTGTAAATAGAAGTAAAATTTAAAATTAATTAACTGTGAATAAAGTTTTAAGTGTATATTTTTTATATTTTAAAAAAAAAAATGATTTTCGTTCATCGATGACGGATATTTTATATCCGAAACGCATCTGATATTTATATTTAAAAAAAAAAGTTGTTTGAAAAGTAATATTTTTTATTGAATTATTAAATTTAATAATTTATCAATTTTAAGTGTTATTATGTAAAAACATTTTGTGTATTATTTTGAAAGCTGCGTACTGAAAATTTCTACAACATTTCTACAAGATATTTTGGTTAGGAATATTGGTTGCTGTATTGTTTTTCCTGTTGTTGTGAACAATTAAAGTGTTGAATACTTAATAAAACCTTGTGTGCTTGCTTATTAATTAGTGATCGAACTCAGAAGAGATTGGGGAGTCACATTAATCGAATTGAGAGTAATGCCAATTGTAAGTAAGGTTTAAAAAACGTAACAGTAAATTAAAATTGTTTATTATTATGTTTAATTACATATATTTTAAAATAATGATGTCGCGATTATTCCCGGAATTTATTTAGATTTCTTTAAAATATTGCGACGCGGTTGCATAGACTGACTTCACCACAGTTCTGAAAACATAGCGTTCTGGATATAAAGTGAGCTAATATTCATCAAATATTTTAATTAAAAGCTCAACAATGTTATTGATTTTGGGAAGTTCAATCATAAAAATATTAAAGTAAGCAGTATTATCCCAACAAAAATAAATTCTGTTGTACGAGAAAATAAAAAAAAATATAACTGGAAGTGATAAACCGTAAGTTGGGAATTGGGATGCAGAACTGTTGTGAACCATACTAAATGTTTATGTACCAAGTTTCATCCAATTCGTTGATAATCGATGTTACAGATGTTATAGAGCTTTCAAAAAAACAGGTGCTCGAGGGACTTCCTACAATATTGTTTACTATCGCTCAAAAACTAACCAGTTCCTTGCCATACGTATTTGCTTCTTTTTCCAAAGTGTCATCAAAATTCATTCACGAAAAACTAACCAGTTCTTTGCCATACGTAATTGCATCTTTTTCCAAAGTGTCATCAAAATTCATTCACGAACAAATGTTGTATGCTCCCAACAAGTATTGAAAAAATGGTGACACAACAACCAGTTGTTCGGAAGGCCCCCACCACTTATACCAAAATCCTCCAAAAACTAATCAGTTCTTTGTCATTCAAGTCTCCATCTTTTTTCATTTTTCAAAGTGTTATTAAAATTGATTAATGAATGAACTCGGTTTGCTTCCAACAAACTTTAAAATCAAAGTGTGAAGAGTCCGCAGTTGTATGGTAGAACCCCCACCATATTGATCAATGTGTCCCAGAAGATAATAATTCTTCTTAAGCTAATTTAAGTCTTTTCCATGAGTTTCATCATAATCGCTTTGTTATTATAGGCTGTAGTGTGCATAAAGACATTGAAAAAACAAAAAAAAAATTACAAAAATAAAATGTTTACCGGAAGTGAAAACCCTGAAGAACTGTTGTGAACCATACTAAATGTTTACGTACCAGTCATCCAATTCGATATCAGTACAGATGTTATTGAGCTTTCAAAAAAACAGGTGCTCGGTGGACCCCCACCATTTGTTCAATATCACTTAAAAATCAATCAGTTCCTTGCCATACATATTTGCTTCATTTTCTAACGTGTCAACAAAATTTATTCACGAACGAATGCTGTATGCTCTCAACAAACTGTTATGAAGTGTGATTCAGACTTCGTGATTGGGAGTCGAACCGCTTTTTCACATGCATTAAATTTGCATTGACAGAAGTTTTCATGGTTGTTTTCGTTTCTCCTTTAACCATAGTTTCTTATGCTCAAACTAGAACAATATCATTAATGCCTAATCGCGCTATTTTCATGTATAATCCTTGCAATCATTTCATAACCATTTTTTTTATATACAATTTAGTTGTACAGATTCATTAGTGGGTTTTTTAGTTAATGGTGCGTGCTACTAGTTATTGCTACCATTTTTTATCCTATAAATAGAACGCAATAGATAGCTTCTGTCTCTTATGATTGCATTGATTGCTGGTATAAATTCTATCGCGAAGATAAGACGGTACGGATCCATTTTGGATTCTCGTGCTTTTTTTTCTTAATTTATATGTAAAAAAAAAAAGTTTCACTCAGTGCCGATTAAATAATTCAGTGAATCGAATAGTTTTTATTAGTCCAATTGGGTAGTTGAAATAAAATAAAAACACAAACAAAAAAATTTATATGTGTGTGTCCCGTTTATTGTTTAATTTAATAAACAGACAAAAAACAACAAATCACAAAAAAAATCTTACTACCCATGTAAACCCTCTTATTTTTCGATTAAATGTCTGGCAGATAACAGCTGTTCAGTTTGACGTGTGGTGATATATTTTTCGGGCTGGAAACTTTTGATTTTTCCTATTTTGCATGCGGTTCATTATAATGAGCTGACGAAAAGTCAATTTTTGATCACTAAACTTAATTTAAATAATCTAAAAAGAATAAAACGTGATGTTACATAGTTCAATAAAATAAGTTTTTATGTTTGTGAGTTCCAATTCAGTGTTATACGTCGATTGTTTGCATTTGCTAGGTTAGACTAGCCATTTTTGTTTTTCGCCCGAATAAGGCTTGACCATTTGAAACAAAAATTGCAAAGTTTAACGCAATGGTCAATTTAATACATTAATAGATAAATTGCGTAGCTTAAGTTTCACGGCAACAATCCAAGATTAGTTTTATTAGTAATATGTCATTTGTTTCTGATAATAGAAAACTATTAATTATTAATATAAAATTAAAAAGAAATTATTAATTTGTGTAAGTGCAGTATTGTATTTGTCCTTAAGATAACAGTTAATTAATCGAGAAGTACGAAAATTAACTTTGTTGTGAACCTGTAAAGTAAAATGAAGTTAATTTTAATTGTGTTAGCACGAACAAATGATACAATAGTTAAACATAAGGAGAATAATCTAACAATAAAATAAATGTCAAAACACTTAACTGACTTGGCTTTCTTAAAAGTGCCTGTGGTGTTTCGGCTTGTGGAAGACGTCGATAGTGCCGAATATTAACGTTGAGCCTCTGTTGTTTGGCTATTTTATGCATTGTAATACCTGTTGCATACGTATATACGGGATCGAAAGACAACAGGACTAAGGAAGATATAAACTATATGAACCACCAGACTACCCTCGCTTTCATCATTTTAACGACTATTGAGGCTCTATAATTGTTTTGTTGACGGGGTTAGAGCGAATGGTATTCACAGGATTGACAAATTAGATTTCTACCAGACAGCGGGACGACTCGATCGATTTAATCAAACAAAAAGTGAAAAACAAAAACAACACATATTGCCGTCTGAAACGATTTCTGAGTAATAGCCCGTGATTCATAATTTTAATTTACCGGATGTATCACGATCACATCGTTTATCATCTTAACAACCATAAACAAATTATCATCCAGCTTTCTATCCAATTTCAACTTTGCAACTGAGAAAGATGAGGGATATGAGGGGCTAAAGTGCAGGTAAGGATGAACTGGCCGTACCATCGGTTGAGTCACGTAAATAGGGTTTATATAAATATACCTTTACATATTAATGAATATGGATGTGTATGTATATATGGATGCATGCAAGTGTGTATGTTTATGGTCGATTATATGTTCGTGGTGGTGAATCTGAGGGTGCGCGGATGGATAGATGTGTGACTAGGAATTTATACAGCGATGCGAATGTTATTGTATTCCATCTATAACACGAACTTATATGATCTCGTTAAACGACGTACCATTCAAAAAGGTAAGATAATTTAAATCATCAGAGAAGAGCCAAATCATTGATGGTGTAATGTTTGGTTCCCCTTCATCTCTAATATACTACTAACGTTTTCATACTGTTTTCATTAAATTATAAATTAGAAACAGAAGGTACTAACCTTATTTACTATGTGTGTTATTGATTTAATTTTTTTTGTACTATGCCTTAGATAAATTCAATTTAAATTCACTCAAACGAGCTGATTGTTTAAGAATTTGTAAGACAACATCCGAAGTCGTTTCTACCTATGTATATTCCTTTTAATGGAGACCAATTCAAATCAAATGGCATTTATCAAAACAGAAAGTTAAAGAAAAAATAAATGTAAATGTAAGAACCAGTTATCCGATTACAGTTTAGGGTGGTCTAGTTTTGGTGGGAATCACCTGATCGCAACGAAAATATCTGATCATTATCAACGAGTCTTGCAGAATTGGCTCCTGAATATATTCTTGGTATTTCTTTCAAAATAATAGTGAACTTACAATAAAGCAATATGTCGCTATAACAAGGAAACTCGAGGCTATATTATTACTTCTTTTTGTTATTTTTTTTTCTCGTCCGCTGAATGCAGGGCCCTCGATTATGTGAGGGATGTGTGTGTGTATGGAGATATACGGATGTGCTGGGGTGCATGGGTGTGAGTATGCAAGTGTGTGAGATTGTGAGCGTGTGCATGGGTTAAAGTCAGGGGGTTGTGGCGTGGTGATTGCGGTTCTTTTCATGTGAGGGGGTTGCCAGAGTCTACTCATCTTACTTAGTTTGTTTTTCTATTATGATCCGTTTTTTTTCGAACTACGCGTACTGTACAGTTATTTGTGCTGAAGTAGCAGGATTTCTTTCTCGACCCCATAGATTGCAGCTAGTCTGGGGCTATAAATAATTCTCGCTAGGTACGCTTCGTAGTTAATAATCGAAGCAGCGCTTCATTACAAAACATAGAAAACATGGTGGGAAAAAACACCTGTTGTATGGTGGACTCCCCAACTCTTTCTTCAATATACTTCAAAAGATGATAAAATCTTGCTCGTGTTACTTAAAAGCTTTTATCAATGTTTCATGAAAACCGATAGGTAATTGTAGCCTACATTAGTAATAAATCCCTGAACAAATTTTTTTTAACCGGAAGTGACAAACCGGAAGTTGGTATGCAAAAATATTTATTTTTTTTCAACTTGAAAATTGAAATTTGAAATGCATCGAGATCTTCTATTTTAAAGTGAACCTTGATCATCTGCTAAAGTTTCATCAAGATCCTGGGCAGGAATGTCAATCACCCACCCACCCAAACACAGACGTACACCAACATTTTTATTGGCTATTTAGATAGAGAATGGTCCAAAACAAAAGAAAAAACAAAATTTGGGGTATGTAAGATTTTTTTTTCTCGATAGATTGCATTACTTCACACAATTTGTGGTGAAGTACAAATTTTGAATTTACCTGGATTATATTCCAGAAATGAAATAAAGTTTTATTTACGGAACTCCTTTTGCAGAACGAAACATAGTAGGGCTACACACTTTTCCCTATTATTTTTTTTTAAATTTAAGGGACCGTTTATTGCTGAAAGTAAATTATTATAACTAAAATAAAAGAAAACGAAAACATTTTCGATTTGGTAAAAAGCGAAGTTTTAGAAAAAGTGACCTGCCAATAGATGTCGCTGCTTAGACCGGCAGACTTTTTAATTTGAAATTACCAAGCGAAATACAGTGCAATTAGCAAGTGTGTATGATCTTAAACTTAAACCAAACAAAAAAAAACTAATTTAACTGCACATAAACAAAACAAAATAGTATTAGACTAAATTTTAGTTTTAGATTTTATTGGATGTATGTATACGAAAGCAATAGATATATTACCATTTATCTGGTTTTAGAATTATAATTCATTTGACTGAAATTTTGGAATTTATTTGGCTAGGAAACTCATTTTTGAATTCGTAAATATAAACCGAAAAATTTATTGAGATAAACTTGAAATGCTTTCAAATTGAGCAATTTAATTAAAATTAATTCATAAATGTATTCAAATTTCAGTCTAGTAAATTATAATTCAAGTAAATATCTTTTCAAAATGGTATTGCATTTAAATAAATAAAAACACGAATTTTTAGGTTCATTAAATGCCCAAAAAAATTCGTTAAATGCCGCTCGGATTATTACAGCATTGTTGAGTAGCCTAGCGGTAGCTTACTTTCAAGTTCGTAGGACCCGAGTTCTAAGTTTTTTTAAGAAAAAATTAGCAACCTTCAATACACCGGTTTTCCAATTAACCGATAATCATCTAATATATCGTTGATAAGTTGGCAAAAACTATGAGCTGATAAACCATATAAAAAATTCAAAGTCTAAAAGCTATAAGCTATGAGGTCTTGAAATGAAACTCGACCAAAAAAGTAAGTGAATTGATAAAATTAATACAGATAAAGGACATTTGTTGACTGTTTACGTTCCTATATGGATCATGTACGGCAGAAAAATAAATTTTCCTTTACAAACAGCCCTCACTACGCTATTGAGTGGAGTAAAATCTATCATCTTTGTCTTGGGCTGTGTCTGATGGTACAAATCTAAACCATGGTTTGACATGTATATATTTTAACGAATTAAAAATGAGTATAATTTTACTTTATACGAAAACAAATTTACACATTTCACAAAATCTTAATTCTATTTATCACTATGAAATTTGATAACTTCGGTGTCGTGGTCAGTTTTGAAATTATAAAAACATATATTTAAAAATAAAATTTTGTACACCGACTTACTTACACTAACGCTGACGAAGTAAAAATTGTAATCCATTATTTTAAAAATAAAAAAATATATTTAAGAAATTGGATTTGTTATAAGACTACAACAATTTTGTAGAATGATGATGCAAAGTCAATATAAAATATTGAAAGATGATCACCCTAAAATATGGTTCAAGTTAGACTGTGACAGTTTAAACATTTAAAATTAAAATTGAATTCAGCAAAATTAAATTTACACAAACTACTGTATTGTTAACATAATACCATGTAACCTACTGACCTACTGAAAAAAGCAAAAAAAAGGAAGGCTGTCTGCTGGCCGTCACAACCGACGAAATCTAGAAAACCGCTAAAGGCATTTCAAAAATGTTTTTTTCTAAAAATTGGTATACTCAAAAGGAAGAGCTGAAAGGACGATGTGTTCGATAACTGTACCGGAAGTGTGTCAAAAAAAAGAGTTTCAAAACAAGAAAATTTGCATATTTTTTGCTTATACACGTTCATTTTAAGTGATTACGGATGGGAACATTGCATTTGGAGAAAGCTCGATGGTCGGAATTGGTATGTTAGGCCAAAAACTAGATTATTGCATTATATTTTTTTCAAAAAAATGTTGTCAAGTGTGTCAAAAGATGATGATTTTCAAATGATTTTCATTTTTTTTAACCAATTTTTTGGCAAACACTAAAATTAATTATTTGTATGACATGAAATTTAATTGATTGAAAATGGAAATTTTTGATTTTGTTATAATTTTTGAAATATTTTTGGAATTTCGAAAAAAATTTGTAGTGTTGATTTTGTAAGAATTTTCGGAATATTTTTAGAGTTTTGAAAAAGTTAAAATTTTTTATTCCAATATAATTTTTGGAATTTTGAAAAAAGTTTTATATATTTGATTTTGTTGTAATTTTTGCGATATTTTTAGAATTTTGGAAAAAGTTAATTGAATTTTTGATTTGGAAAAAGTTTTAATGTTTGATTTTGTAATATTTTTTGAGTTTTGAAAAAAATTTGTATATTTGATTTTGTTATAATTTTACAAATATTTTTGGAATTTTAGAAAAAGTTTGGTTTTTTGATTTTGTTATAATTTTTGCAATATTTTTAGAATTTTGAAAAAGTTTCAATATTTGATTTTATTATAATTTTTGCAATATATTTAGAATTTTGGGAAAAGTTTGAGTTTTTGAGTTTGTGAATTAAGAAATTTTGGAATAATTTTAGAATTTTGAAAAGTTTCAATTTTTGATTTTTTAATAATTTTCGGAATATTTTTAAAAATTTGAAAAATTTTAAATGTTTGATTTTATTATAATTTTTGAAATTTTTATAAAGTTTGTACTATGATTTTGTTATAATTTTTGGAATACTTTCAGAATTTTGAAAAAAGTTTGAGTTTTTAAATTATGAATTTTTGCAATAATTTCAAAATTTTGAAAAAATTTAAATTTTTAATTTTTTTATAATATTTGTGATTTTGAAAAAAATAATTTTTGATTTTGTTATAATTTTTTCTGGTAGAAGCAGGAGTCTATTTGCTTGCTTCATGCTGTAGTACAATAATTCTTTATATCGTCTCATTTCCTAAGAAACTAGGAAGAGAGTATTATGCCCACCAATTGTGTGATGTTCAACATGTAGGGTTTGCAAAAAATCTACAAATGAAAATACTGAAGTAACAACAATATGAGTACTGCATAAATGTGTTAACAAAAAGTTAGGGCTTGACAGTTACGTCTAACAGCAAAGACTAACTCCGGAGTGAAACACTTTTTATTCCATCTGTGATTCTGCAACGTTACATGTTTTGCATTAACACAATTTAACATTAATATAATAACAATACAGATAACTTTTGATTTTCCACGAATTATCAAATGAATAACTTCATAAATTTGTTGTTATTGTATGTTTACATCATCTTTACATAAATATTTTTAGTTTTTATTATTATTTCTTTTGTTTTAATATAAAAACGAAACAAAAGAAATGAGATGTATGAACTCTTTTCGTTCTATATTTTTTTGTATGGAAGCCTGAAAACTCTAAATTTATATTTTCAACAAATTAGATGATGGTATGGCTGTATTTGAAAAAGGGTGATTCCTATTTTTGTTTATATCTTTCAATTAGCAGAAAGCAACACAATATGCCTTTATGTAGAATCAGTCTGTATTATTTATGCATCTTTTTGGTAATTTGATGTAATTGTGTTATTAATATCGATAGCTACAAAGTTAAAGGATGCTATGCAACCAACTTTTTTCTCTTCCGTTAAGGATAAGAAAAAAATTTATTTATAGCTGCATTTTTGGAAAATATTTTTGAGTCGTAATTTTTATTTTCAAGTAAACTCATTAATTGAATCGGAATCATGTTTTATATTTTAAAGTAAAAATATATTAGAGTAAAATTAAGCTGAAATCGTGATGTTATAATTTAAAAATATTACAATTTTTTCTTTCAAATACAATAGAACAATAGAAAAATACAGCTCAACCTTTTGTTTTTCTTTTTTTGCAAAATAGCGACGCCAATTTTTGTTTAGCCTTCTGCTCGAGTGCTTTCAGCTCGAAGAAATCGTTTTGCCTGTAACGGGGCTAATTTCTATTTGAAGAAGTGATGTCAGCGTTATAAAATGTTTCTGTTAGGAATACGAAATTTTGGTCTGAGTAGCACAATCAGCACAACTCAAGCACAATACAGTACAACCTTTTTTTTTTCAAAGTGGCAGGGCTTGAGAATTAAGTAAAGTCTGCCTTTTATTCATTGCTCATATGCAATTCCTTCTGAGTAGCACAACCAGCACAACAAGAGTACATAGTACTTTGTTTTTCATTTTTTTTTTTCAAAATTGCGGGGCTAACTTCTGCCCAACCTTCTGCTCGAATGCTTTCTGCTCGAAAATATCTTTCTGCTCGAAAAATCGTTTTAGCGTGCCAACTTTTATTTATTGTTGATATGGGATTCTTTTTGAGTGGCACATCCAGCACAATTGTAGCACAGTACAGCAAGCCTTTTTCTTTGTATTTTGCAAAATGGCGGGGCTAACTTGCGTTCGAAAAATGGTTTTAGCGTGGTTTAAATTATTCTGTTGGTGATACGATATTTTTTCAGTAGCATATCCAGCACAACTTTAACACAATACAGCACTTCTTTTGTTTTTGATTTTTTCTCTAAAATAGTGGTGCTAACTTCTTTTCGAAAAAAATTATGCTAACTGTGTAAAAAATTTCTGTTAGGGTTACGAAATTTTTGCCTACGTAGCACAACCAGCACAACCCGACAACAATACAGCACAACTTTTGCTTTTAATTTTTTTCAAAATGGCGTGGCTAGCTTCTGCTCAAAAGTCGTTTTAACGTGCCAAGTTTTTTTCATTGATAATATAGAACTATTTCTGAGTAGCACAACCAGCACAACCTTAGCACAATGCAGCACAAACTTTGCTTTTAATTTTTTTCGAAATGGCGGGGCTAGCTTCAACTCAAAAATCATTTTAGCGTTTTTAAGTTAATCTGCTGTTGGTACAAATCTGTTTTTGAGTATCACAAGTAGTACAACTCTAATACCGTACAGCACACCCCTAATTTTCTTTTTTTTCCAAAATGGCGGGGCTAACTTTTACTCGAAAAAATGATTTTAGTGTTATAAAATTTTTCCACTAGGGATATGAATTTTTTTCTGAATAGTACAACCAGCACAACTCGAACACAATACAGCACAACCTTTATTTTTCAGATATTTCAAAATGGCGTGGCTAGCTTCTGATCGAAAAATTGTTTCAGCGTGCCAACTTTCATTCATTGGTGATATGGCAATCTTCCTGAGTAGCACATTCAGCACAACAAGAGCAAAATACAGCACAATTTTTGTTTTTTATTTTTTCCAAAATGGCGAAGCTAAGGAAGGTGACATTATTTTATATAGCATAATGACATACGATAGATATTTCTTTGAGGTATTGTTGTTTTGGCACAACAAGCAGTTCTGAACTCTCAAAAATGTATTCCAACTTTTAAAAATGGCTAGATGAGTAAAAAACCTAGCAAGTTTTGTGATAAAAAACTTGTCAAAATTTATCATGTCTTGTATTTATCATGGCAAAGCTATCTAGTAGCCATTGGCTATCTACTAGCCGCTGTCTATTACGACTCGCGCTGTTTTATTCATTCAGGATATATGCCTTTTAACAAAAATTACAGTTTCTAGCGGAGCCTCTTGGATCTCTTACTGCTTCCACAAGAATAAAAAATAAACTAAGCCAAAAAAAAACTAAAGCGGGAGACCACATCTGGGAGTAGAGCAAACACAAGCAATGAACGTGGAAAAACATCTCAAAAAGGCAACGTTAAAAGCAACTTGGAGTGCAAACACAACAACGATCGTGGAAGAACATCTGGAGGGAAAAGCGGAGGGAAAAGACCCTTGTTTTACAGCAGAAACCAAAAACAGGAGATTGTGGTTATGAAAAGTTTTGCTTTTTATTTGAAGTGCACTGTACCTGTCTGGTAGGTACCAGCTACGGAAGTATATGAAAAAACTGTTAGGTATGCAGATGTTTTTGGGGATTTACTGTCAAAAAGCACTAAAAAATGAAGTTTGAAGGTAAACGCTTCAAGTTGGGGCATTGTGTAGTACCCTGCGGCTATAAGCAAACAGTTAACTGGCTTAAGGCAGTTTCACCTAGATTAAGGTGGCATGCGCTTATGGCGGAAAAGAGAAATAAAACAAAAGCTGCTGAACAAGCTAACAAAAAACCCCTCTCATCGCTGAAAGTTCAGAACTCAGGGTAATTGGTTAAAAGATGGAAATTTCTGGAAAACAATATGGGAACAAAGGTGAACTTTCGAGTATAGGGAATCAATGAAAGATTTTCAGAATTCTTTTTGGAGATAGGAAATGTATTAAGAATCAGTAGTGTAAAGACACCATGCATGGGCCACGAAGACAAACAGGACATAAATGGAGACTTGTGGTGATATTCTGGAGGTTCTACCTATGATTTCATGATCACCTTCAAAAGCGTAGGAATTAATCTCGACAGAGAAAATGGAAAAAGAAGAGGTTGTCTGTCACGACAAGACACTCACTTATCAAAGGTAAGCTAATGAATGAAATTTTGATTTAGGATTCTAAAATTCCAAAAAAAACTAACTGCTATTCGTTTTGATATCAAAATTAATATTGGAAAGAATTTTGTTTTGTAACACAATGGAGGATATCAAACATTTTGGCTTTTTTTCACACAAATTCAATGTTCGAAAAATAGAACCTGATTTTCATAACAGGGATCTGGTGATCATAAAGGTCAATATTACCATTGGGAGCACATTTCTAGAGGTAGTAGTACAAAAGGTCTTTTTTGCTACAACTGGAACGTATAGATACCATCACCAGCCTGTAGAGTTTTGTCACACTTAATAACCATTTAATTATTTTAAGGATGAAATTAAGGATTGGAGAATGTGGATGCATTTTAAATAATTTACATTTTTACCCAATTAGATGTTTCAAATTATCTTTAAACACGTATGCCTGGAATGTATGTAAACACATTCTGATTAACAGAGTTTACAAAAATTACAGATTCCCATTAAATTACCTTTACGATGAGCTATAAATAACTTAAATCGTTATCAATCGGTAGTCATTGTGGTCCTCATCAAAATTTTATTTAAAAAAAGACGGCATTTTTATTTGTCATTGGCTATTTGTGTACGAAATTGTATCTACATCAGAGGGGTCAGTTTAGGTGCTTAAGCAAATTTTGTTGAGTTATTGCTCTAAAAAGTCTTTTACTAAATAACAAACAGTCAGAAAAAATGGATGCTTACTCTATTGTCATCAAAATTGAACAATTTGCTTGAAGATGTTTTTACTTTAATCCGAATGAAAGTTATATCAATAAGATGTTTACCTCTGCTGAAAGTCAAAAACCATTAATGTAGTAAGAGAATATTCCACTACCTCATAATGGTCGTAGTCTCCGTGATACAATTTGACAAATATTGTGATAATAACATAGTAACAGTATACTGAATACATAATAGTACAAGTACTAGCTAAAACCATTTTCAAATCAAAATTGTCGTGCATAGCTGGCAGAACGAAAGACAGGACAGGAATGGAAAGAGTCCACCAGCTATCAAATTCGGCAAAGACAACGGACTGTGAAAATCAATGGTAGCAGAGATGTAGAAAAATGTGGTTTTATGGATACAAAGAAATTTATTTAAGTGAATTTAAGATATAACATTCTGTCATTATTGCTTGGCCTCATGCCTGATATAGAACAACTAATCTAATCGAACCCAGAATTCAAAACCATATAAACTTAAAATTTTCACAATTAACTACAGAAATAAATAGTTTTTTCTTCAAAGGTTAAAAACTTTGGAGTGTACGAATCTCTCGCTCTAATTAAATACTTTTTCCTTTTCCTTTGTTTTAGATAGTGCTTTTGAGAAAATTTTTGACCATTTTGAAATGTTGTTTTGAACCATTAAACTTTTTATTCGCATCTAGTTTTGCTAAAATATTCACAAAAGTATTTCTTGTTATCCCTGTGTGGTTGGATTCTTATCTTTATTTTAATACTGTGGGTTTTCTTTTCAGCACAAGCTGACAAGCATTCTCTCTCTCACAAGTTTTCTTTTTGTTTTGCCCTGTATCAGTCGAGATTCTATTATATAAAGTGTCTCTTACAACGTTGATGATGTATGAATATATTTTATTTGACTAGAAATGTATAATTAAATCATTAAAATCTAATTTAATATGGAAAATAAGCATTTTTTACCTTAACGGTTATGGTTTTAATTAGTTTACTATTTAGTAAGAAAATTTTTAACAAACAAAACTAAATACTAAGTTCTTTTAGTCGAAATACTTTTGGTTTTTGATGAGTTTGATTCAAAGTAGGAAGGTGACTCTTCGGTTCTTTTTTATTTAGTTTTTTGAATAAATTAAGCCAATATTTGACTATTACTACCATATTATTTCTAGACGTCGGTATATTCGGTGTATTATTATTAACAGCGATGAAGATCATATAAGGAAGAATTTATTGACAGTAAGTATATCATGTTTTGATAGAGTTGCCTTAAAAGTACTTAAAATATTTTATAATAAATAAAACTTATTGTTTTAAGTTCTTCAATTAATTCTTGATTTATCTATTTCATTTTATTTAATTATCAAATATTTAATCAATTTAGTCTCTACAAATAAAATAAATAATAATTCAATGAGCTTACCAAATATCACCATAACCACAAATAAAACCACTTAAAAATTCACTCAAACTAATAAATCTTAAAATCATTATAAATCTTAAATATATACCTTTTAAATAATTTCAATAATTTTCCAATAATTTTCCTGTTTTTTCTTTTTACGTTTTATTTATTTTCTTCATTTGCTTTAAGTATTTTCCATTTCCACAGAGTTTTATTTTTCAATAATCCAGAAAATTTGAATATAATAATTTTATTTACATTTGAAACAAGATTAATAAAAAAAAATTTTAAATTTCAATTGGATTTTCCTGCAATTTTTTTTTTCTGCAGTTAGTTTTCAACGAAAATTTTGTTTATTCGAATTGATTTGGATATCATTTGTTTTTTGTTTTTTTTTATAAAATAAATATAAATTGTTGATTATTATTGATAGGCATTAGAATTAATTCGAACGAATATTAGGGTTTAATTTGAAATATTAATAGTTGAAGGAAAATTGACACAAGGTTGATTTTGAGAATCTGTAAAATGTTTTCAGTCTTATGAGCAGCAAATATATTATAAGCAAGAGTAAGATAACTTTTTAATATATTAGGGTATAATTTTTATGATTTCTGTTTTCAATAAAATACAAATTTTTTGCCTAAACAATTTATATTCAGCGACCAACATTAAAAACATTAAAAATTATTTAAGCAACGAATGGTTGTAATAATAATAAAATATTAAGACAATATTAAGATTTCTTTTCCCATAAAATAAAATTAAAATGAAAAAAATTATGAACGAAAGAGAGTCAAGTATTCAGTTTCATCATAACAATTGAATTTCTGCTCGAAAAAAAAAAATTTCAAGAATTTGTCCTTCGAAAGCATAAAATAAGAAAATTTTCATTTTTCCTTTTCCATATTTTATTATTCATGACATTTTGTGTTATATTTCATTTTTTCATATTTTATTTTACTATCGTTTTAATGTACTTATTGGTCGAATGATTTAATTATATTTAAATATTAAAATTTCACATTAAATTGTTATAGATTTTTCTAGAATAATATAATTTTTTTTTTCGTTAAAAGAAAAAAGAGTTATTGTATACATGAACAATTTTGTGACAAATCAACAAAAACTTTATTGCAAGAATTTCAAAAATAAATTTTTAACCTTAACGTCAGTTAAAATGAAAACAATTTAGTGTAGCTCTGGGATTAATAAGCAAACTTATAAAACATTTTAGAAAATAATAAACTACCTTAAATCGAACAATTTGTTCTTCTATGCTATATCAGTAAATTTATAATGGTTTTGTTTACAATTGTCCCAATGCACCTGTTTTAAAATGTAACAACAACACATTTGGAAAACGTTCACACAATAAAAATAAAAACGTAAGAATAAATTGACTCAAGCCAAACGATAAGAGAACAATAACACGACACAACTGTATGCTCTTTTCGATATATGAACGAAAACAGTAAAATTACATTTGAAAATTCAGAAAAAGTTTTTTTTGTTCATTTTCTTTTATGGTAAATGAAAATTATTAGCAAAACATCAGTGAGCTCTTGTGAGCTATTAAAATGCTAATTTTATTTGGTTATTGACACACACGAAAAAAAATTTAACCACAAATAAAATTGATTTGGAAAGATGCAAGTGAAATTATATGGAACTCATTCGAGACAATAAAAGAAGTGAATTTAAGATATAATACTTTGTCATTATTTCTTGACCTCATGCTCAATATAAGAGGACAAGTCATATTGCCGTCTTATAAGGTGATAATATTTGAAACCAGAGTTCAAAACTGTATAAACCTAAAATTTTAACAATGAACTACCGGAAATAATATTTTTATAGACGAAAGCCATTGATAATCTGTTTCTTATTGTTGCGTTTATACTTCATGTATGTACTCAGGCCGTTAAAACTGTTATAATTTTAAAGGTTGAATGAATTTTTTGTCTTGTTTCACATAATTTTTTAATTTAATCGATTACAAATATGTATGTAACATTACGTGATTAGTTCTTAGAGTCCTAAAGTGTTGTTACAATTTGTTCATATCTCAGCGCCACTTTAGTTTTATTGGAAATAAAAGTTTACTTAAACAAACATTGATATGACAAATAGGTGACATTGCTCATGCACATAACAAACGTAAAGCACCTTTTGGATGGCAATGACTGCCGATTTGCAATCTGCTTAAAATGTGTCCGTCAAGAATCTACAACAAAATGTTGGGTATCACTACATCATCACATCACCATTGAATCGAAAAAGTAATTTCTTTTAAATTTTGCATTTTTTAATTGTTCAACATTTTTTATGATAAATCATCGGAAATCAAAAATTCGATGATTCAATACTGAATTACTTCGGTCTGAAAGACCTATGTAAGTATTACATTCATGAGCTCAAAGTGAAATTCTTACCCCCACTTTTTTGGCATTTCTCGACGTTTTAGGACCTACTGATTCTAAAAAAGCAAAAAAAATGTATGTCTGTCTGTCGGCCGGCCGGTCATTGTCTACGCTGCAGGAAAAACCGCTGGAGGGATTTCAAAAATTTGTTTTCTAAAAATAGGTATACTCAAGGGACAGGTCTGACAGGACGCTGTGTTCAATAACTGTACCGGAAGTGTGTCAAAAAAATCATTATGTGTGTCAAAAATAGCAATTTTTCATATTTTTGGCTTAAAAAACGTCAATTTTAAGTAATTACGAGTAGGAACATTAAATTTGGAGAAATCTTGATGGCAGGGATTTGTATGTGAGATCAAAAACTAGATTATTGCATTATAAGTTTGTCAAAAAAATGTTGTCAAGTGTGTCAAAAGAAAGATTTTTATTTATTTTTTTACCCGATTTTTTGGAAAAAAATAAAATTGTTTGTTTGAAATGAAATTTTATTATTATTATAGAGAATTATGGTATTATACGTTTGTAGAAAAAATGTTGTCAACTGTGGCAAAAGAAAGGTTTTTATTTATTTTTTACCCAATTTTTTGGAAAAAAATAAAATTAATAGTTTGTATGACATGAAATTTTATTATTATTATAGGGAATTATGGCATTATAAGTTTGTCAAAAAAATAATGTCAAGTGTGTCAAAAAATGATTTAATATATTTTTTTAGCCAATTTTTTGGAAAAAAAATGTAGCTGTTTTTATGACGTAAATGTTATTAAAAATGAAATTGGACATGGACATTTTTGAATTTGTTATAGTTTTTGAAATATTTTTGGAATTTTGAAAAAGTTTGTATTTTTGGTTTTGTAATAATTTTTGCAATATTTTTAGAATTTCGGAAAAAGTTTTAATTTTTGATTTTGTAAGAATTTTTTGAATATTTTTAGAATTTTGAAAAATTTTTAATTTTTGATTTTATTATAATTTTTGGCATTTTGAAAAAGTTTTAATTTTTGATTTTGTAATAATTTTTGCAATATTTTTAGAATTTTGGAAAAGTTTAAATTTTTAAGAATTTTTGGAATATTATCGGAATTAAGGAAAAGTATAAATATTGGATTTTATTCTAATTTTTGGAATATTTTTGGAATTTTGATTATAAATTTCCGGCAACGTATTGATGTTTCGTGTTAGTTTTGTAATAAATTTTAGACAGAGATAAAACAATACTTGTACTTTAACAAAGAGTTATGTTTGATATACATCGCTGCCCAAAACTAAAAGCCATGTCCTCATAAAAGTTTGTTGCTGAAAACCATATCAAAATCCTTAACTCAGACCGAAGTTTTGATATCTCAGAGCTGTGAGATTTCAGCCTATCCATATTTTTACTACTGAATTTGCACTAAAATGAAAGAAAAATGTGTTTTCTCCTTAAGACATAGCAATCCAAAATATCAACAGGCTTAGACACTGCATATTTGAAAATCCTTATGTTTCATAGAAAAAACAATTCAGGCAGCAAGAACGAATAACAAACTGCCCAATTTGGTTTTGTAAATATTTATTTAATGATCAGTTGAGCGTAAAAATTCGTGAAGACTATAGGATAGAAAATGGATTTTGTTGTTGATTTTATAACCATTACCTTCATGCATGTATAAAATTGTACAATGATTCGCGTTCAATCCACTTGTGTGATAACCCCGCGTACTTCAATGCTATTGAAGTATTAGTTATCGTAAAATATGACATACTACTGGAATAGTAGTGAGATTTCTCTAGTCAAGCTGATAAATTTTAGGTGCTGGCTGATGAACTGTATTCAGTGAATTGTTGCACCCTCCATAATAGTTTTAGTACTTTCCATGCTGCGCCATGCTAGTGCTTGTTAAAAAAAATGAGCATTCATAAAACTCTATGTGTGAGCTTTAATCATTAACGAGATAGTTCGTCAGATGATCAACGACTATGCTAGTAGCTAGATTTTTGATAGTCCAATTTTGGTTTCCTATCATTAAATTATTGGCTAAAGTTACATTTTGTATGTGATAAGATTTATTTTTTAGTTTACCATGCGGTTTAGTTTGCCATGCTTGCAAAAACTTTGGCGATAAGGATATATAACGTCAATTAACAAATTAATGAACTAGAGTGGCAAATCGGAGGACACCTGGCCGCAATCAAAGCATATCTCCGAATCTACTAAAACCCGTACTAAAACCCGAAAAGCGTACAATTTTTCTGAGTAAAAACTTAAACAAGTTGAAGTAGTTTTTCTTTTACTTTCTTCCTTTTTCAGAGATCTTTTTCTTTCTGAGATCTACCTAGAATAAACAAAACTATTGGCTCACAGTATTGAAAAAAACAAATCTTATTAACAGCGGCGTTATGCTATGTCACCAATTATAGAAAATTTCTCTTCTACAATGATAATTGCAATGGATGTTATAGAACAGAGCAATAGTGCTTGAAGTTCACCAATGGTTCTTGTTAGGAAGGCTAATAGTAAGAATATCTTTTGCATAGATTCCCGTAGATTTAACATACACACAAAAAAGTCGTTCATTCATTTCAAACAATTCCTATCAAATCGTGGCATCGTGGTGTGTAGTCCATTATAGAGAATTTGTTTTGTACAAAAAAATAGACAGGATAATTGCAATACATGTTACAGAACAGAGCAAGTGTGCTTGGAGTTCACCGGTGGTGCTTGTTTTGAAGCCTTATGGTAGAAATAGGGTTTGTCTGGATCTCATAAGCCTAACATACACACAAAATAAGGTCGTTTATTTTTTTTTCTTAATAAATGATCTCCTAGGTAAATTGAAAAACACTAGATACATTTGCAACCTAGACTTTCAAAATGCTTTTTGACACATCCCACTAACAAAATCATTTTACGACAAAAGGTTTGCAATGCCCACAAACAAAACAATGTGCAAGTTGATGAAAAAAGTTATAGCACATTAGCTACATAAATTCTTGTATCGCGTGTAGCAGACCGTCTGCGAATTATTTCAACGACGTTTGTAGAACATGTTGCCATGTTATAAGAGATATCAAACTTAATAAAATCTTTGAAACTAACTATTAATATAGATAAAAGAAGATTCGCACTTTAGGAGATAAAAAATCTTGGATAGCAGGAGAAGACGCTTTGAGAAAAGACCCAAGCAAATTTACAGGCATTGTTTTTTTTTGCGCCAATACGGTAAATAACGTCAGACGGGTAACGGGAATGTGACTGAATGGTACTAGAAGTCGTTCACAATTTTTTTGATACAACAACTTGAGTAACTGACCTCCTAACCAAAAAAACAGACATTCAACCGGACTTATTAAACCTAAAGTGCGTTGGATTTCCTTAAAGTTATGCTAACAGATGAACCAGTTTAATTCAACTGTGACTATTCATGCACCTTCTTTGTAAGTTGCGATGGTAGTAACATTGGAATTGGGGTTTAATGATGAAGGCGGTTATAGACCAATAACGTTTATGTCTCATAAGCTAAGCTGAAACCAAAGAAACTATACGGTCACCAAAATAGAATGTTTGTCAGTAGTGTTATCGATAGAAAATTTTTATCCGTATTACGATGGCACCATGTTTAATATTGTTGCAGGTCATTCTAACCTGTTAGCCAAACCAAAGATATCATGTTAACCTGCTAACCTAGTTGAAGTCTTAACCAACAAGCATTCGATTTTTCGATTAAACATATCAAGGGATCTGACAACCAGACCTCTAACATATGATGATGTATTAGTAGAATTCAATAAATGCTTACAATAGGTATGTATTGGTATTCAATCCAAAAATTTAAAAAAGATAAAGCTTATGTAACCTTACCAGCAAAAGTTGTAGGTAGTCCTGATGGTTATCCTTAGCTAAAAGTATGTAGTAATATATTTTACATAAGACCAGAGCCACAACTAAGGGATAAACCATCTTCAACAACTAAGTGGTATTTATGGTTTCCACACTCTATGATATCGCAAACGTTACAGGAAGAACAGAATAGCTTGCCGCTTACAGTGAGATGAAAAAAAAATTGAAAAGAAACAAATTTTGCTGACCGAAAATCTTTTAAGTGTGAAGACCATCGTATTAAAGCATGAGATTGACAAGAAAACAAAGGTTCCTAACTTTACTTTGAGGCCACCTCTTTGTGATCCATTCATAGTTGAGAGACCATGACGACAAATCTATTGTGATTTTATGATCAGATCTGCGTTCTACCAATGCAAAGTGTTACATTTTGTTCGTTGTTTTGCTGCATGCAATCATGTAAAGTGCATTCATAATGGTTTTTAATATTTACAATGTTATCGAGACCATTTGCTCAGATACTGGTATCCATTTGACGGGAAAATAATTCAAAACCCTCTAGATAAATTTGAAATATGAAGACTGCCACAGAGATTTGTCACGATCAAATGAAGCCGGGTGGGATAAAAAATTGTTATGCCCGCCAAACTACGTGATATTTAACAGGTAGCATTTTATAAGAAATCTACACCAACTCTAGAACAACAAACTAATAGTAGAAACTAAACTCCTCTTCAACCACCAAACATTTTCATTTTCATGTATAATACGGCCACATTTCATTTTTTCATTAACAAACAATAAGTATACATAATCTTCGGACTTCATGTAAAAAGACATCAAAGGCAAAATAGTTTTTTTATATGTTTGAATTCTCTCAAAAATATTTCGAATTTTAATTGTTATATTTTACCTCTTTGCTAAATAAAACGAAACGGAAGAGTTCATAGATCAACAAATAATCACTCTCTTTTTTTACCTTGTTTTTAATTTTATAAATACCATAATATTTTTAAATCATTTTGAGTTGGAAATTAAACCTAAAACAGATATGTTTTAGGAACAAAAAAATTATTATGTGTTGTGATTGTTGTTTTTATATTTATATATGTAAAAAATAATTATTTTATAATGAAATGAAGTTTTAAAAATATAACACAAAAGAAAATGTTTTTCTATTTGTATGATTATTGTAAATAAAGGAGCGATGTAATTAATTACGACTAAGTTTATTAAAATATATTGAACGCATCTTGTTAACATAAACATGATAAGTGGTTCTTAACAAATTTGGATTGCGTTGATTTAGTATAACATCTTTAATGAGAAAAACTAGTTCCTGTCAGATTAAGATTAAATTGTTTTTGTCGAAGAAACAAAAAAGCTGCAAAAGGAGTTATCCCAGTTTTTGCACTATAATGGCGTATTCGATTTGCATCCCTTTTCTGGTGTTAGTTGCAAAAAACTGCATGAGTGTAGAATTTTGAATAAAACTTTAAAAAAACCTAAAACTGATCCACTCAAAACTCACTGTAAACAAACTACAACTGAAAAAAAATATTCAATGAAACTACAATTTAGCAGTTCAGTGGTCTTTTTTCGTCTGAACTATAAATATGTTATTTGTAAATAAATATGTTATTTGTAAATGTTTTAAATTCAATAAATACTTAGGAAAAATACCTCTATATTATCAAAAGCCTCTATATTACTTCTACGAAGTTAACAATTTTACATAAGTTCCGCTTTTCCATGTAAGTTGCACAAATTGCTTCCATTTCATCACCAGATGAATCTGAACTTGTTAAAAGTTCATTTACCGTAAGATACTTTCGGTTTTGATTCATTATTTGCATTTATTATTTAAATACAAAATTTGCAGTTTCTCAAAAAACTCACTCTATTTGACAGTTGAAAAAAGTGCAAACTCTGTTAGTTTTTATGTACTAAACTGGTAAACCGAACTTAAAAAACTTAAAATAAGCAATAAAACTTGTAAATCGAACATGAATAACTGCACTAGTGTAGTGAAACTTATAAACCGAATTTGAAGCACTAAAAAAGTTTGCACTAGTGCGCACGAGTTGCGTAAATCGAAGACGCCATTAGTGTTCTACAAAATATGAGTTAAAGATAGATAAAAAGAAAATTTGCTGGTTTAATTGTGAATCAAATGAAGGATACGATGAGATAACTTACGTTGAAACTTACTGGATAGAAAACGAGAAAACTGGATGAAGATACAAATCATCTTAATGGATTTCTAGCCTGATCAACATTCAAGACACAATTAATGTAAGCTTTTTTATATTTTTGATTTATTAAAATTTTGTGTCATAGCTAATTTTTTTGTATTAAATTATTACATTTTGTGTTAGCTAAAGTTTTGATGAGTAAAATCACTCAACAGTGTGAGTTAGGGATTTTTGCTTGGTAGATTCCAGAAAAACCGTACACATCCATATAAAGTTAAAATTATAAAACCCTTGGATAATAGATACCATAGGTATCTATTGCAATAAAAGTTTATTGCGACAAAATATTAGTGACATCACCCTGCGCTCTACGGAATTCCGTTCATGAGAGTTTTGCTATTTGGCCACCAAAATCAATAATAGAATGCTGGTTAAACAGGTTTTCCATTTTATCAAAATTGGAACACTAAACCCGTTTCGTTAATGTTTGACACAAAAGCTCTTGATGTACAAAAATCAATCAAATTTTGGGTAGTAGAAGTTGAAAACAATATAAAATGGAATTTTCATACTTTAATCCTCGCTAAAATTAAAAAACTGGAGTATCTGAGGAAAATTTTTAAACAATGAACAGCGGTTATCGATATATAAATTACTTATTCATCCATGTTTGGACTCTTTTTCTCATTTTTATGAGGAACAAGTCCAAATCAGCTTGAAATGCCTAGATCTCGTCCCAAAACAACCTAAGTTTAGTTGATTGACAATGGAAAACATACCAACGAGCTTAATTCATTACGAAATAGAACAAATGTTGCTGATTTGACGATAACAAACAAACATATTATGATGGAGAAGAAAATATTCTCAGGAGTTTAAATCAATTTTATCTGAATCTCTTATCTGTTTTATCTCACCACTTTCTGGGTTCGCAAATTTAAAACTGACAAAATGTAAAACAGTATTTCTTATGTTTTAAGTTCTTCACTGTTTTAAAAGTCATTTTGGCTGATAATCATAATAACCCAACTTTTAAAAGTCAATACCTACACGGTTCTCAGAGAAGCATAAAATATTTACTTACCCTCAAGACTTCGCTCTGGGTGTTGATAAAGTTTAGATTTTGATAAAGTTTTCGGCAAAAAACTTTTATAAGGACATTGTTTTTAGTTTTGGGCAGCGATGTTTATAGCTTGCCGAATAATTTAAAACAGATCGTAAATTAACTTAATTTAGTAAAACGATGATACGATCAGCAAACTACACAAAAACATCTCTACTTAGCGTTACGATAATTAAAACAAAAAATTCATATTTCTTTCAATATTCCAAAAAATTTCTAAAAATTATAATAAAATCAAAAATTTAAACTTTTTCAAAATTCTAAAAATATTTCTATTTTAACAAAATCAAAAATTGAAACTTTTTTCAAAATTCTAAAATTATTGCAAAAATTTATAATTCACAAATTCAAAAATTCAAACTTTTTCCAAAATTCTTAGTATTTCAAAAATTATTACAAAATTAAAAATTTCCATGTTCAATTACATTTCATGTAATACAAATAATTAATTTTATTTTTTTTCACAGAAATTTGGTAAAAAAATTAATGAAAATCATTCTTTCGACACACTTTACAATAATTTTTGACAAATATATAATGCAATAATCTAGTTTTTAGTCTCACACACCAATCCCGGCTATCACAATATCTTTAAATTCAAGGTTACTATTCATTATCACTTAAAATTACTTTTTTTTAGCAAAAAATATTCAAATTTCCATGTTTTGACACACTTGACGATTTTTTGACACACTTCTCTTCGGCTCTTTCCATTGAGTATAGCTATCTTTAGAAATAAAAATTTTTGAAATTCTTCCAGCGGTTAGATTTCAGATTTCATAAGCAGACAGACATACATTTTTTTAAAAAGAAAAATGGGGTTAATAATTTCAGTTCTGGCTCAAGAATGTAATACTTAGGTCTTTCAGACCGAAGTAAATCATAAAAAAACAATAAACAAATCGTTCACCATTTTGATGCAGTTTGAGCACTGGTAATAATGTCTAAAATTATATCTCATTAAAACTGATGACACAGATACAATTATTTCAAAATTGTTTTTGAAAATAACTAAAACCATAATTATAATTGTAATAATAATATTATACGCATAATAATCATAACAATAAAAACCTATCATAATAGTGAATATAAAACAGGAAAACTAAGTCGCGATAATTTTAAATTGAAGTGTCAATTTTTACAAATTTTATTTAACGCAATATAATTAGATTTTCCAACATAAATATATAACTTTTAACGAGAAAAAATTATTGTTGTTATATGGAAGTAAAATCTAAATAACAATAACAACAGTAATAAAAAAAAACTTTTCTGCCATCTTGATTATAATTCACCACCAACAAACGAATGGTTTACCCAAGTTTTGGAATGAGAAAGTGTAATGGCGATTTTATTTTATTCAAAAAAAAAATTGCTGGCAAATCAGGAAATATTAGCATAATATAGATGTATGAGGAAGCATTGTTGGTGAATTTTATTAGATTTGAAAAGAGAAGGCAACCAATACCATTTATTACTTTATATTATATTTTAGCGTGTGTTGGTAAACGTGGTGTATATGACCGACAATCCACGTGGCTGATAAGCGACGACTTTTGTAATTAAGAAGTTATTGACACTCACGGGAGAGTTTTAATAAAACGTTTTGCTAACTGAACATTAAATACACAATGGAGCTATAAAGCATTTTTTGTAATTTTAACAACTGGCTTAACATCATTGCAATCGTGTTGTAGAAAATAAAGTTTTGACGTTAAATTTCAACCGTGCATAATTCGTAGAATTTTCCAGATTAAATTTTAATAAAAGTTCACTAGTAGGATAACATAATGTTAACATTTTTTGAGAATGCTTTGATTTTTTTTTGTCGCACTGTGGTGATTATAAACTCTCCCATTTTAAATTAACCTTCCGGTTTGACCAATTTAAATTAGGGACACTTGTCAAACGTTATCTTGAACATTCATGTCCTAAAAGGCTTTAATATTTATACCTTCTCATATTTGTTTACGATTTATAATAACACCTGAAAAATGGATCTAAGCAATGAAAAAATTAAAAATTGTTGGCATTGGTGAACTATTTTATTATGAAGACACTTAACACACCTTAAATTAAAAAAAACGATTAATATAAAACAAATAATTTTTAATAAAAATACATAAATAATAAAAATTATGATAATATGAGATATCATAAATTAATAAAATATCAAGAGCTAAAAAATGACAAATGAGTTAAAAAAATATACCATAACATAGTTAACACAACACTAAAAATATATCAAGACCCAAACGCCCCAGCATTTTAAAACCAATAATAAACAAAGCAAAATACGTCGACATAACGGACCATTGCGGGTCGTTTGCAATTACTATCAGACAAAAATATGTATGTCAAAAAAAAAGTTAAAATTCTAACTGTACTTTAAATTGCTCTTTATTCATGTTAGGATTCTTTTTCGTAAAAAGTGTTGTGTAATAGGAACTACAATATGTGTCAGAACAACAAATTGAAATTTGATGCTTTTTAAGACTTAGGTCCCACAATCACATGCGTTTTTAGGTGTGGATGGACGAGTTTTTTTTGTAAAGTATGTAAATTGAGCCATTGTAAATTGAAGACGCTCAAAACTACAGCTTCTGAATTCTCAATAGCTTGGCTGTTTCCACAAACCAATTAACGAGTGAAACTGATAAAATAATATGGTTGAGACATGGTGACAATGGTTGACAATATTTATAAAAAAACGACTTCTGCAACAGTTCAAAGATGTTTTAGTAACATAAAATTTGATGTTAAATTTCAATCAATAACAATTCGTATAAAGTAAATCATTGGAAATTGTTACTACCAATAAACGAATCATTTCACATTCTTCTATTTGTTCGTCACACATATTGATTAAAATATCGTTTGGAAATTCGATCTGGAAATAAACTATATCTGTTTTTCGGTGGAATTAATATTGATGGAACTTTTTACGCCCCTATCAACGACTTTTTCAACAGCACGTTGATATAAATTATTTTCGATTTTCTACTGTTCGTTGATATAAATTAAAAATAGAGTGGGTGCTAAAACTAAGCCTTGGGGTACATCTAAGGAATGCGATCCCGGGACTAATGCTTTCCAACGTAAAAAATAAATTATTTTTGTGAGTGTTTTGTTCAATTTTGCAAGTACAGTTATAAAAATATATTAAAATAATGGCGCAAAGGTACTAATATTCTTCTTTATCAAATGGATAAAAGAAAAGAAAAATAAAATAAATAAACTCCATAGCAGTGAAATTAAAAAAAATAAAAATTTCACTCTTCGAGAAAGAACGATATGGAAATTATAAACAATCTAATTTCTGAATACTATTTTAAGGATTGAAATTAAAGCACAAATAAAATAAAATTGTAAGCTCTGTTATTAATACAATGCTCATATATCTTAGAAAAGACCGCAGCTATTGGCCTAAAACTCGAAACATCACATTTCGTTTCTTTTTTGGTGACCGGTTCAAAGTTTACCAACTTACAACATCGACAAATATAAGATTTATACGATTTGTAGAAAATTTAAAATAAATTGAGCGCAAGTCCTTCTGAAAATGCTTTAAGAATATTCGATGAATATTGTTCAGTCGGAAGGTTTGTTGGTGTTAAACCTTCTTAAAAGTTTTGCAACAATTTTGGGTTTCAAATAAAGTGATTTTATATAAACTCCTGAAGGTTGGCTTTCGGTTTTCAAAACAGTTAAGCTTGAAACACAGCGTTCCGCGAACAAAGTATAGTTATCTTTGCAGGATCGGTGACGATTAAATCAAACATTTGTCGAAACAAAGAATAGAAGATTTGGTACCAGAATTCAGTGAAGTAATGGCACGGTTTTTATCAAAAATTGACATAGTCCAAAGTTTTGCCATTTTCGCTCTGTCAATTATGTTTCTGTCAGCTTTTTCATTTACTATGGCATTTTTGTCATATCTGAATATTAAATAATCTACATTTGCCTTTAAAGACCAATTTGGATTCGAAAACAAATAGTTTTGTTCACATTTCATTGTTGAAAAGGGTATCAAATTTACTAATACCAACTTGAACGGTTGCGGAAAAGTTTTGAGCAAAAACATTTATATCGTCATTATAAAAACTATGATGATCGAAAGTTTGTAAGCAACTTCGGCGATCATTTGTTTCCATTTTTAATTATTTTATTTGCTATAATTTCTTTATACGTCCATGTATGGAAAACTGCTGTCATGTTTTGAATATGCTTGTCAATCAACAATAAAATGTTAAGACTCTGTTTAGAGAAAAACAATACGTTTGATTGGTAATACCAATCTAACGGATAAGCTTGATTAAATTCAGCACAAAAAAAATGTGGCTGAATGGTTAATCTACCATAAACATAACTTTAGCGGAACTCAATGTGGAACTCAATTCCCTCAAAAAAGCATGCTAAACATGTCTAAATAATTAAAAAAAAAAATGGCGAGAAGCAAAAGTTGAGGCTTAAAAAATTTGAGATAGGTTCTATGTCATGCAGGTAATATATCTGTCATTATTCTATTCTTACCATCGTTGGTCATAAAAAAAAATTAAAAACACGATTTGTTGTAAATTTTTAAGTCATTGGTAAGGCGCACCGATAATCTTCACTCCTCTTTCGTCCAAAATATTAGTCAAAAGATTAAAAATAATAATAAAGCTTAAAGCTGATTCAAGTCTTCATTTAGAATTTAGTGTTACATCTCAGTGAAAGTTTTCAATAATATTATACCAATCTAAAACCTTATCAATATTAACATAGTCTTTCAGCCAAGAAGACGTAACTAAACTATAGGTAGATTTTTTTAAAAATGTATATCACTCTAAGAAATTTTAACCCAATAATATATAGATAGGCCTATTCATGGTTCCAGTACTGATCTATTAACAATAGCCAACTAATGTTAACCATTAACGGGCCATTGTATGGCCATTTAAAGTAAAGTGAACTGGCAATATTCTATAAACCGTATATTGGTTTCATGGTTTCAGTAATGGCTCAATAACAATAGCCATGTACTTTTTACCATTCATGGGCCAGTGCTTGGCCATTCAAAAGTATACTACACTTGTTCATTTTTGTAAACCAAAGGTCGGCCGATTGCTGGTTCTAGTACTAGTCCATTAACAATATCCAATTACTGTTAACCATTAATGGGGCAGTGCTTGGCTGTATTTCAGAGTCTGGCATACCCTACCTGGGTTAAGAAAGAGAAAATGCGTTTTATTATGCTCGATATGATGTTGCACTACGTCACGGTTAGCGATCAATTCACAAATATTTTTGACTTGGGGATTAATTTTAGAATAAAATATTCAATGTGTTTATTTTTTCATAATGGACAGAAATGTTTTATTAAAAAGTGGATAAATAAATAATTAAAAAAAATGGCAAAAACTAAGCTAACTAAGTATTGAATTTAGGATGCTGGTAAAGGAGTAACGGCAAGGCAAAGTCAAGATCTCCGTTCCCCCTAAATGTGACAACGATATATAACACCAAACAAACTAGGCTAACTAGACCCGTTTCATAACGCCGAAAAACCATAACCTTTAATTATACTTTGAGGTCAAACATGATATGAATAAATGTCGTAGTTAATACGAAAATCAGTTAAAGTGATTATTAAATTGGAAGACCACTATATCACCTATATAAATAATAATCGATTAAATTAGGTCTTCAAGTGAAACTCAATCAGAATATGAAATGAATTTTTAAAATGTAAACAAGCGAAGTATAACCTTCAGGACAACCTATGTAGCATCAACGGTACCTACGAGAAACAAATATTTTCTGAACTCCGTTTCATCGGGGTCCGGTATATCGAGGTTTTACTGTATAATCTTACAAAGAATATTGTCCAAGTTCATTTCAAATTTTATAATGGCCAAACTGAATGATCATGCACAAAAGGGTATACAAATCTAAAATCTAAATTATAAAGAGTAATATTTTACGTTTGGTTGCTATGCTAGCTATTGATGTGTCATGCCTTGTTTTTACTTAATCTAAATCAAACTTTGGTGTGTAATAACTTAATAAATTTAAAATAAAACACTGAAGAGAAAAACATCTCTAAACGGATTACAAAACTCAAGAAATGTGTGTTCATCAATTTCAAGATTTTTGTATTATTTTTCAGCACATCTTTAGATAACATAATTGACAAACTCGACCGGCGTTAACCTTTTTTAGTAGGTTCCAATGGGATACCACAAATCAACTAAAATGGAGTGCTCGTTTATAAAAAAATGTTTTTTATGAATTGGAACACACTAAATGTGATATATACATTAATTTGACTCTTGAGTGTATGATGATACCATAACTAGAAAAGGAAGGAGCTAGGATATGTCAGTTTGAATTCACATTTATGAACAAACGGAAACTAGACAACTATATATAAAAAAACAAAAAGATCTTGACATATCGCTTTAGTTATAAAAACGAGAAATTATTCTCACGTTAAGGAACTTACTGCAAAATGCCATGATATCCAGAGACCGCCTCCAAACAAAACTACTTTTACCGCTGCTTTGATTGATTGTAGCTGATGATTTTCTTATAAGGCGCAAAAATTATGGATTTACTTCTATATGCTGCGCCAACAGCATATATTAATAGAGATATAAACAAACCATAGTTCCACATAAATAAATCATAAACATGATGCACATTACATAAACATTACATAAACAAACTGTCTGGATAAGTAACTAAGCATGGACACTACGTAAGAGAGCTCCGACTTTTTGATTGAATAACCACCAGTACAAAATTGATTGGCTTAGAACTCAGCGAGAGATCGAATACAAGCATATAAAACAAAGTGCAAAATGGGCAACCATAAATATTAATGAGTATTAACTCCAACCTTAAAATTGTTTAGGCAGCTTCTTTGTTTTTTCTTTAAAAGCTTTCGATTTAAAATGAGATTCCTTACAGATCTAAACTTTGTGTTTATAGGACACGGCATGATACATCACATAGATGTCTCGACATGTAAGGTAACAAAACACAAAAAAGTTTTCAGGTCACTGGAAAACGTTGCAACGATAGCAAAGCATTTTTAAAAATGCAAAACAAAAAAAAATGAAATATTTGTTTTGGGTATCTAGTGTTTTTGTAAAAAACAGAAAAATATGAAATTCTGGAAGAATACTAATTTCCACATGTACAAATTTCAAGCACTTGCTAACACTCGTGCTAGAAGCTTATATCCTCATGGGAGACTAGTTTTATTCGACGCTTTTTGTACAATATAACAATAATTTAATAAAAAGTCAAACAAATACAACCCACATCTTTTCATTGTAATCCAAAAACGAAATGAAAAATTTACATTTTCAGTATTATTTTCCCTGATCTATCTTAGATTACCCAACCAAAAATTTTTTTTGTTATGTTATCACCATTTTCCGTCTTTTTCCCTTTATTATCTTCAAATAATCTATTCCCAATATTCAAATCTAAATTCCAATTTTCAATTTCAACCCTTTTTTTTGGCTTTATCCAAACATAGCTTCCAAAAATTAAAAAAAAAAACGAAAACCTAACAAAACATAATAAAATCAATAAAATTCTTATTGAAATTAACAAAAAAAAAAAAAATTGTGTAACTGTGTATATATTATATATATGTTGATGCACAGAAACTGGAAAACATCACGAAATCAATAGAAAATTCTCTACTTGCTCACTTTAAAATTTTCAAGAATATCTTTTTCTTCTTGTATCTCTAAACAAAATTTAGATGTTTATTTTGTTCGATACTTTTGTTGCTATTTCGAGGATGTTTTTCTTTTCGTTTAATTTTTGTCGATACTAAAATTTTAATTAAAAATGTTTGTTTTTCAATTTTTTTTTTTCGAAAACAAAAAACAAAGTTCACTTATTTGATTTTTAAGATTTTAGATAAAGTTTTATAATTTTAAACTTTTCGACGACGATGTGTACACGTTTAAAAATTCTAAGTTTTCATTATACTTCTGGCAAATGAACGGAGTTTGGGTTTTGCAATCCTTGTATCTGCAAATAGAAATGTTTACATCCCTTTCTCTCATAAAATATATACCTTCTTTCAACGCTAGTTGCGTTCCATATATCGCATTGCTGGTGCTTAAAGAGAGATCGTATCAATAATTGTCCATTAATAACATAGCTCGGGTGAGTTGGAATCTAGTTTTTAATTGTGGTATCACCAAAGCAATGCAGTTTCTATTCACCGTCTACCGTATAGCTACTTCAATACATTTTTCACGTACCCCATTTCAAATTGCCTAACCCATCGAAAGAAATTAAAGATTTTTTCTTCAAAAATATCTAAATTGAAAAACGTACCTACTTGTCAAGACATTTCCATTTGGATTATATCTCCTTTTTCAGCTTTGATATATACTACTGTCGATGAAAGCATAGCTTTCGAAATACATATATAGTAAATAAAAACTATTAGTTAACAAGAAATGGGAGATTTTATTTTAAATTATCAGTTGTAATTTCCCAACGGCGGTGATAATTTGAAATAATTTTTTGCCAAAAATTTCGAAAGCAAGTATATTGATAAAAGCACGAGGCCGTAGGCCGAGGGTTTTTATCAATACCACTTGCTTTAGGAATTTTTCAAAAAATTATGAGAATTTATCAACGAACGAGGGGAATCCGTTTAGAAAATTTTTTGCCATTTTTCATTTATTTATATATTTTTTCTGAATTATACGTTGGCCTACTTTGATAACAGTGAATTATTTCAACATTAGAATGATAATTTTTAATATCCCAGTAGGCCAGACGAATAAATATTTTTATTGGTATAATTCAAATTTTATTGGCGAAATTGAATGATGTCATTCCATTTTAGAGAATTTCATTGGTTTAAAATAAAATAAAACTAAGGCAAAGAATTTTCAATGAAATTTATTATAATACTAGTTAAGTTTGAACAAACAAAATTATTGAAATGTGTTTGTTTATTTTTACTAATTTAGTCATATTATATGCACAGCCACGACACGAAAGTAAACACATAGAATAATTTTAAGTGTGATACCGACAGAATTCTCTTATTTTTGATTTAAATTTGAATGAAGTCAATATTTTTAACAAAAAAGAAACATTTGAAAATCTTATAAATTATAAAATTTATTCAAACAAATAACGATTACAATTTTAGATTTTTGGCTTACACAATTTGTAATTATTTTTTTTTCCAGAATTTATACACAATTGATCCTATTAACTGATCATAAAACAAACAATTAATAATTTTTTTAAATTTCTACGTATATTTTACTAATTTAACTAAACAATTTATATAACTATAATTTGACTAACAAAATTTTTAAAATTTTAAACGCTGATTTTTCCTTAGTGTTCACCCGCTAACTCCCAAAAACAAAACTCCAACTAAATACATAAAAAATTTTTTGAATCAACAATATCACGAAATGAGACAGCAAGCGGAAAAATGAAATATTATTGCGAGCAGGGTTGAACAAAACAACATGAGAAAAAAAAACAATAAGTTGTGTTAAACGTGTTGATTCACATATATTAAAGTGTTTCAGCCAATTTTTACAGGACAAACAGCTTCGTATCAATTGTGATTATTGAAAATTAACTGTAGTATTAATTTTTTCTATTTCTAAGTTAAGAAATTTTAGTAGTTTTGGAAATTTTTAAATTTTACTAATTCATTTGCTAATTCATTTCATTTATGATTTCAAAATTTTTTGAAACTTTTTGTAGTTTTGTAGTTTTTGAAAATTTTTGAATATAAATAATATAATTTGTATTGTTTGTAATTTTTTGTATTATTTGTAATTTTGGGTCATTTTTTTTAGTTTTAAAATTTTTTTATAATCTCTGAATTTTTTTTGTATATCTGTTGTAATTTCCAATTTTTCGTTGTTGTTTTTAATTTTTTTAACTTAATATCAACTGCACTAATCAACGTCCAACTGCTAAGTTCAACTCAATTGGAGTTTTGTTGTTATGAAATTTTCGTTTTTCTTCCTCCAATTTTTTTTAAAAGCTCGTTTTATTTGTATATGTTAATTTTTTTTTGTTGGATTTTCAATTCATGCCACCTGAAGATTTTGTTGTTGGACTTCTCTATTGAAGGTTTCTCGGTCATTGTTTGATGGAACTGATTATTTTTAAATTTGGATATTATTTGTGATATTTATGGCATTGGAAAGTTTTTTTTGTTATTTTTTTTATTTAAATTTTGAATTTTGCTGACATTTTTTTTAAAATTTTGTTTGGATATTTGGAAAATTTTGCCATTTCAGACTTTTAACACAATGTCATTTATTTCGGACTTTAATTTTTTTTTAAATTTACTTTTATTCAAGATTTTATTAAGATTTTTACCCATACGATAGCAATGGATCTAACCATATCCAGTGTAGAATTATAAGACTCTAGAAATGAATGTATTCAATTGAATAGAATGAAAAATTGCTTTGAAAAACAAAAGACCCGTAACAAATGTTTTTTCTCAATTCCGGTCGGTTCGGGAATCGAACTATTTTTATGGTTCCATTTTTTATACGGAGCACGATTGGTGAGAGTAAAACGAGTTTTCACATTATATCGATTATCTCGTAAACTTTAAATGCTATGGACATGAAATAATATGATGTGCGTATAAAACTTATTTGTCCACATAAAATGACGGATACAAATAAAACTCAAGTGGTTTTCGTTTGTTTTACAGGAGTACGATGTGAGACTTTTGAGAAAATACAGTTTTTTTCTAGATTCAAGTAGGGAATCATATGAAAGGGCTTCATTTCAGTATTAATTAAAAATTTATTTTGGAGTTTTAAACCTCACCGTTTTTTGTATTATTTTGAATAATGACGTTTTCTTCGTGTTTTCTTACCTCGATTAGCTCCGAACGTATTTGATCGAAAATCTTTAAATGTATTTGGAATAATAGAAAAATTGGTAAGTTTTTAATAAAAAATATATAGAAGGGTCATAAACTCATAATTATATTTATTAAGGGGGTGGATATGATAAGGGGTAAAAACACTATTTAAAATGTGGTCAAGTGGGGTGTCATATGAAAGAGCACCTAATTTAAAAAACATTGCAATTTTTTTTAGAATTTGGTGGTGGACAGTTATTGAGTTATTGTCAAAAAGTGCAAAATTCAGACCGTCCCCCCCACCCTACGTTTCGACACTGATTGACAGAAAACTTGTAAAAATTCACAGAGTTAGGAACTTTGGTAAATTTTGTATGAAAACTATAGCAAAGTCTCAAATAATTATATTTCCCTGTCTTTAGAGAAAGGGGGTAGAGAGGGTAAAAAAAAAATGTTTGACCCAATCGAGCGGGATGTCATTTGAAAGAGCACCTAATTTAAAATTCATTGCAATTCTTTTTAGAATTTTTCGGTGCACAGTTTTTGAGTTGTTATCAAAAGTGCAACTTTCAGACCGTTCCGCCGCCCTCTACGTTTCGACGATGACTGACAGAATAATTTGAAAAAATTCACAGAGACAGGAAGATTGGTAAGTTTTAAATGAAAATCATAGCGAAGTCTCAAATAATTATATATCTGTGTGTTTAGTGGATGGGTGTAGAAAGAGAAAAAAACCGTTTTTGACCCAAATGAGTGGGGTGTCATATGAAGGAGCACTTAATTTAAGAAACATTACAATTTTTTTTTTAAATTTTGCAATGCACAGTTTTTATTTTATTGTGAAAAAAATAGTATGTAGCCTCTCCACCCCCCCAAATTTCGACACTTGATTGACCGAAAAAATAATCAAACTTAAACCATTTGAAAGCTGATGTAATTGAATCTTTTTTGAGTTACCATAAACATCTTTGGATAAGATTTAACCTAGAGTAACATTTTTTGAGTCATTTTTGATCAATGAAGATTTGATTGTAATTTACTATTGACATTTATGATTTAACATTTATTTTGTTAGCTGTCTACGGTCTGAAAATATAAAGACATTACAACACAACCTTTTGTCAATTATTTTTGATATTGTGTTCTTTTACATTCACGGAACCCTTGGCGAACGAATTTTATTCGCGCTTGTCTGACTTTTTTTTGTTTGCAATGTTTTTTGTTTGACGTGTGAATTTTTATTTTTGTGCGTTGTTCTGTGGTTGGTAGGCAAGATGTCTTGTAAGTACGGACTCGAAGACAACATTTATGTTTTTAATAGTTATTTTATTTATTTATTTATTTATTTATTTCAATTTAAGTACTGCAAACGGAAATATTTCCAATAACATGCTAGTTATAAAAGTAATACAAATTAAAGACAATATTTAAAAAATAGTATAAAAAATTACAATAAAAAGTTTAAATTTAAAAGTAATACAAATTAAAGACAATATTTAAAAATAATATAAAAAATTACAATAAAAAGTTTAAATTTAGTTTATAAAAAGATAATTTTAATGTAATAAACCAAGAATGTTTAACACAAGATAAAATAAATAATATTAGAATTTAAAATATATAAGAAAATAATATTAATTTAATTTAATTTAAAAATTTGTAAAAGGCTTCTTTTAAACTGGACTAAGTTGGAGCAAAACAAATTGATTTGATTGAATTTAACGTTGTGGCTGTACTGTAATCTAATCAACGGTGAATGAACTCTTAGATTAGTTAGAAAAGTATTATAATACAGAGTGTACGAATGCCTAGTATTATAACAAGGTGTGGTATTCAAACGAATTAGACTAGCCAAATCTGATTCAATACTATGGTTAAGAATTTTATAAAGGGTTGTTTGATCAGCAATAGTACGTCTTTGTTCCAATGATAATATATTATATCGTTTTAATCTATCTTTGTATGGTTGATATGGGAAGCTTAATTTAAAGTTCAGAAATCTAGTAAACTTCCTTTGAACCCTCTCGATATGATCAATATGAGTTTGATATTTTGGATTCCAGACCGGCGAGATATATTCTAATGAAGAACGAACTATTGAATTAAAAATTGTAATAAGTGTTTTAGACGAACGAAAATTTGAACACACTCGCATAACAAAACCAAGCATTTTGAAAGCTTTGTTAACAATGTCTTGAATATGTATATTAAATTTTAATTTGTTATCCATAATAATGCCTAAATCACGAATACTATCTTTTTCGCATAGAGTTAAATTGTTAATATTATAAATAAATTGTAATTGAAAAGATCTAGGCTTAAGCTTAAAGGTAAAACATTTATTAATGTTGAGATATAGATCGTTACTTTTGCACCACTCATATATTTTATTAAGATTATTTTGAAGCGCTATACAGTCAGCTATGGATTTGATTGATTTAAATATTTTCAAATCATCAGCAAAAAGGAGTGCTTTGCAATCCAAGCGTAAGCAAATATCATTAATAAACAAAATAAACAATAAAGGCCCCAAGATTGAACCTTGTGGTACACCCGAATGAGGACAGAAAGAAAATGATTCATAGTCATTAATGCATACAAATTGAGATCTTTGTTTTAGATAAGATTCAACCCACCTGATAAATTTTAGATTCAGACCGAAATTACGTAATTTTTGAAGGAGAATATTATGGTTAACTTTATCAAAGGCCTTTGAAAAATCCATATATATGACATCAACACCAGCGCCAGAGTCAAGCGATTCATAAATATATTCCGTATAGTTAAGCATATTAGTAAGAGTTGACCTACTCTTAAAAAACCCGTGTTGGTTTTTAATAATATTAATATTAGTAAAGTCAAACAGTTTGTTGTGAACAATTCTTTCGAAAATTTTGCTGAAACAATTCAATGTTGCAATTGGTCTATAATTTTCTACATCAGTACTGTCACCAGTTTTCAAAATTGGAATGATTTTAGCTATTTTCCATCTAATAGGAAAAACATTATTTTCAAAAGACTTATTAAATAGAATGGTTAATGGCTGACAGATCAATGCAGAAGTGTTTTTTAAGAAAATAGGAGGAATTAGATCAGCTCCAAAACCTTTATTTAGATCAAGTTTATTTAATACCGCTAGTACTTCTTCTTCCGTTACAGAAAATAAAGAATCTTCCAAAGAGATATCACTTATTGCAAATGTTGGTGTGGAATTAAGATGGGTACTGGTGTACACAGATTGAAAATAAGTCGCAAAAAGATCACAAATTCCTTTGGTTGAACTTTCTATATTGTTTTTAAAACGCATTGATGCTGGGATAGCATTAGTTTTTTTTAATTTTTTTGTAAAAGACCAAAACTTTTTAGGATCTGACGAAATGGAACTTTCAATATCACTTAAATAATTTGTATAACATACATTAATTTCCCTTTTAACAGAGCTCCGCAAAGAAGAAAACATATTGTAATAATCAAGATCACCAGTTTTTTTAAACTTTCTATGAATTAGATTTTTAAATTCAATCATTTTTAATAAACTTTTTGAATACCAGATGGGATATTTACTAGATTTAATTTTGAATTTAGGGACAAATTGATTGATTAACTGATAAAGAACATCATAAAAAGCATCAACTGACTGATCAACATCTTTATTTCCAAACATATGACACCAATTAATTTCAGATAGAGCTACGTTAATTTCATCATAATTTCCTTTGTAAAAATTAAAGCGTACAGATTCATCGGCTTTTAGGAGATCAAATTTTTTAAGATTTATTGAAATTTCAATCGGTGGATGATGTTGATCAATTTTTGATAACACATCCGTAGGATTGCTTACCGTAACATTGCTTACATGCAAATTGGATAAAACCAGGTCTAAAATCCGATTAGATTTGTTAGTTAAATGATTGAATTGGGTAATATCAGTGAAACTCAATGTTTCGATAAGTGCTTGAGCTGGTCTAGTGACACTTAAAAGGCTTGGTTCCAAGATATCAGCAACAAATGACCACTTAATATTAGGTATATTGAAGTCACCAACAATAAGAAAGTTAGAATCAATTTTGTGTGTATTTATAATATTGTTGATATTTTCAAAATAACCATCATAATCCAAGATAGTTGCATTAGGATAAATATAAGGTACGTTCAAATATAATTTTTTGTTTTTAAACTTAAGACAAACCCATATCTCCTCCAAATAAACTTCCCATAATGGTAAACGAAAGCTTTGAAATTTGGAATTAATTGCTATCAAACAACCCCCACCATCTTTTTTATTAGGAAAAAGATTAAGATCTCTATCCCTTCTATAAACAGTGTATTGATTAGAAAATAATTCATTATCAGAAATGTTATCATTTAGGTATGTTTCAGTAAGACATATTATATCATAATTAGACGCAAGTAATATATTTTGTTTAGTTGTTCTGTGAGTGGAAAGCCAAATAGGTAGTTCTAGGGTACACAGTCAACATTAGTGTTTGTTCAATGTTTAAGTTCATGATACACAGACAATATGTTTATTCGAATTTTGTGTGTTTAATTCAGAATCGCAAAAATAGGAAAGATCCTTCAGACATATTCCTATTGGGGTTCACGATCACACATATTTTATTTAGGTGGAAACTAATGATTTTACCGAGGAGCCAAAGGTGATGGTATGGACCTTATTGACCCTGATGATTTTTATCTCAATGTGTTTGGGACAACCAAGTGTTACGATCATGTTAATTAATTGGCATGGATTTTCGTATCGAATTTTCTACTCGTTAGAGCACAACCTGTTGTGCGGGTAGGAGAGGCACAGACTAGTGGACGATAACAGAGAAAAGGATTGCCTTTCATTCGCGTTGCTGGGATAGATATTCATTCTACACCTACGCCAAACTCTCTATATGCAATACATTGTTTTCCGGTGGTATTGTTGGCTGGTCAGGGAACAGTGAGTTGGAAAATCCCTGCCCTTGGCTTTTTGAGTCAAACTTATATCACATTTACCTTTTTACCATCCATCGACTTAACCAAAACACTTTACAAAACCCCCTTCCTTAATTATATTTAGGTTGTTTCATATACTTTTTGAGGTTCAGCTTATTTGTTGTTCTGTGGGTATATGGCAGGATGCGTAAGTCCATGACACACTGATAACTTTTACGTTGTACTTCAATTTGATTTATTTTGGCGTTTAAATTTGTTTAGGAATCAGCTCGACTATTTTTCTGCCACATATCCAAAAAAAAATTTTGTTTTCATTTCAAGACTTTATCGTATTTTTTGTGTTTGTGTTTGACCCTTTACTTGCTTTTTTTCGCTGTTTATGTTTGATCTCATGATTTTTTTATCTTAATAGTTTTGTCGTTTAGTTGGGATGGTTTAGGCTATAAAGCACGAAAAATTTTATCTCTGGGTTGTTATGTACACTGGACCGTAAGACTTCATGCCTATAGATTTTTTTTTCCACCGAGCTTCAGCCATGTGTGTCCGAGAAGTACTTTCCTCCAGTTCAGTGTAAGTCAGTGTATATTTGCACGCAAATGAGACTGTGTGAACAGAATGAACTAAGCAAAGACAAAAAACAGGGACCCTGACGATCTTAAAAGTCGAAGAAACCAAGATCATTACACACACAACACTATAACTATAGTTATTACATTTAAAAATATTATATAAAGATTTTATAAATATTAATGATTTGCTCTAGATCTAATTCTTCATGCCCACGTTATCTAATTTAGTATATTATCCTGTGTAAATAAATGATTGGCCAATCAATGTTCCAATAAATTGTTGACAAGGCTACCGAATAAATTGCTCTAATAAATTGTTGACGTTGTTGACCAATTAATTGTTATACTAAATTGTTGACTATGTTGACCAATAAGTTTTCTAATAAATTGTTGAAAATGTTGACCAATGAGTTTTCCAATAAATTGCTGACAATGTTAACCAATTTATTGTTTTTATAAATTGTTGACGATGTTGACTAATGATTTGTTATAATAAATTGTTGAAAAGGCTGAACAATAAATTGTTGACAATGTTGACCAATAAGTTTTCTAATAAATTGTTGACAATGTTGACTAACGAGTTTTCCAATAAATTGCTGCCAATGTTGACCAATTTATTGTTTTAATAATTTGTTGACGATGTTGACCGTTATAATAAATTGTTGACAATGTTGACCAAAAAGCTTACCAATAAATTTCTGACAATGTTGACCAATTAATTAGTATAATAGATTGCTGACAATGTTGACCAAAACTATAATAAATTGTTTTCAATGCTAAACAATAAGTTTTCCAATAAATTGCTGATAATGTTGATGACGATATGGACTTGATTGAATATTTTAAACACTGAACACTCCGAAATGAACAAAAAATTTACATATCAACAAAAAAAAATGCGATGCAGATGTTTTAGTTTAATGTTTTTATTAATTTATTACGTTAAAAAGTTCAATTAGGAAAAAAAGATATTCAACTTCAATAAACTTTAAGTATATCATTTCAGCGTTCATCATCTGTTCATCATTTGCTTAGACAAATTAATTTGTATAGGGCAAACAGCTTCGTAAAAGGGTTTGGCCTCTAAACTGTACTCACTAAAGTCCATTTCTGTACTTTTCAGGACGAATGTAATCTGCAGACCTTCTCCTTTCGACCTTTCCTGTTAAGGTCAAGACAACAACTACCTTCTTTGAACTCTTATACTAAGGATGGACAACAGTAAACTGTTTTTAAGTTTTGAGATACCGTCATTTCAGATTTCCAACTATCTACTTTTTTTGTTTTTCTTTTTGATTGATTATTTTTTTGTGACTTTAAAACAATAATAGTTAAACATTTTAATAATATTTCAATTTTGTTAGTAAATTAAAATATAATGGTGGGTTGATCTCCAAGTTGTTTAAATTAGATTTAGCATAATAATAATTTATCTATAGTTACATAGGAAATAATTGGATTTAAACCGTAATCTTTCATATTTTCTTTTTTCATCGGAACGAAAATGAGCTTATAATAGGAAGCTTTAGAGGAATAAGATTTAGATAGGATTTCAAGACCAAACTGCAAACTACAATCCAAAAAATATACAAAAAGTTATTATACAATAAATTGAAATTTCTAAAACAAAAAAAAAGCTCACAAAACTAAATGTTGTGTCTTACAACGATTACGTCTCAAACTAATGACAAAAACCACTAAACAAAACTTAAGAGATAACAAAATTAAAAATCGATATTAGCTGTGGTACCCAAATAAATCTATTTAATATACCAATTTCAAGACTAAGGCCGTAGTTGTTGGGCACAGCAATAAAGGAAGAAATCTTGAATTCTTGAATTGGTGCTGTTACAAATGGCACCCACTCATTTAGGTTAAAAAGTTTTTTACTCAGCCTTCTCTATCAAAACACAGAAATATAAATATATGACACTTTACCATACTTTTCGTTAAACATTTAGAAAGTTTCATGTTTCTGTGAGTTTTTTTAAATTTTATGTTTATCTAGCTCGAAACCAGGAAGCAGGGAAGGTTGTGAAATCCACAACGAGATCCTTTGATATCACTAAATATTAAGATAAAAGTAAAAAAAATATTCCTAGAAATGGTGTTGTGATGCCCAAATTACTTAGTAACCTTTACCAATTCAAAATTTTTCTGAAAATCAACCAAGGAATGCTACTCACATTAAATTTCGGTTATTGTAACTAAACAGGAGACAAGTTTTAACTATTTTGAACAAAATTCGAACTTAAATACTAATAAAATGTAACGATAACCTTTATTTGACCTTTCGGCTCAGTTATTGTTTTTATGAATAAACCCAAGTAAGGTAAGCTTAAAGATTTTTTAAAATTGGAAATTGGAGATTGGAGAATAAACCAATATGGGATATTAAAATGCATTACCACTGATAGCGAGAGAAGAAAGATAGCTTGACAATGTTCTCCCATTCAGTTACCCTGTTTTAGTTTTGAGATAAACAGCAAAAAATAAGAATGTGCCCTGACAACAATTTCAAATTCAACACTAACACAAAATAAATTTCGTATACATTATAATAAAAAATAACAAAAATTTTAACAGTTCCTACATTTTGCTTACCCGTAAAAGTTTTCTTTCCAACAACAAACATCACAAATCATAATAAAAACTAAAATGAAAACAGAAAATAAAACTGAATGAAAAATAGAAATAAGAAAAGTTCATTCCTTTATAATCATAAGGATAAGGAAAACAATAATAAAAATAATAATAACGATAATATAAAAAAATGGCGATGCTAGAGTGAAATTTGTTGTCGCATATTTATTGTATAATTTTTTTGTCGTTTGTGTAACACTACTAATGGAATCAGTTTACTTTCATTATGTATGTATATATGGTTTGCTTTGACCAAAAAGGAACATGATCTAATAATAATGATAGTGAAAGACGTTTATTCTATATTACCAGATGATAGATTTAATGTACCTAATCACAATATCAAACACGTTCATCTAACACTTAAAATGGGGGTGTTCTGTCCAAAGATAAAAACCAACTTATCATCCCAATATTGTAACATTTGTGTATATAAATTTTAATTTCATATAATCCCAAAAACTCAAAATGTCCAATATGTAATTTATATATTTTTTGTTGTTGCAGTTTGGCGATTGTAGTCTCATATGTCGCGAAATGCCTCTTTCTTTTATTCACATTCATCAAAATATTTTTTATTCTAACTATGTGTATATAGTTTTGTTTAAAGCACTGTAATACAATGTGTCATAAACATAATATTACAGAATTATTAAAATTTTTATTTTTTTGGGGATTTTGTATTTGAATTTTATAAATAATGTTTTGGGTAGTAATGTGAATATGTTTTGGTCTTATAGAATTTTATTTTAAATGACATGAATATAATGTCTGTTAATAGGGATTTTATTGAGAAATTTAAATAATTTGTGAGGGTAGTGGGATAATAGGTATTTTCTGTATATATTTTAACAATATCTGTCACAAACATTTCTATATATTGCTGGAAGGTCTGAACAAAACAAAACTTACAACACTAAAATTTTATTGTCAAAAAAAAATCATTACTTTCTTCTATGACCGAAATGGAATCATTCATTTATGGGCAGAGCTAGAAGTTTAATAGACAATTTTTTTCATATTAATTTTATTTATTTATTTATTTATTTATTTATTTAATTATACATAATAAATTACAAGTAGGGTACTCCTTGTGCTTTCTCATTTTACAATAATTTAGGTAAAATGGTTTGTAGGAAACCCTTTACCGTTGAATTAAAAAAAAATTCTAGCAGTTCAGATAAACCATTAGCCAGTCAAAAAAAATATCAGATCCTCAGGTTGTAAAATTTGAAACATTTTACATCAATTACTAAAATAAATGAAAATAAATCAATAAAAAAAAATCAAATTCAAAATTTATTGAATAAATTTAACGTGGCGGTTTATACAAGACTAATCACGTTATTTCGAGGCTTGAAAAATAGATCAGCTATTTAACTAAGTATTCATATATGAATTAAATGATCGTAAAACGTAAATAAAAATGTTTATTTGTTACCACTCATGTCTTGTAAAGAAAGAAAAAAAGTTCTATGCAAATTTGTCTAATATTATAAATTGTAGGGATGACACAACCCTCTTACCTTCTTCTAAAGCCTGGTCAAATTTCTTTGACATATATACGTTTTTGTTTTAAACATTTATGCATTTAACGTGGTAGACCATATGATTTTTCCTCCTGAACCTTCAATCTCGAAGGCTATATTTACAAATGGCCGACATATTCTAGCCTTTAATAAGCTAAAGGCTATTTTGGAGTATTAGTTGCAAAAAGCACCACTTTGGGTAAACTTGCGGACGTAAATAGAATGTTGTATATGTGTTATTATGGTTTTCCATATTATTCACTGTTTGTGTGCTTTTTTCACTTTTGAATTAAAATGCAATATTTAAAAATATGCTTTTTACTGTTTATTTTTTTATTTCATTAATAATAGTATAAACTTCCTTATAGTAACAATTTGAATTTAATTACTTGTTTTATAGAATATCGATTTCGACTTACGTCATCTTCAGTTCTTAAATTATTATTACAATTTTTGCTTAAACTATTACTTATATACTATTTTAACTGCTATTTTTTATTATTTTGTCATATATTTTGTTAGTTTAGTGTTAATTTTATCATTTAAAATGTTGCTATTGTTTTTATGTTTATATATTTCTATTTCTTCCAATCTATCTAGATGCTGTTCTTTTCTTTTTTTTATGTAATATGGTTAAATTTATGTTGATATTGGTGTATTTTTGTTTTTCTATTTTTAAATGTTGGGCATATCTGGATTATGGATCGCTCTTATTAATTTCATTGGTGTGTTCAATAGATCTTTTTGTGAAGGACCGGCCCGTTTGACCTATATAAAATTTTCTGCAGTCATCAAAGGTAATTTTATAAGCACCTGTGTCTAAGGCTTGGGTTTTTTTGATTTTTAGGTAATTTTCTATTGAATTTTTGTTTATGTATGTTTTTGTTATTAGTGATGTATAAATCAATCTTATTGTTGTAGTCTGTAGTTTTTAAGACGACTTATGTATTCCCATTATCTGCTTTGGTTATTGTGGCATTGTTTTGTTTGATCTTATTTGTATACTGCGTATTGTTTTTATTTCTTTTTTGTTGTTGGTTTATGAATTGTTTAAGTTGTTATTTTTTACTGATATTTCATTAACTTTTATTGATCTGATTTCATTTTGGTGGTGAATGTTAGTTTTCAATATTGAATTTTCTATTTTTAACAGATTTTCATTTATTTCTTTTGTTGTGTTGTTTGGTTGTATGCCGAATTTCAATCCTTTTTCCAATAGTTGAGTTTCTTGATTGTTAAATTGTATTTCAGTGTAATTTTCTATTCTATTGTTATATTGTGGTGGTCTTTATTGATTTATTATGTTATTCTGATGAGTTCTCATTTGTATTGGTTTTGATTTTTTTAATTTTTTTATTTTTTTATTTTAATTTCAATTTTATGTTTTCACTTTTCTTTTTTATCGTGCTTTCTATATCATTTTTTACCGATTCCATTATTATTTCATATTCTATTTGATGATGTTGTTTGGATATTAGTAATTGTAGGTTGTATACTTCTAATGTTATGTAATTTATTTTTGTGTAGAGTTCTTGAATTTGTTTTGTTAACCATGTAGCTGCTGCTGTTTGTTTAGGATGAATGTTGTAGGTGAATAGGATTTTTCGACCGAGGCAAAGTGTCCGGTTATTGTTTTTGGTATTTTAAAATCTAATATTTCGATCCAATACTGACTTTGTGTATTCTGAGTACTAATAAAGTACATTCCTTCCTTGATGCAGAGCAATTTTTTTGTGAATTAAAGTTCCATAGTCTGTTCCTGTATGTGAAAATCAGTCAAAATCGTTTGGCTGACATAGTCAGCGGTAGTGGCCCGTAGTGAGTATTTTTCGATAAACATGTATGATACTCTTTACCTTTTCAGCAGTGTGGACAACATATATGAGAAATTTATTGCTTTAAACTATCGGATACTGAATTCTGTGTGACACCAAGTATGTAGAACAGTTTATTCTTTTAGAACTCAAAATTCTATAAGAACACTTTACATATTTCTCCGCATGGAGGGATCAGTTTTTATTGTTTTGAAATTTTTTTTAATTTTTGATCTACGGGTGTGACAACCCCGCGTACTCCAGTCCCTGCTATTGGCATACGTGAGATATCACATACCAATGGCAATAGCAGTGAGATATCACCATCCAAGGTGACATCTTAGGGGTGGTGGCGGATGAACTGTATTCAGTCAACGGTAGCACCCTCAATCTTAGCTGTGAAATAGTCCTTGACGATGAGACGCTATTGCTTCCTTGAAAAAACGAGCCTTCATTTAACTATGTGTGGGCTTTGATCTTCAAGAAAGACGGTACATCATAGTATCAAGGAATATGCAATTGGTTGGATTATTGGCAACTGCATTTTTGTTTTGTTTTAGCAAATTTTTGTAAAAATTTGCTATTTACTTTTTAATTTACTTTTATTTTCTCTATTCTATCATAAAATGTTGGCCTATGCCATATTTTGTCAGTGATAGGATTTTTTGTTTAGCTATTGAACGTACGTTGTTGTGATACCTTGGTCTTAAAAGGTTTTTATGTGTTATTGTGACATATATTGTAATTTCTACTACACAACACATTTTATTAAAAAAATAAAAATATATGTGAGGTCGTAACGCTTGCTGAGCAAAACCGGTGGCTACGGCCAGAGGTTTTAACGATTTTGGTATGTCATAACCGAGAAAAGGAGTAGGTGAAAACGAAATTGACGTAATATTGATAAAATGACCGAGAAACTGAACTCTTAACCTTTTTCTATATCGTTTTTAACATCTCACAATTTAGATGGTCAAAATGGTGATTACGTAGTTTTTCAAGATCTTTAGCTGCACTGAAATGGATCAGATGGAAGTTACATCTTCCATTGATCTTTTTTGTGTTCGAATTGTAGTCCAAAAGTCACAATGATGTACGACGTTTGTAAAAACGTTTATTTGCAATAGATACTCATATGGAAACATTGTTAGCTTATGTGGCGTAGTCTGGTTTATGGAACCAACCAACTGAAAGACAGGCCAAGATAGAACTCATTGTATTTATTGTGATCAATGATTTTAACTCTCCAGGCTGTACATAAGTCAAAGCGTCTGTATTCACCGAGTCTTTCCTGCGTTCATTATTCAAATTAGAAGAATTCAATTTAAGGTTTAAGCAAGCTAGTTTTCGCCCCACCATGTCCATCACTTCCATCAAATATTGCCTGTTTGAGTAATATTACAGTAAATGGCTTTCTAGAAGTAACTGTCTCAAGATACTCCATTACACTACACTTTCGTTTTCCTTTATGAAACTTTTAATTCTTGAAATCCACTGAGCCAGGGCTGTTATGAAATAACAATACTTGTTATACCAGCACCATACCACATATAAAACGATTGCGAAAAATTGTTTTCAATTTAAGGAAATATCTGTGAGCAATAGACGTTCAGGCGAAACTTTTGTTTTTTTTCAGTAGCTGCATGAGGGTAGTTGTCAAGGTGGAGTAACATGTCAACGAGCTTCTACAAGAAAGCGGTGCAGATGTTTAACTTCTTTGGATAAAAATAAATCCACAATGGTTTTATCTTAATTAAATTGACACTGCTTTCAGCATCTCCTAGTCGGGGCATTCGATTTTATTCAGTTAAAACCTTAAGTCTTGTACGTTAATCGTGGATCCCACTTTCATTATTCGAGAAGCTACATCTAAGAGAAAATATAATGGTTTATCAAAATAAAATGAAATTATTAATAGCCAGTCCAGATAACATAACCCAAAAATTGGAAATAGGTTCTTTAGGGTAATTGCAAACGCAGTTTTGTCACGTGAAACTTGGTCCAACTGTATTCTATTTTTTTTAACAAAAAATGTTGTGTTATAGAAATCAAAATATGTAACACATATATAGCTTTTAAGATCTAGGTTCCACAAAGGCATGCCTTCTTGAACATGCATTGATGAAAGTTTTTTAAACTTTGATGAATTGAACGCTCGTGAGACTACTATTTTGGAATTTTTTAAGGTCTGGACTTGATATATTATTGACAGCTGAGTTGACGGTGAGGCCTCTTTTTAGGAATTCATTTGGTTTATAAGAGTCGAGACAAAGTCTGGTTTCACAATTTGATTTTCATACGAAATCATTGGGGAGTTCCAGGAACTCTTGCTCGTCTCTACTACTCAAAACTTCGTGATATTATCTACCTCGTGAAGCTGATCATTTACTCTGCGAATTCGTCGTCTTAAGTCGTCTGCTACTCGATGATTATTGGTTGTGAATTCAAATATTTTGTTAATCATAACAGGTTTTAATTCATAACCAAAAGTCGAATTATTGTAGACCTGGAGTAAAAAATATGAAAGAACCAGGAACTGGGAATCCAATGATCTTTTGTTTTCATCCACTTGCTGAATCAACTTTCTACACACCTTCAAATCTGTTTCCTGTAGAAACTCTAAGACCCAAATCTCTAGTAGTGTTGCTGTTGTTTTTATGAAGCCATCAACAGCTGTTATGAAGTCATGTGTAATGATTTTTTTATAATCTCTTCTTTATATAGCAGTTTTTCCGCTCTACATTGGTCTACTTTCATGGATTTACGACAAAATCGTAGGTAACAACAATTCATCGTACGTATTTTTAACTCATGGGCCAACAAAACATTCCTCCAGATCGATTATTTTTTCTCAAAATAGAAAGTCTTTTAACAATTTCACTTAAAACCTTAGTTATTTTCATTTCCTACAAAATGTGTAACAAAAGGAACCAACATACGAAGTTCAAAGGAATCTTATAAATAAAATCTGAAGGAAAAAACCCCAAAAAGGAAAATCAATGTGTGTGTGTATCTGAAGATTAACAGAGCAATATTTTTCACTCAAAATGATTTGTAGGGTTTGTTATTTAAGTAGAATATCCTATAAAAATGAGGAAAAAAAATGTAAAAACGTAAGACATAAGAAAGATTTTTCTTTTGGTTCTGTTGGTATATATTATTATGGTTGAAGGAATAAGAAAAACGATTTTTTAAAGATATATGTACCTACGTTCGCATATGAGGAGTATACACACTTTCATAAACATTAAACATATTAATAAAATTCAATTTATTTTTATTCATTTTTGTATCATTTCCTTTCTTATCTTATTTTTTCGTATTTTCTTTTTTCTTATGTGATTTACGGTTTGAAATAACACCATAATTCTAAGATGATATATTTTTATTTTATTTATTTTTTCCTACACAAGGTTTGAATTGTTTAAGATAAATGGTAATCATAGTCTCCTATAACCCATTTATGATTCTCGAAATCACTTAATACAATGTTTATTTAAAAAGTTGTGCTGTAATCTTACCGGTCAATACTTTAGCTAATAAAAACAGGAGGCACAGTCAAAGTTTCATGTAGAGCAAGAGTAAATACTAATAGCGAGTCAGTTGACCTAATTTGACTTATAAATATTAGTTTTAAGCAACTGCTTTATTTTTAATATGGTTAGCAAAAATATTTCTTTCAGTATATATGAAAACCAAAGGGTTGGATAAGGAGGAGTAGGTAGTAGAAGGAAGTAACTAGAAAATACAAATAAAACCAGTTTAAGGTACTTATAGATGTTGAACTTCTGTATTTTTATGTATTTTGACGCGTTGAATCCGAACGATATGTGACCTGCACGGTTTATATTGGCGCAGGTCCAACTCAAAGCATAACTTTAGCGGCTTTGATGTATTATTATTGATATTAAAATTTATAAAGAACCAAACCAAACGTCTTGCGCTAAATATAAATTCATTAATAAAAAATTAGGTAGACACGCCTTGGCTTGACCAAAGAACCGGTGAAAACAAATATTTTTGCGATATAAAAGCATTTTAACACTATCTCCAAGCCAGAAGGTGAAGGTCCAATTTTGACGATGGTTTTTATATTTAGAGCATCAAACCACATAGACGTACTTGAACTTTGCTCCCAGATACATCAAAATCACAAATCAAGCCTATTCTTTTAACTTTTTGCTAACAGAAAGGGTGTGGTAGTTTTATTTGGTGAAGTATTTAGATTTATGAATCCGAGATACCAAAATATCTTATAAAAGCTGAATTGTGTTAAACTCGCTTTTTTTTCTAACACTGTAACTAGCGGTACATGATAGTTAAGTTTTGGAAAAACATTCAAATTGAGCACATTACAACACGTTTTAAAACATGAGTTTGATCCTAGATCAAGACACTTGTATTGGGGCTGTCAAGAACATCTGTAATAAAATACTTGCCCAACCGCTTAGTTAGCGTTGAAACGTTGAAAGTACCATCATTGTCGCGGACAAGCGAGGCCAGTTTGAAACTTATGCGCTTGTTTAAACATAAAATTGCAGTAGAAGATGCTTTCAAGGATGTCAAAAAGTTTTGTGGTGGGCCGTGAGTATTTTGTGGAACAAGACTACGCATTAAAGTCTTGAGGTGTTTGACCATTGCAGATAAATCGGCAAGATTTCAAAATTAGCAAACACTAAAAGAATTCTTAAGTAACTGAATCTTATATCGTACACTCTCTCCACCGTAATGTTGGCTCAGTTGTAATCAACGCGCAAATACTAGAAAAAAATGGTAGTCATGTAGGAAGCATCCATGTAAGGTTAATATATTTAAGTTTCTTTTGTTAATAAGCTCTTTTGAAGTCAATTCAAATAAATTGAAGCTTGTTCAGTCCAAAAATTAGTTCTGGGAAATTTGTTTGATAAATAACTGAATTTCAGCCAGTATACAAGCATCTTCTGCATGATCATTTTTATCATTCGTTCAATATCCTAAACAACAAATTATGTATTTCCTTACAATATCAGAGATACAGGTACAAAATTTTGGTTGAAAAGAATAAAATTTGCTTATTTCCCAAATGCTGTTCATTCGACCTGAATTGCATGAATTTACTTTTGACTTATAAATTTTTTAATAAAATGTGTTGGGTAATGGGACTTATAATATAAGCCACAACAACACATTGAATCCTCTTACGACCTACGTCCATTAAGTCTTAAAAATTCCAAGGTTCTACGTCCCAATCAATATTAATTCAAACTTATTCAACTTCTTTTGATTGCTTGTTGCAAATAAAACAGTTAATCGAGATACCAAGGTAGTCGAGAATGTTGAAAAAGCCAAAAATACCCATATCCCCTGGTACTCGATAATCGACATTGTATAGGGAATGACTGTATCAATCACAGGGTGTCGAACTGTGTTTCTCACTGTTTATCTTGTCGTAATTCAATTTTTCTCCAATAAATTCATCAAGTTCATAAATTCTAATTGAAAAAGAACTTCGATTATGTTTAAACCCCCGACAATCTGTCTGACCGTCTCTCTGCTTCTTTCTTTTACTTTCTATCTAGTTGTCTGTTTAAATATCTCTCTTACCATCATTGTTCATCCGAAAAGTTCTAGAGTGCGAATGTAACTGCTTAGCAAACATTCAACCTGTTTTAAAAGTCTAACTGACTTATCTACGACTAACTTGCCTGTCAGACTGCCTATCAGATGTCTGTCTATTGTCTGTCTATCTGATGGTCTGTCTAATTGTCTGTCTGACTGTCTGTCTGACTGTCGGTCTGACTGTCTGTCTGACTGTCTGTCTGACTGTCCTTCTAACTGTCTGTCTGACTGTCTATCTGACTGTCTATCTGACCACCTGTCTGACTGTCTGTCTGACTGTCTGTCTGACTGTCTGTCTGACTGTCTGTCTGACTGTCTGTCTGACTGTCTGTCTGACTGTCTGTCTGACTGTCTGTCTGACTGTCTGTCTGACTGTCTGTCTGACTGTCTGACTGACTGTCTGTCTGACTGTCTGTCTGACTGTCTGTCTGACTGTCTGTCTGACTTTCTGTCTGACTGTCTGTCTGACTGTCTGTCTGACTGTCGGTCTGACTGTCTGTCCGACTGTCTGTCTGACTGTCTGTCTGACTGTCTGTCTGACTGTCTGTCTGACTGTCTGTCTGACTGTCTGTCTGACTGTCTGTCTGACTGTCTGTCTGACTGTCTGTCTGACTGTCTGTCTGACTGTCTGTCTGACTGTCTGTCTGACTGTCTGTCTGACTGTCTGTCTGACTGTCTGTCTGACTGTCTGTCTGACTGTCTGTCTGACTGTCTGTCTGACTGTCTGTCTGACTGTCTGTCTGACTGTCTGTCTGACTGTCTGTCTGACTGTCTGTCTGACTGTCTGTCTGACTGTCTGTCTGAGTGTCTGTCTGACTGTCTGTCTGATTGTCTGTCTGACTGTCTGTCTGACTGTCTGTCTGACTGTCTGTCTGACTGTCTGTCTGACTGTCTGTCTGACTGTCTGTCTGACTGTCTGTTTGACTGTCTGTCTGACTGTCTGTCTGACTGTCTGTCTAACTGTCTGTCTGACTGTCTGTCTGACTGTCTGTCTGACTGTCTGTATGACTGTCTGTCTGACTGTCTGTCTGACTGTCTGTCTGACTGTCTGTCTGACTGTCTGTCTGACTGTCTGTCTGACTGTCTGTCTGACTGTCTGTCTGACTGTCTGTCTGACTGTCTGTCTGACTGTCTGTCTGACTGTCTGTCTGACTGTCTGTCTGACTGTCTGTCTGACTGTCTGTCTGACTGTCTGTCTGACTGTCTGTCTGACTGTCTGTCTGACTGTCTGTCTGACTGTCTGTCTGACTGTCTGTCTGACTGTCTGTCTGACTGTCTGTCTGACTGTCTGTCTGACTGTCTGTCTGACTGTCTGTCTGACTGTCTGTCTGACTGTCTGTCTGACTGTCTGTCTGACTATCTGTCTGACTGTCTGTCTGACTGTCTGTCTGACTGTCTGTCTGACTGTCTGTCTGACTGTCTGTCTGACTGTCTGTCTGACTGTCTGTCTGACTGTCTGTCTGACTGTCTGTCTGACTGTCTGTCTGACTGTCTGTCTGACTGTCTGTCTGACTGTCTGTCTGACTGTCTGTCTGACTGTCTGTCTGACTGTCTGTCTGACTGTCTGTCTGACTGTCTGTCTGACTGTCTGTCTGACTGTCTGTCTGACTGTCTGTCAGACTATCTGTCTGACTGTCTGTCTGACTCTCTGTCCGACTGTCTGTCTGACTGACTGTCTGACTGTCAGTCTGTCAGTCTGTCTGACTGTCAGTCTCTGTCTGATTGTCTTTCTGGCTGTCTGTCTGATTGTCTGTCTGATTGTCTGTCTGACTGTCTGTCTGACTGTCACTGTCTGTCTGACTGTCAGACTGTCTGTCTTACTGTCTGTCTGGCTGTCTGTCTGACTGTCTGTCTGCCTGTCTGTCTGACTGTCTATCTGACTGTCTGTTTGACTGTCTGTCTGACTGTCTGCCTGACTGTCTGTCTGACTGTCTAACTATTTATCTGACTTTCTATCTGACTGTTTGTCTGACTGTGTGTCTGAAGGTCTGTCTATCTAACTGGCTGTCTGACTTTCTGTCTGACTGTTTGTCTAACTGTTTGTTTGGCTATCTGACTGTCTGTCTAACTATCTGTCTGACTGCCTGTTTGACTCTCTGTCCTCCTGTCCTCCTGTATGTCTGTCTGTCTGTCTCACTGCCTGTCTGTCTATCGTTGTGTCTGATTGCATGTCTGAGTGCCTATCTGACATTCTGTGTGACTGTTTGAGAGTCCGTTTGTCTGTCTGTCTGTTTGTCTCACTGTCTGTCTGACTGTTTGTCTCACTCACTTCCAACCTGTCTATTCGACTGTTTGTTAACCCGACACTCAATCTGTTATCCTGATTTGTATGTCTGTTAAAGTATCTGCTTTACCTTATTTCGTGTTTATTTGAAATCCTTATTAACTGTCTGTCAATTTCTGTTTATGAAATTTTTTTGGCTATTAATTTTTGTTTAATAGCAGGAATTGTTCATTTCACATCAAATCTTTGGATTTATTTCACATTCCATATATTTTCCATTTTTGCGTATATGCACTATGCAGAAACGTAGGCTCAATCAACCCAATTAAGGGTCGAGTTTCTCTTAAAGATCGATTTAATTGATTAGTTATATAGGGGTGATCAGCCCATAAAGTGTTTTTCAAATTGAATAAAACCGGTATGTTGATGGTTGTTAATGTTTTTCCTGAAAACATTTTGACCTAAATGAGTGTCGAGATGAGTGCCGGGTTCTCCGTGTTTGGGTCCAGCGTGCTAGCCATAAGACAACTCAACACATGATTAATTTCACATAGTACTTACATACATAAAAAATATATGAATTGATTTTGTTGTCCGATTGTACAGAGTGATCTGGCCATTTCTGTCTGGACGGAAGTAATATGCATTGATTTCGAGTTCTTACAAAAGTTTAAAATGTAGGAATTCTAAATACAAAAAAAAGGAGCGTATCCCCTTAACAAAAAAATTTCTAGTTTATTTTGTATTAGGGTTATTAATAACTGTATGCAATCAATCAAAATCTGTCACAATAAAATTTATATTTTTAATAACGTTTACATTTGATTGCGTTATATACCTCTTTTTTTCTATTAGTCACATACGTGTGTTGCTCTTTTGTATAATACGTGTACATGAATCCCATTTTTATTCACATATTAAAGACCCCCAAAAAACTGCTGGAATTATTTATATAGCTTTTATACAATATAAACACAATAAATAAATATCAGTGTGTAAGTCAGTCAAATAAAACAAAAATATACTAAGAGGAAAAACATAAATAAAAGGAAAAGAAGGAAAAATAAAAGAAAACCGTTGGAAAATTACCAAACCACAATCAGCTATGTATATATACGCTAAGATATGAAGTGAGACAAGAATTTGTAAATTATTTATAAAAGAATCTTAAAATGCATATATTTGTTATAATATTGTTTTGTTGTTGTCGTGAGAATGAATAATGTATGATCTCAACGGATATAAAAAAGGCAAAACTCAAAGTATAAGATAAATGGGAATAAAGTGAACGACATTTTTATAAGATTTATATGGTTTGCTATATAGGTCAGATTCCAATGTTGCCTATTTATATATAACTATAAATAAAAATTAAGGGTTGATATTTACTTTTGTTGTTGATTTTTATGCTTTATCATTTTAACACGTAATTTTATTTTTCTATTTTTGCTTTTCTTAACATAATTTTGTGTAGGATTTGCTTTTACGTTTACGGATATGTAATGAATATTTAATGAAATTTTGTGATATTTGAAATGACTAGACGGTATGATGGATTGATGATCATGATGGTTTTTTTGTTGTTTAAGCTATATAATTTCGATAAATATTCTGAATTTTAAAATATTTGAAAAAATAAAATTCGAAGTTAAAAAAATTGATAGGTAATCTTACCCAGGTGTTTTTTGCTAGAATTATTGTAGAGTCTTACCTGAAAAAGAAAAAATGTATGTATTAGGTTTGATAATTTTTGTTGGCATTTTGTTGGCATTTGACTATAAAATAATAGAGAAAATGAGCTATCCTAATTTTTTTTAAAACTTTTTACATATATGTTCAATGTTCATATCATATTCACATGATACCAATCATCTCCACATCTCCAAAACTAATTAACTATGAAATCTAAACTTTATATTAATTTTTAAAACATAAAATTCAAAGAAAAACATTTCAATGAACAGAGAAAGCACGCTCGTTTCATACGATAAGTTTAATGCATGTAAGTTCATATTTTTCAAGGAACTTTTAGTGCTTGTTGCTTTTTGATAGCATCAAAAATTAAACCTAACTTATTTTATTTTAGTTTAGAATAATAATGAATTTTCAAAAAGCAAAAATGTTTATCAACTTAATATAAAAGTTTAACAAAGTATTTTGTTTTGTATTTTACACACTGTAGGTCACAAATTCTACATAGGATGAAATAATATTGGGATGCACATATATCTTGCAACATGTGATTGATGGAAGTTACTCTGTATGCATCAAATAATAGCGTTATCCTATTTCACTGGTCATGGAGAAAATTATGACAGATAAACTGGATTGCTTGTGGATATTGGGTGTGACAGAGACCAGTTCTAGTTTAAGAAGCTTTCCCTTTCTAATACTCATTAGAAAACCGGGTAAGGTTCGTCTATACCTTGACTCTCCAAAAGTCAATTCGTGAACCAAATCTTCGTTAAAAATTTATTAGGATGGGTTAAGAGTTTTGCAATGTGTTTCAAACCATGACAAAGATGATGAATATATTGATTTTTTTCCAATTGAGATCGTACATTTTTGTCCTGTACATCTGAAAGAGATCTGAAAGACAAGCAAGTGTTCTCAAAAAGTCCTTTGAGCGTGGAAAGACGGGAAAAATTAGGAAATGACGTATTAAAAACCAATTTTTGATCTCGGAACGTCGGTATCTAGCGTACGTAGTAAAAATCGACGACAAAAATACCGATGCTATAAATATGTTTCTAGTTCATAGACCGTCCGGTATCTCCGGTTATTACCATCAATTAATTTTTGAGTCTGCTTCACATTCAGCCTCAATATCAGATTTAAAAAACATTGTCAAAGCAAATTGTTTTCGAAACCACAAGTCAATGTTGCCTCCCTGCTGTCCTAGAAATTATGAAGTCGAGAGAATACATCAAGGGTATCACTTAATTATTATCTAAAGCAAACTGAACTGATTTATCTATATTTAACTGCCTTTTTTGTGAGTAAACCTGAATTTTTTAATTGTAATACTAATCACAGGTATCAGGGTCACATCTTACTCCTGGTATTGGACTGATTCTTTAATTTGCTAGACCTATATATCAAAATCCTCCTGGTGTGACAACTAAGTATAAGTAAACATCGGGTTGAGCTAAGTACATTTTAATTTTATCAACCCTCATTCTGCATAGTCTCACAGACCTAGTTTCTTTTAAGTCTACAACATCTTGGAACAACAGTACGGCAAGAAAGTTATCCATCCGATTAAGGTAGAGTCACGATATGTAGTAATGACAAAATTACTGATTATTCTGGTGATTAAAATAATAGCACAGACCATTTTTCCCTCGCCATGCCGCGTCCATAGAAGCTAAGAATAGTTGAAAAAACAGACTGGTTCGGTTTGTTGTGGTAGAGTGGAGGAGATTAAAAGAAAGAAGCCTTATCGGTCTCAACTACCGATTGACAAAGTCTGACCACGGGGGTAGAAAAGGAAAGGGAGAGGTGGTAACCCAAGGGAGTCAACTGTGATTAAATTAACTTTTTAAGTAGCACCTAGAATCCCAATTACAGCCGCCTCTCTATCAAAAATGATTACGGATGATGCCGAAGAGATACAGCTATATCTCTAAGTATCATTGTAGATGTCTGAACCTCACGTTGATACAAACACCTTGGTATAAAGAAACAGCGTGATAGAGTTTATGTTGGTAATCGAGCTTAAAGTTGTTAGGGATACTAAAGCAAACTTACCAAAACCCTGAATGTAGATTAGTAAAAGTTTAAATTTTTTATTTCAGATTTTCTAAACTGTGGCTATTAAAATCACCACCAGACTCGGCAACATTCCCGCTATATAGAAGTGGAATTGGTCTACTTCAATGGAGACAGGATACGATTATTGCTAAACAATTTACAGACGTTGGTTAAATAATAAAACAACTTGTCGTGACTTTATTGCGTCTATAACGCAAATAATGACATTGAGACTGTCATGAGCCAATATAACAAGACCCTAATACCTAATTAGTAAACTTAATTCTATTATGCAAAATTACTTCAACAAATTCAAAATAAATTCAAAATAATATTAATAATAATAAATCGCGACATAAAAAAAAATATTGTATTTTCAATATTGGGAAATTCAGTTTGAATAATACTTTTATTATTATTATTATTTAAACTGGGTTACAAAAACCAATGTAGGAAATTGAATGTTTTGTTCTATTTTTCGTTAATTACAAAAATTGGCACAAATTAGTTATATTGGTCATGCATAATTTTGAATTATGATTACTGGTACAATAATTTTGATATAAATAAAATAAAGACACTTCAATTGTAGAGTTGTGGGAAAATATTTAAAGAAGTTAGTCGTTTTGATAAAAAAACCCAATAATTGAAATTGATTAGTGAAATTGATTAGTGAAAAATTGATTAGTGAAAAAATTAAAGGAAAAGAGTTATTTAAATAAGTTCGATGAATATTTTAAAGTGAGTTGGAAAAACTAAGGTACAAATTTAAATGATTTAAATGATTATAAGGAATATAATATAAATTTAAATAAAAAAGTTGAGTTGTTCTTAAGTTGTTTTTAATATTATAAAGTTTGACGAAAGATTCTGTTATTAGTGGGTTTTATAAAAATAAAAAATCATAAAATAAACCAAAATGTATATCGTGTAATAAATATTTGAATGTAATTATTTGATAAACAAAAGTTTTTTGATTATGTTGACCCTTATCACCTCGACCACAACAAGACATACAGTACAGATACAAAGTAGAGGGGTTAGTTTGTTAGAATATTTAATAAAGAAAACTTAAGCGTGTTCAACATTGGAAACACACCTACTTTTGTCATAAAGGCAAGACAGAAAGTTTTGAAGCACACGGTGGTTAGGGTTGGTGTAAAATTTGTACAACATAATCTCCATACACTACATATGTTATATATCCTACTCGATTATTCTACAGAATGAACTGATCACTCACTATAAACAAACAAATAAGTAGAACAAATTAAGTATGTTCAACATAGCTCATATTGCATTATTCCCATAACGTAAATTTTGTAATTCGATAATAAAACATAGTTTAAGAGGGAGTTGAATTAAAAATAGTTACAATTCAGGTAAAGATTTTGTACAATTGACCGATATTGCTTATACATAATAGATCGATTGTTTATTGGGCAATCCATCAAATTAATAATATAATAATTAACCTTGGACGGAATTTAGTTAAAAAACAGTCGGAGAATGTATGTACTGATTATGATATAAATACTGTAAAATATGTGATAAATAACAATCAATAAACTAACCTTAAAGTTTAAAGTATAAGTGAATTTTGATTTTTTAGCTGAAAGGAAATTTGCACTAAAAGCCTTTGTCTGCGGGACGCGGGTGATGCAAGTAGGGTGATCAGATCGAGTATTACAAACAAGAGGATAAACTTTTATTGGGAGCGGGGGTGTGAACAATATTTTTAAAACTCATCAAAAAAGGTTCATTTACTATCTGAGCATACATGCACAATGAAAAAACTTTTTTCCTGAGATAGTAAAACTGCATGAAAACAGCAGGTTTAATCTCCTGTGAAAAAAATTTTTTTCCACTATATGGCATTTTCATGAAATTTTACAATGTTTTTAAAACAAGGCAACCATCCATGAAAAAACGGAATATGAATTTTGAATGTTATGTTGTCGATTTATAATTTAATAATTTATAATATATATCGTTCCATTGATTTGGTGCAAGACCTTTTCCGAAATATTGGTCTTGAGATCAATCCAAAAAAAAGCCAAACAATTGTCATCGTAAAAGGTAGAATCGTTGAAGACAAAATTATACTATCAGACGGTAATGAAATCATGAGTATCAAAGCTGATGAAAAAATTAAATACCTCGGTTGCTCTTTTTCTTCTGAATTAATTTTTGATCATTCCACAATCGAGAAACTAAACCAAAATTTGAATAAACTATCAACATCACCATTACTCAAACCAGACCAGAAATTGAACATAGTCAATCAATATATATTTCCGACATTAATATATCCTTTGCAGACAGCTCCAATAAATAAAATCCCATCATTTGTAACGGATGGACTTGATATAATGATTCGACGAACAATTAAAGAAATTATTGGACTTCCGATACGAACCAACGACAATTTATTTTATTCGCCACGAAAGCTGAGAGGCTTAGGTATCCTGAGATCAAGTTGGGAAGTCCATCTTCAACATTTCGCCATTGCAAAAAAACTATCAAATATCGACGATGGTCTGTTCCATGAAGTTTACGATTGTTCAACCGAAATGTCGAATTGCATTGAATCGCTTGGCGTCGAGGGTGATTCAACAAAAGCATTACGACAAGCATTACGGCAAAAAAGTTACGAAAATTGGTGCAATTTAAAATACCAAGGATCAGGAGCTATACATTTTCAAACATACACTCCAAGTAACGATTTCATTTACAACAAGAACACATTATCCTCATCAGAATGGGTTGCAGCCATCAAACTCAATTCAAATTACGCTAATCTGAATGGTGTGCCTGGTAATGTCTCTCCTTCCGCCCTCTGTCGCAAATGCAACAGAGAGATTGAATCTATTGCTCATGTAACCGGAAGTTGCCAGTCAAATACACAGCTAATCACCGCTCGGCATCACAAGATCAAAAATCAGCTTGCAAATTTGTTGGAGGAAAAGGGACTAATATGTTTCATAGAGGTATATGCGATAGACTCCGAAGGGCGGTCGAGATTTAGTGACATCGTGGCGTTTGATACCAAATTGAAGAAAGCATATATCATCGACCCAACAATCCGTTACGAAATCAACGATCCAGAACAAGATATGAAAATTGCCAACGAAAAATGTTCAATATATGAAGGATGCATCCCGTTTTATAAAGAAAAATACAAAAATATGTACAACTTTAGTGACTGGACAGTTAGAGGATTATGGTTTGGAAGCAGAGGGACATTTGGTAATAGCGTCTTACAATTTTTCGAGCATTTTGGGCTAAACAAATCAAAATTAAAATCAATAACAGAAGAAATTTTAAGTGCAACAATTCACATAATTCATAACCACATCTATAATTAATTGCAAACTAAAATTCTAAATTCAACATTTCGTTAGTAATAATATTATCTTTTTGATCGATCGATATGCTGTGTAGTAAAGCAACCTAATTCAATTGGGCAGCACATTTATTGTTAAAATAAATTATTCTTCTTCTATTGTTATTTATAAAAATTTCCATTTCCTACGTGAAATGAAAACGTTTTACGTTCGTGAGCCCAACGCTATCACGTCTCGTGAACAAATTTACTAATAAAGTACTAATAAAAGTAATGAAACAGTAATGAAAAAGTAAAGAACAAGTAATGAAAAAGTATTGAAAAAGTACTGAGAATTAATGATAAAGTAATGAAAAAGTACTGAAAAAGTACTGAAAAGGTAATGAAAAGTATTGAAAAAGTAAAGAAATAGTACTGTAATGAAAAAAGTAATGAAAATGTACTGTACTGAAAAAAATAATGCCGGATCTAAAAAACCGCTGCACGGATTTCAAAATTTTTTTTCTAAAAATAGGTTTACTCAATGGAAAGAGCAGAGCCGAAAGAATGATGTGTTCGATAACTATACCGGAAGTGTGTCAAAAAAATCGTCAAGTGTGTCAAAATAAGGAAATTTGCATATTTTTTGCTTAATCAACTTTCATTTTAAGTGATTACGAGTAGGAACATTGAATTTGGAGAAATCTTGATGTTTGGGATTAGTATGTGACACCAAAATCTAGATTATTGCATTATAAGTTTGTCAAAAAAATGTTGTCAAGTGTGTCAAAAGAAAGATTTTTATTTATTTTTCTACCCAATTTTTTGGAAAAACAAAATTAATTATTTGTACTACATGAAATTTTATTATTATTATTGAGAATTATAAGTTAGTCAAAAAAATAATGTCAAGTGTGTCAAAAGAATTGTTATTGTTTCCTTACTTACAAAAAAAAAATTATTTTCAGTTATTTTTTTACAAAAAAATTAAATTAGTTATTTGTATGAAATGAAATGGTATAATGAACACGAAATTATTATTATTGAGAACTTTATTGCATTATAAGTTTGTCAAAAAAATATTGTCAAGTGTGTCAAAAAAATGATTTCATTTATTTTTTTAGATAAATTTTTGGAAAAAAGCTGTTTGTTTACGTAAATATAATTGAACATGGAAATTTTAGAATTTATTATAGTTTTGGAAATATTTTTGGAATTTTGGAAAAGTTTCATTTTTTGATTTTGTAAGAATTTTTGGAATATTTTTAGAATTTTGAAAAAGTTTAAATTTTTGATTTGATTATAATTTTGGAAAAAGTTTCAATTTTTGATATTGTTATAATTTTTGCAATATTTTTAGAATTATGGAAAAAGTTTGAATATTTGATTTTTTAAGAATTTTTGGAATATTATTAGAAATGGTGATAAATTTGTGTCAGTATTAATCCAGAACTTACAAAGTATTCACTAAAGATCTATGCAATTTTACCGCTATCTGTGACAAAATCATTTTGGTATCTTAATGCTGAAACATGGACAGAAGTGCTTGCTTTATTAAACATTATTTCTTTAAGATAGCTCCATAGTTCTTTGGGTTTATTTATATTTTTTTTATATAGTTATTACAGCTTTGTCGTTTCAGTTTTTTAATTTTTGAGGCAACCAAGGAGCTCAACGTTTTGTGCCGTCTTGACAGATACTCATCGTTTTGGTATTTATTTTTCAGCTTAAAAAATCTATTTCTTTCTTTAATCAAATCATTAATTTCTTTAGATAATGTAAGCTGTTTACCAGAGTTTGATTGTTTGACCACTGTACTAGTGTTCCTTCTAACAAGTTCTTTTAGATTACAAACAAACTCATATACATTAGACGATTTTAACAGTTCTCCCCATATATCAGCACAAAATATGTTACCATAATTGAAAGTTCTGCATAAAATAGAGCTATTTTTTGGGGTATTTTGTTATGAAGTGTAATTCAAACTTCATAATTAAGAGTCGACCTACTTTCCCATACGCAGTAAATTTACATTAACAGAAATTTTCATAATTACTTTCGTTTCTCATTTGAACATAGTTTCTTGTACTCGCACCGTAATCGTCATCTCCAATGAGTTCCGTTTAAAAATTATCATAAAACAGTTGTGTGCTATTTCCCAATATAATTTCTTATATGCAATTTGTAATCGTTCATCGCTATAAAATTATCATAAAATAGTTGTGCAATATCATTGATGCGTAATCGCGCTATTTTCATATATAATTCTTACAATCGATTCTTAAACAATGTTTTTTTTATAATTCTTTTCCAATTTTTTTAATGCAAGTTGGTTTTACAGATTCTTTAGTGGGTTTTCAGTCATTAATATATGCTACCAGTTAATGCTACCATATTTTGATACTATAAATAGAACGCGATAGATAGCTTCTGTCTCTTGTTGCGTTTGTAAAATCTCTCGTGAATATCAAAATGACCTGATGAATTTTGAATTCAGGTTTTGCTCATTAAAATTAAGTAGTGAAAATTTTAATTAAACTCAAATTTTATTTTAGTTCAATTAGTTCAATTTTTTTATTAGTACCAATTCGCGTAGTGCAAATTTAGTAAAAATATATCTGTTTGTGCCGTGTTAGCAAAATTAAAATCAACCTTACTTATCTCTGTAAAAAAATCATATATATTGGTTTGTACTGTAAACAAACAAAACTCTTATTTCGACTTTATGTCTAAGAAGAACGCAGCTGTTTTTGTTTTTCGTTTTGGGTGACGTCTATACGTGGAATGTTTTGTGTAAAAATTTATTGAATATTAATCAAAACCAACCAAAGAAAACTAAATCTTGGATTAAATTATAATATAATGATAAATATTAATTGTAGATTTTATTTTGTAAAAATAATGTTGAAAGCTGTGATAATAGCTGTTTGTTTTTGAACTGTGGTAAATGATAGTTGTAATCTTAACCAAAAAATTATTTAAACTCTGTGTGGTTATGAGTTACAAATATATGTGAAAACTAAACAAACAAATTTAACAAAAACTGTTACCTCATAAATATCTGAAATAAATCATATAAAATGCATGTTGAGATAAGGATACAAATAACTGTGATAATACAATAATAATTATATCTACACCCGAATCTTTGTGATTTCTCGGTGTTAACACTTGCATCAGGGTGGAGTGACCCAGTGAATAAGTCGGGAAGGTAAATTATTATTTACATCATATACCATACCGCATGCTACGATTGCATCCCGAGTGCTGACTATCTAGATACATTTCCGGGGTAGCCATTTTTTTGGGTGTGGTCATACGTTGTCATCAGCATACCTGCTGAGTATTTCGATACATTTTTGGCAAGAAAGAAAAAGAAGAAAATCACTGCTATCATCAACAAGTTGGATTGTAACAATTTTTACAACGTCGTCGTGATCCGCATTGCTGAACTTACCAATCTATGAACAGGATGAGGATGAGCGACTAAATTGAACTACGGAAGTGGGATCTGGACTAGCTATGGGGTGAGTCATTTTTAATATATATATATATATATATATATATATATATATATATATATATATATATATATATATATATATATATATATATATATATATATATATATATATATATATACACCAAATTCTGTTTTTACACGGTCTTTTTTTAGACGGTTTTGATATAACACGGTCTAGAAAAAAAATTTAAATTCGTTTTTACACGGTTTTATTCGAAATAGCACGGTTTCAATTTTGAAGAAAATATGTATTTTTTATTCTATATACAAAGTTAGGCATGTCTAGTGTTAATAATAATAAATTATAAATTAACGTCTCTTAATATCCGAAGATACCATGTCCAACTAGGGATTAGGATTAAGTTTGAATAAATTAAGTTTCTTTAAGAAGTTTATGAACGTTGTCTTTAAAATTTTGAGGATTAAAGCTATCAGGGAAAACTCTTGCTGGTGAGACATTTCATAGATGAGAGACTCTGCTGAAAAAATCACGCTGAAAAGCAACACTTCTGAACCTTTTTATATTAAGTGTAAAAAGATAGGCTACAAAATTTAGTCTGGTGTTATGGGATAGGTTGCTAGTTCAGGTAAAATTGATTTTATCTCAGTGGAAGTTTGTTCATCCACAATGTATTAATAGAAAATTCTCAGATCAGCAGCATTTATTCTGTGTTGCAAGAAATCTAACCCATTAATAAGAGTTGAGTTGCTAATTAGTTTAACAGCTCTGCGCTGAACAAACTCAATTTACTTCAAACTACTAAAATCAGATACACCCCATATGTGAGAACAATACTCCATTCAGGGAATATAAATGATTTATGTATTAAAAGAAAACAGTATATTTTTGTAATCTGATGATGATTTCGAAACATGTTATAATAAAATATATACCAAAAAAAGTTTGTTCCGTTGATTATAATTACAATAATTTATTTATATAAATTATTGATTTTATTTATTAAAAGAAGCTGTTCGCTATTGAAAAACTTACGAAATCGTTCCAAAAACCTCAATTTGTGATCGTTCTTAGCTAGGTTAAAAATATGAGAATTTCATTTTATATTGTTTTCAACTTCTATTCCTAGAAGTATGTATGTACAGTTGATCAATTCTCTTTGAAGATTTTTTAACGCTAATCTTAAAGTTTGGAGAAAGAAAATTATTTTATCTTATTATACTCTTATTGATACTCTGGTGTAACGTGTCAAGTTTGAAGGCTTAGGTAAAATCGATTTGGTTTAGATAGAAGCCCGTTTATCCATAATGTAAAATACCGTCAAATCAGCGACATACCAGGAATCAAGCTCATTAGTAAGATTTGAATTGCTGATCAATTTGACAGCCCTCTGTTGTACAGAGTCAATCAAGACCTGTATGGTACACTCCATATGTGACAACAATAATCTATGCAGGGGCGATTATATAACTTCTCCATTAAAAGAAGCATTTTGCTATTAAAAACCTAACTCAACGACCCAAAAATATTAGTTTTTGAACAATTTTCTTAGTTAGGCTAAAAATATGAGAATTCCACTTAATATTATTTTTAATCTCAACTTGTAGAAGTCTAACGAATTCTTTCTCTTCAAGATCATTTTTCTTCAAGAATCAAACTTTAATGGAAATGGATTAGATGTTGATAACCTAGAAAAATAGCAAACTTGAGTTTTGCTCGCGTTGAACTTAACATTTTTAGCAATACCCAATTCCATTACTGTTTTTAAATCAATGTTTAATGGCTCTATCACATTTGACCTAGTGTCATTAAACGCTGAGTATATATTAGGTATTTCAGGAGAAGTATTAAGCGTGCATCATTAGCAAAACTATGGATTTAATGAATCGTTGACTGCAACAAGTTAATATTGATAAGAGCAAGAGCTGGGGATAGAGTGGAACTATCAATAATGCCTGCATTAGTTGAAAAGATATCTAATGAAAAACCGTCAACATTGACTGGAAATTTACGCTCATATATAAAGATCTAAAGTCAGGAAATAATTTGCTCGTCTAAGTCATAGCATCTCAATTTGCATATAAGATTGTTGAGCTGTACTTTGTCAAATGTTTTGGCTGTATCAATTAAACAGCACTGAAAGTCTCACTATGATTTTCAAGTTACACGTTCCAGATATGTTTGACAAAGAAAGTAAATTTTTCGTCACTCTTTCTTTCGGCGAAAACCGGATTGTCTAAGTATTTTTGACTAGTTAACTAAGAACCTCATAGTTTTAAAATTAATGTTTCTTTCAAATATTTTAGCTACAATCGACCAGTTTGATATGGGTTTGTAATTTGTTGGATCCGTTTTCGTACCTTTTTTAAAACTGGCTGTACACTACCCATTTCCCCAAAAAACTAATATTTCAAATTATATACGAAAAGCCTTACTTATATAAACAACCGATCTATATTGAACTATGTAGCCCGTTGCAACAGCATGCTTGATTGAGGTGGTGAAAAGTACTTTATCGCATTAGACACCTAAAAAGCATTTGATCGAATCGGGCATGCCAACTTCATGTAGACATAAAGCATATCAAAATTGTCTCACCGATCATTACGGTATCCATCGATAGTTTTTCTTCTGAGTCTAAATTAATTATTACTGGTGTTCTCCAAGGCTCAGTTTTATTCCCCACGCTATTTTTAATTTATATCAACGACCTGTTGAAAATTATCAGTAACACGACAAATAGTTTTGCAGATAATATACAGTACATTGCACAGGTCATTCGTTTCCCTATCTTCAAATGTAAAATGAATGAAAAAATAAATCTCGACCGGAGAAACGTTGTTGTAAATGTAAACGAGGACCTTGAAGGAAGGAGAAAAAGACCGAGGACCGAGAAAAAGTCACCGATTGGGGTAAAAAAAATTTAGTCAATTCAAATACCGCCAAAACACAGCTATTGATTGTTTTCAGATCATAGACCGAGTTCCCCAATTATGCTTCCATTAGTATCTATGACGAACAAATAGCATCCTAAATAGATGTGAAAAATATTTCATTCCGTATAATTTACTCCACATTTATAAGTTCTACATTCGACCATGCATGGAATATTGTTGTCAAGTCTTGTGTGGTGCATTTACTTCGATCTAGGCTCTTTTAGATTATGTTCAAAAGCATGCTTTACGAATTGTTGGCGACCAAAATTTAACACCATATCTTGATTTCCTACAACATTGTCGCACTGTTGCTGATCTCTGATTTAGTTTTTGTTTTTTATCAAATAAACTGTACATACATGCACAAAAAATTTAATTTGGCTTTTATATAGACTCTTAATAGCGATTTGTACAAATCATTTTATTTTACCTTTTTTTACAGAAATAAAGGGTATGGAACCAATCCCCTTTTTTTCTATGAGCTGCATGTCTTTTTATGCACGGTTTTTTTTTACACGTCTTTTCCTGGAACGTATCTACCGTGTAAAAACAGAATTGGGTGTATATATATATATATATATATATATATATATATATATATATATATATATATATATATATATATATATATATATATATATATATATATATATATATATATGTGAGGATGTGTATGTATGTATGGATGGGTGCGTGGGTGCGTGTACGTGTGCGTGTATGCACGGGATGTGTATGTTTGGGTGAATGAACCTATAACTAAAGCCTTTATTTTTGTTTCTTTCCGTAAATAAATCTGCAGGTTGTAAATTGGCATGGTAAGAGTACACATAATATTTATATGTTTTTTTTAATTAAATTTTCATTAGTGCATTATTTTATGTGATTTAGTCATTTATTAGCAATAATCAATTGTTGGAAAATATGAAGGAGAAAAAAGGAAATGAAGCAAAATTAAACCCAAAACGACGGACTTAGAAAAGTTAATTTTATTCGATGCGAATTATAAAGCGATTAATGGAGAAAGTGAAATCAAGAATAACAAACAGGATAAATTAAAGAAGTCGGTTGTTGAACGTAAATTTGTCGATCGTCAGTGCATCGAAAGGAATTCAATGTTGCCGGATATGCGAGAAGTGAAACATATAAGAGCAACCAACAATATTGTTATTACATTTACAATATTTCTGGTTCCATATATGATTTGTTATACTTTATCCGAGCATGATTTTCATTTTTATAAGCTGACAAATAAATTTAAAAATAAAATCGACATAGCTTTAATGATATGGCTCCCATCGCTAGCATCGCTGGGCCAACCATTTTTTTTTGGTTTGGGCTAAACTGTGCGAAGCTAACTCTACAAATAAAATTTTAACTTATATTTTCATCTCTATTTACATAAACTACTTCATATTTGTGGATTACACTTCAACAAATCAAATTAGTTGTTTATAATCTCCCATTGGTAACATATATGGCATTATTGAAAAGAATAATCGGACTGTTGATGAAAAGTTATGCATTTATATAAATACGCCCGTTGTGTGTGTCTATGTATAAGTGTGTGTATGTGAGTGTATGAGGTGTGAGAGCGTGTAATTATGTGCTGTGAATGGTGGGGGTTGGACGTGGTGATCGTGGTTCTTTCACATAAGGGGCTTGCCAGAGTCTACTCATTTCACTTGTGTTTTTTTTGTATCCGTTTATTTGGTCTCAAAATGCGCGTACAACACTTTATTTGTAATGGAGCAGCAGGATTCCTTTCTCGACCCCATAGGCTGAAGCTAGCTTGGGGCTAAATAAATCTCATCCAGGTGCGCGACCTGCTATGCCACTTCGTTGCTATGCCACGAAGAAGCTCTTCACTACAATTTGTATCTTTTTTACTTGTAAAAAGAGTTGTTTGTGATCAGAAAAAGGTGAGCTTGCGGTATCTAATTCACAGGAATACCTTGTTAAGTCAGTGATTATATGATCATTCAAAGTACTTACACCATTTCGAATTCGTGTTGCATGTAATTTGTTTATTTTATTTAAGCATACGTGCACCAAATGAGTTTAATAAACCCAAATAGTTTAAAACAAACACATCAACGGCTTATAACAGATTAATGTTAAAATCACCTATAATTATGTTCGATCGTTTTTCTAACAAGAAGAAGAAATTTGTTACATTATTTTTTTGAAATCGATTAAGTGCTACGATATTAATGTTTTTATCAACTAATTTAACTCCAACTCTTTCAGCATGCATGCAGTGCCACTTTTATTTATTTTTAGAGTAAACGTATATATTTCTTTTATTAATCATATGAGATTTAATTCATAGTGTTTTAAAATACATAACACTACTGACATTGGAGAATTGACATGTGAACCCCATCCGTTTTGGGTTTGTGTGGGTTTTAGTTTTATGGTTAAAAATATAATTGGGAAAAAATTTGAGTTCTCTCTTTATTTAACCGTGGCTAGATAAATATTAAAAAATTCTTTAATTTTACTGCAACAAATTTTTTGTCTTTAATATAATAAAAAAAAATATATTTGGTTTTTATCAAGAATTAATTTAGAGTTCAGTCAGGGGGTCAATTCTAACTTGATGACTTCAGTCATATGACTTGAATTTCGAAATTTCGAAAATGAAGTCACAAATCTCGATTCTGTCTGGGTCATATGACTTTTTCCAAACTCATTTGAAATGTCAAAAAAGTCATTGAAAAAAAAGCTGTGACTACCGTTATTTATTAAAAATGTCGAATGATGAATTTAAAAAAAAGCTAGGTAAAACGCCCACAAACAGCCAAAAGGTTGCTCTAGTTGATTATTTAGAGGAACATTTGGAGTTGACACGAAGCCAATTTTCATCTGCAAAGGATGGAAAAAGTAAACTTGCAGAGCAATGGGAGATCCTATTTTAGAGCTAGTTGAGAGTTGAGAGCAAGAAGGTAGGCATTATCACATACGATGTCGTGGATGGAAATGGTTTTACAGAAGAACTGGGAGTAAAAGATGCTACCTCCTCTGTGATAAATATCATTCGAAATCCATCGAGCCTGCCACAAAAACGAAAGAGAAAACTTGAAATGCAGAATGGAAAAACAATTTGCAGCTGTGAAAAACGATATATTGAAATGTACAAAATAAACATTAAAATTGAGAAGCAATTTGGTCCTGAAATCTCCTGAATACTATTAGAAATTTTACTGCATTTCTGTTATTTACGCTCCCTAATTTTCCTGCGTCTTTTTCGTATTTTATTTCTAAAATAAAAATCGTATAAACGTATATGTTCATTTTAAATCGAGAAACATATGTATTTTATCTTACCGAACAAAATTTCTATGATTTTCTCTTATTTGACGCCTAATAAGAATATCTATTTTTTATAAAAGTTAAAATTATGTTCCATAAACAAACACAAATTTACATAAAATTGACAGTAACAAAATTCTTTAAATGTCAAACAGTCATTCTATGAAAATTGATTTGAAGTCACTCACTTTTTGACTTACAATCGCAAAACATAGAATTTTGAGTTCAAATAAATGAGTGACTCTCTTTGAATTGGATTTTTTTAACAGTCATATGACTGAGTCACCTCATCAAGTTAGAATTGACCCCCAGGTCATATAAGTTAATGAATAATCTTGTGAGGCATACATAGGCATATATGAGGTATATTTACAATTTTACATCATGTTCGGTCATCAATGGCCTTATTAAAGACATATCGAGTTATATTTCGGTTGACCCTATGCTTTGTTTGGTTTTCTTGAGGCGCTTGTGATGAGATCATCATGTTTTCGTCATTCTTCACTTCAAAAAAAGGTTAATGTTACACCGGTTTGAATGAAATTAAGAGAAAATTAGCTTGCCGTTGACACTTGAGGTAAGTTATAAAATTAAATTAATGATTTGTAATTGGTAAAATAAAATCGAAAATAAACCTTTCTAAATAATAATAAATATGTTCATGCCAGGAGTTTAAAGAACACTAAAAAACTTTTTCCAAACATGGTGCATTTACTCTACCTTCTGATTGCTTTGGACATAGTCATATCGCTTTAATTGAACTTTCGTCACTGTTAAACAGGTTTTGCAACATCTTTGGACCTAAAAATAGTTTGTTATAATGTATTTGCTAAGTTATGCGTCATTTTGATAGTTTTTAGATATAACATTGCTTGATTTAAAGTAACGTTAATGATAACAACCGATTTAACGACATTGACATAATTAGTGGCAATTTTAGTACGTATGTTAATCCCACAAAACACCCAACTGTCCGTAAAATAACATCTACGGTCCTTAAGCTACGGCCCCAGCTTGTATATGAGTTCCTGCTCATGTGATTCAAACAACGTGTGATTTTTGGAATAAATCCCATTTTTTTAACAAAATTTAAAATTAAAACGAAACAATTTAAATTTTCTAAAGAGGGAGGATTGGAGCAATCTCACTTGTTTTCTAAAATAATTTAATTTCGTTCAAAATAAATGACAGTAAACAATTAAGAAAATGCCATTTATCAGTGACATGTATTTTATTTCTTCCGACATAAGGATAACATTTTATCTTAAAACTACAAAGTTGCTTCTTATTATACCTCGGCTTCTCGATGAAATAAAAAAAGAACCATTTTTGTTGGTAAAATGACCTCATATTTACTAGCTAATGTATCGCTCTGTAAATAAAAATACACATTATGACATCGTTATGATTAATCATATAAATATTAAAAATTCATACGAAAACCGTTCAAAGGAAAATATTCTCTTAACTTGTTTTTGTATCAAATAAGCTTTTTTTGATTTAAGCTTTTGATGGGGAAATAATTTGAAACGATTTTTTTTTAATTATATTTATGAAATAAAATTAGATTATTTTATGTGAGCATAAAGTTGATGATGTAGGAAGGATTTATTATATTTTATTGATTATCTGTCTGCTTAATTATGTAATTTAGTGGTTTTTGTTGTTGCCGTTGTCGTTGTTTTTTTCATATTGTTGCTGATTTTCAACAACTCTGTCAAATTTTTTGCGAGCATATTCTTTATATCGGACTTGTGTGCTATTTAATTCCATTTATTTCAATTTCTGTATTTTTTTGTTTTATTCTATTTGAAATGAAATTTTATGTTTTTTTGAAAGCTCTGATGTCGTTTATGATTATGTTTATGGTGTAAAAAGGAATAGGAATGGAAGTAAAAATAAATTTTTAATCAATTTTGTTTAATATCATTTTTTTTTTGGAGTTTATGTCTGATTTGATAGCGATGGAAAAGAAGATTTGATATGTGTTGTCAGATTCATAAAAAATTATGAAACATTTTTGTGATTGAGTTTTGTTGTTTTTGTTATCTGATGAATAATATTGGAGATTTTATTGAATTTGCTTTTATTTATGGGATTATTTGGATGTTTTGTTTTCGCTTATAGGGATATTTTCATCATATCAAACAGAAATTTATTGTTGTTGCAACAAAGCGTTTTATTATTTCAGAAAATGTATCAAACAATGTATCTTCGTCACGACTTTTATATTGTGTGCACTAACAAAAACATGAGTTCCGACTACTCTTTGAAAATAACGACCACAACAATATCGACTATCGTATGGCTATTATTTCCTTGCTAAACAATAATAACAAGTCTCCATCTTTTAGTTTTTTGTATCAGGAGTGCACATTTTGAAAGCGTCATTTTGTAAAACTGCATAACGTTTCATTGGAATGAGGATATTATTTAAAAATTTTGAGCAGTTGCAACATTTTTGAACCTCTCTTTATTTTCGTCACAGTGTTGACCCAATTTAAATCAAACGTCCATTTTATATACCACTGAACATCAAATGAGTGTAAAACTGTATAGTGTGGATCGGTTTTTCGATCAAGCAACATTAAAAATGAACTAATTCTTAATAAGAAATAATTCTTGCATATTTCTCGGGATAGATTATTTGATTTTTTGTTCGGTATTTCCTTAACTCCCTACTACGGTGAGTTTTTTCTTGCTTAGAATTGTTAGATCAGTTGAATTCAGTATTTTAAGAAGGGTAGTTTAGAAAATAACATTAATACAACGGGTTTTCCATCACCACTGTATTGAATATTTTGACTTGAAACCTTACATTCAAAAATAAAACAACAACTCCAAGTTCCGACCACCCACAACCAATTGAGGTTTTATGAAAAATCAAATGTATGTGAGAAAAAAATCCTAAAAAGCTTTTAATTAAAAATTGAAGTAAAATAAAATTTTTATTATAAATTTTGTTTTTAATGAAATAAATTTCAAATATGGATTTTCAATTATAGACAATTTTTAAAATAATTAAATTTTGTTTGTTAATATATATTTTAATATTTCGTTGTGGTTATGTAAAATTTTATATATATTTGTTTAACTAATTAAAATATATATAAATGGAATTAAAGTGAAATATAATATTTTTTATTCCTTTTTTTTTGTAAAGTTTCACAATTTTGATTTGTTAATTTCCAAATAATTATTATGTTTTCATTAAAGTTGAACAGTATTTTTTGTTGAATTTCATGTTTAAAAGTTAATTTGATTTGTGGAGTTTATATGCGTTTTCAGTAATTGGGGAAAAAAAATCCCGTTAAGTTTTTTTGTTCTTTATTAAAGGCTGATGTGTTATTTTTTACGTGGAATTTTAAAACCTCATCAAACCGTTAAACTCATTTTATTTGGGACTTTTTTGGGAGCTATTTTATATGTGCATAGTACGAAAATAGTACGAAAAATGCGAAAGCAATCGAAAGATGCCTAAATTTTTATGAATAACAAGACCACTATCTTGGTAAGGAGTAAAAATGCAGATTTAAAAACTATAACGAAGGTTATGGTCTTGTGAAGAGCTGGGTTTCGTAAACGTACTAGACGGACATAAAAATCTTTTCACGCAGACATAAACGCATCTATTTATAGCATTCGGTCGGCTATGGAAAGAGAAAACCAACAAAACATGGTCTATGAGGATCTCTCAAAACAAACGAGGCAAGGTAGTATGGGCAGAGGTAGAGGCGGTCAATCTAAACATGTATCTTTTAGATAATGAAAACAATCCACTTAACAATATAGGCGCAGCATTCAAAAATCGTAGGAATTCTTCATTAAGACGTAACCTTCATGTGGATGTAAACGAAATCATATTTACAATCAATTCGGACATATTGGTTCTGCTTCATCAAATACACTTAGTTCTACTAGAGCTTACTGTGTTGTTAAATGAAATATTCGGTTCCGTTGTAATGAACAAGGTCTTTTATTGAATGAGTTTTTGACAAGGGTCTATGTTTTTGCACCTGATGCTATTGTTAGCTATTGTATTGCTATTTTTTAAAAATATTCATCGTCTATTAACAATCAAAGTTGAAAATTGATATTAAAGTAGTAATTCATTTAACACATGGGTTGATTTTATAACAAGTATTAAAAGCAAATTTCTTCCTCAAAATTATGTTTTATGTAAAAAATAAGAGATTCTTAACCACCTGCCATACTGAAACATTAATGGATTAAGTAAACAGCTTGCGGCAAATGGGTTTTATATCTCGCAATTATCTCAATCCAATTAATGGTTGAGCCGTCTTAAACATTTAAATAAAACTGGCAAAGTTATCATTTTAGGAAACGAAAACGCCATGGGATGGTTGATTGTTTAAACTTAGAGTGTGTTTCTAGGGAAAAAAGGGAATATCAATACCGAGAATATCGTGCAGATTTTAATAGTTTTGTTAAGAGTTATCGAGTAAATTGGAAAAATACCATAGAAAATATAGTGCAGCAACCAACTTTTCGTGAAAACTACTGGTCTACAGTACCCGCGATTTCTTATAATATATAATAATATTTAACTTTGAACTAAAAAATGAGCACCAAAATTATATTTCTTTTTTATTTCGTTAATTGTATTTATTTTTTGTGTACCACTGTTTTGAACAACTCTTCTCGTAACTCATGACTAACTAACTAAAAATTTACACTTCCGCTTTCTGTATCTGGTTCCATTCTGTATCAATCATTAATCCTTATTTTTAATTATATATATTTTCAATCCATCTCTTTTCTACAATCTTGGAATATTATTGTTCGCGATTTGTTTACTTATATAAAAATTAAAGGTTGTAGCCATAATAAAACAATCCATGATTGTAGTATTCTTAATATAGAATTATGTATTTATAGATTCACTATTTTCTTATACACATCATATTGACATTGGCTGAGACTTCCATAGTGTTTTTTTTTTGTACTCAATCCTTAGTCATCATTAACTATAGTTTCCGCCACAAAAATCAATCTGTTATCATCAGGTAATTGTGTAATATTTTCCAGTGTGAATTCCTATATTTGGTTCAGATTCGTCAATCGCTATAAAACTGAACATAAAACCGTTGGGTAATACTTGATAAATGTAATTTCTTTTTTTCAAATTGTATTCCTAGTTCCACTAACCCATATAGATTTCCTACCGCCAACTATTAATTAATAATATTTCCCAATGTTCCTATGTGTGATTTACAATCATTAACCGTTGTAAAGTTGATAGAAAAACGGTTGTATATTATCATTAATCCATAATCACATTATATACATTGTAATTCGGTCAATTGTTTCGTAAACAATGTTTTAAAATTTTTTTAAGTTTCTATTACATATTAGCAATTTTATTCCTTAATGAGAGTAATAACTAACGACGTAACGAAAATCAAATTTCCCAAAAAAAACTACCTTATCGATCGTTATTAATTGTATATAAATAGTAGTTGATAGGCGGCCTCGCTCTCTGATATTTTTTAGTCTATTGTGACTCTTTGTCTGGATATTTTTTATTCATTAGGATTGAATATTTTGTATTCGAGCTGTCAATTAGTTTTGGTGGGATATGAAATTAAATATGGTGATTCGAGATGTTGAAAAAATTGGTTTTTGCCGCTTTGTTGCATAAAATCTGATTGTAATACAACAAGATAATAGTTTTTCACCCCACGAGACAACTAAGGAGTGTATCACCGGCGTGGATAAAAGGATTTCGTGGTTTTCACTGAATGGTGCACCAGAGGAAAGGATCTCAAAAGACAGCCAGACCGAATGACGTGGAAAGGTCGTGAGACAGGTAACATATTATTCATACATTTGGCAATAGGTTCATTAGTCATTCCATGACTAGCACTTTTTTTTCTGTGAATTATTAGCTATATTCGTGAACTTTTAATATGGTTTGCAATAATTAAACTAATATAAAAAGAATGTTACAAACAGTCATAGTAGGAAATATATAATTAAAACAAACAAGACATTGTATAGAAAACATGTTTGTCCAGATGTTGTCGAATGTTGTCGATGTTGTCGAATTTCTTTTGTTTTTGTATAGCGCTGAATATTCAATTCCTTTTAAAAGAATGCGAATTAATCTATAAAAGATAACCAGTGAGAAAAATGGAACAAAAAGAAAATAATTTGATGTATATGTGTATGTCCAGCTAGCTAGATTTACCGAATCGCATTGATCGTGTTTCTTTTGTTGTATCATTTGTTCAAATTATAAATGGCATGCTAGCCTAACTTAGAAATAATTGTATATAAATTAAAAAGTTTACTAAAACTAATGTGCAACATAGTACTTTTCCGTTTAGCAAAATTTTTCGTAATTATTAATTTATTTTTTTTGTGTGTGATTTATCGCAACAAACTTAGAAACAATTGTACGTATATGTTTAAAACTTTATTAAAACGAATGTGAATCAATGTATTTGTCAGTTTAGGCAAATTTTTCTTAATTATTAATCTATTTTTTTTGTGTGTAATTTATCGCAACAAAATTAGGAGCAATTGTACATATATATTTAAACTTCATTAAAACTAATGTGACGTAATGTACATTTTTGTTTAGCCAAATTCTTTCTAGTTGTTAATTTAATTTGTTTTGTACATGTACCTTATTAAAATACGATTAGAAACTATAATCACGTAACCTTCAGATACTAGGCTAAGAAATGAAACAAAATTAATTAACTGTATCCGAACATTGGAATAAATAATACCTTAGGCTTATTATATGAATACAAAAAGAAAAAGAAAATTTTTAATTGTTGTGTGTTGTCATTTGTGGTATGTGTTTGGCCGGGAAGAAAACTGTGATATCTTTATGATAGATACATATCACTCCCTGAAACTATAATTAGCTGTGATAATAACGTTGCTCACCGTACATCGGTAGCTTCCTCTTCACGGTCTTAACTCAGCGGTGATAGATGCACTCGTCTGTATCCGAGTTACTAAATTGAGGTTGATTGATATAGACGCTCACCTCTCATCTCCTACAGTACTACCAGTACTGTCATCACTACTGATATAGCATCCAACAATTGTATAAATTGGAAACACCGAGAATCATATATTCAGCCACCAGAGTATGGATTATCAGCTTAAAATGGGGCGGAAAGGAGGATGGTTGTCTGATAAAACCAGAATAAGGAGTGAGATCTACCACGTACATGGGGTGAGTCATATTTGGTACCTTTATATTTATGAGAGTGTATGCATGTGTAAATGGGGGGGTGAGTGTAGTTGCGGGTGCTTATATACATGGGATGCATATGTGGGAGGTGCTTCTTCAATTAAAGTAGGTTAATTCATATAGTCTGGCGTCATTGGTCTCTGAAGAAATTTATAAAATCTTTGGGAGTGTTTACAAATTATAATTTTCTTATTTTTTTCTTTCATCTGAGATTCGTACCTTGAAGCTCTATAAAACGTGATGACGTCATTGAATTAACCAATCACAATGAAATTATTTAGCTTCAGCATAGCCTACAGCTGCATATACAAAAAAAGGGGCTGCCGATAAATTATTATTGTGTATAAATAATGGAACCTCAGATGACTTGGTCACTGTGGAGGAAATGAAAAGAACAATATATCAGCTATTTGTATGGGTGACACCAATCATCATTGAGTCATTCAGTTATTGCACCTGTGTTAGCCAATCGGAACTATGACTATATCTCTGTTCTTGCGGATCCTGTGAATAAAAAGATCACTCCGCTGAATTGTGTTTCGATGACGCAATTTATCTGTGTATGAATATGGGAGTATAAGAGGTACGAGAACGTGTGAATGTGTGAGTGTATGAGGTGTGCGAGTGTGTGAATGGGTGAGTTCATGAGGTGTGAGAGCGTGTAAATGTGTTTAAATCGTGGAGTTGGACGTGGTGATCGTGGTTCTTTCGTGTACGGGGGTCGCCAGAGTCTCATTATTTCACTTGCTTTTTTTCATATCCGTATATATCATGTATTTCGCGAGTATTTCAGTTATTTGTGCTCAAGTAGCAGGAATTCTTACTCGATCCCAATGATTGAAGCTAGTCAAAAGGGGCTATAAAAAACCTCATCCAGGTACGTGACCTGCTATGCGACTTCGTTCATTTCCAACGAAGCAGCGCTTCATTACAACAACCAGGCACAGTTTTTCGATCAAATGAATGTGTTAGACAACCAAAATTAAATTTAAAATCTTATCGTCCACTATAAATTGTTTGACCATGTTTGAAAAAGTCTAAATTTTAAGGCAAAAATTAAACGGGTTTATAGATTCTGGTCCTAGTTGCACCATTCACTCAAAGGTTTTGAATTTATAAACAAATTGATATTAGAACAACAACTGATTTCAACAGCTATTAGATTTGTGAATGGAACAGTTCATCCCTCCGTATGTAAGGCCAATTTACTATTTCAAGCATTGAAATTGGTTGTTTCTATATCTGTTATTCCATCCCTTCCAAAAACTTTAACACTAGGTTTAGATTATGAAACCCTTTGGGATCAAACGAAAGTTCTGTGTTCGGTATTCTGAAGTAAAATATTTCGAAACTGCAATAAAAAGTTTAAGGCTTCACACAAGAACAATCGAGTGTTTCGGATGGTTTCATCAAATATCCAATACTAATTCTAATTAATCATCATCATGGATACAAATTAAAAATTCATTTAGATAAATCGAACTCATTTATTAACGACATTATCATTTGACTCTTATGATGAAATTTGTGATCTGGAAAATCTTCACTGAAACCAAACATTTTAAATCAACTTCATACAAATTTAAGGAATATAAGTAAACAAAATTTTAAAGCGTTTAATTTGACAATAGCGTGTTCAAAATATTTTTGGAAATTCAAATTCAGGCTTACTTTAAAATCAAATTGCAAGCTGTCTTACGTGCGTTGGAAAGATAATTGACTGGTCTTTCGGACTATTTAAAGAACGGACTGAATTTTTTGCATACACGGTTAAAAATATTATAAAACACCTCAACCAACCTCACTCTTTTATATGCCAAAGTTTAAAGGTAGCGTTTTTGTTCTAAAGATTTTAATTTTTTTAGGGTTATGTTGGAAAAAAAACTCAAATATCCTGACCTAAGCAATCAACCAGTGCCATCTATAAACAATTTTATTTCATAACATTTTTAACAGTGTAAGGTAAAAATTCACTTTCGTTTTTTAGATATGCCGCTTTTTTTAACTTTTAATTTTTTGGTAACACTCTGTTCTCAAATTTAACTAATTAGCATTTTTGTATAATATATATACTTTTATTTCACCAAGTATGCCAAGTACGCCAAGTATGAAGCTGATAAAAAATGGTCCGTTTCATATTTCAACTATTCGGGTGATCCAGAACACAAAATTTATCTAATACAGTTTCGGCTTTCAAATTGTCTATGAACATACACGTTCTAAATCAGCACAACTCAAATAGAATTTAAAAAATCATATTGAAGAACATTTTTATTTTTTAGTGCAAATTTTTCTTCTTTGCGAATAATGATTTGTTAAGATTTTCTCTAAAGTTGGTCTCGAACATCACTAGACAAAACCAAATTCCAAGTAAGTTTTCTTTTAGTTCAATGTATTCAACATTTTGTTCTAGTGGCTTAGTTTTACAAAATTATTCAATTGCATTTAACCAATACCGTTAGAAGAATTGCAAAACGTGGCGCAATCCGTTGTCCATAGAACGAGACGCCAACATTATTCTGACTTTCCTACATTTTCAATTTTTTTCCTAGAATCCAAAACAATTTGTAAATTGTATTGATCTGGAACTTTCTGAGCATGTGTAAAACTTGGCGTTATATATCGCAAGTGGCGCACGAGTCAGATTGACCAATGTATACAAAATTCATTCTGGCTTTCAATATTGCTTGAAATATGTTGTATATGACTTGTTTGGCATGTGCCTTTGTATATTTTGAGTTTTCCGTTGAAAATGAAACATGATTTCGATTTATCAGCCCTCTTCAAAGTTGGCTTTCAAAAGTTTTTCTCTAATAAAAGAGAAATTTTATATGCATTCTAAATCATTTAAAATATGTCAAGTTTGGCTCTGGATGAAGAGTCGAAAATTTTGTAACCCACCAAACAAATAGATGCAAATGGATCAACCTGAAATATGAATGTACATATAGCGCATATACATACAAATTTTTCTTCTGAGTCTAAATTAACTATCGCTGGTGTAACCAAAGACTTAGTTTTGTGCCTGTAATGGAGATCAAAAGTTATCCAATAAATAGTTTTGCAGATGATAGTACAGCGCAAAATTCGTTCGTCCCTTATATCCAACGATTAAAATTTATGAATGACTTAATTCCGCTCAGAGAGACCTGCCATAAATATAAAGGAAGACATAGACAAATTTGCCAATTATAGGATGGATGAAAAAAACTTAATCAGATCAAATACCGAACTCCAAAACGTTCGTTAAAGATGGAGGACTTGTACGTTTAAATATCTGAGGATCCTTTATTTATTGTTGTTGATTTTTAATCAGCATTGTAGCTCTGACGATTTTATTATTCAGCTTTCTGTTGTGTGTGATCCAGAAATTGTCCTAAATATTTTTCTTTTGGAAATTAAAATTGGTTCTAAATATCCGATTCTACATCTTGACATCACATCTAATGGAAAAATATCTCTAGGGGCATAACAATTAATGAAAATAAATGACATAAATAACTGGGGATAGGAAGAAAATAGGCAAGCTGGATTAATCTTCCAAACCGGCTCTGACAATAGCATACTGAAAGAATTATTACAAGATATTAATTCTATTTTAAGATAGAACAAGCATTAACCTTAGTTCCTTGGTTCAATACATCTTTGATCTCAATAAAGACATTTTAGAGCAATTAGTAGAGATGGCATAACTGAGACAGCAAACAATAAATATAAAATATTATATAAGAACAAACTGGATCAAAAAGGAGTAAACTCAGGTGCGCACACAAGAGAGGACATTTTCCCATAAAGTAGTTTTCAGCAATGTGAGTCCATAGAATCAAATTTCCATAGAACTTTAAGGCATAAATACAAAAACATTTTTTGCATGAGTTACTTCGGTCTGAAAGACCTAAGTATTGCATTCATGAGCTCAAAATGAAATTCTTACCCCTACTTTTTTTGACATTTGACGACGTTTTAGGACCTCCTGATTCTAAAAAAGCGAAAAAAAATGTATGTCCGTCTGTAGGCCGGCCGGCCATCAATACCTACGCTGCAGGGAAAACCGCTGAAAGGATTTCAAAAATTTTTTTTCTAAAAATAGGTATACTCAAGGGACAGGTTCAAAAGGACGCTGTGTTCCATAACTGTACTGGAAGTTTGTCAAAAAAATCATTATGTGTGTCAAAAATAGCAAATTTTCAAATTTTTGGCTAAAAAAACGTTCATTTCAAGTGATTACGAGTAGGAACATTAAATTTGGAGAAATCTTGATGGTAGGGATTGGTATTTGAGACCAAAAACTAGCTTATTGCATTATAAGTTTGTCAAAAAAATGTTGTCAAGTGTGTCAAAAGAAAGATTTTATTTATTTTTTAACCCAATTTTTTTAGAAAAAAATAAAATTAATAGTTTGTATGACATGAAATTTTATTATTATTATAGAGAATTACGGCATTATAAGTTTGTCAAAAAATAATGTCAAGTGTATCAAAAAATGATTTCATTTATTTTTTTAGCCCATTTTTTGGAAAAAAAATGTAGCTGTTTCTCTGACGTAAATGTAATTGAAAATGAAATTGGACATGGAAATTTTTGAATTTGTAATAGTTTTTGAAATATTTTTGGAATTTTGAAAAAGATTGTATTTTTGATTTTGTAATAATTTTTGCAATTTTTTCAGAATTTCGGAAAAAGTTTTAATTTTGGATTTTGTAAGAATTTTTGGAATATTTTTAGAATTTTGAAAAATTTTTAATTTTTGATTTTATTATAATTTTTGGAATTTTGAAACAAGTTTGAATTTTTGATTTTGTAATATATTTTGCAATATTTTTAGAATTTTTGAAAGTTTAAATTTTTAAGAATTTTTGAAATATTATCGGAATTTAGAAAAAGTTTTAATATATGATTTTAGAATAAAATTTTTGGAATATTTTTGGAATTTTGAAAAAGTTTGATTCTATTTAATTTAACAATATTTTTGGAATTTTGATTATAATTTCCGGCAACGTATTGATGTTTCGTGTTAGTTTTGTAATAACTTTTTTCTACACCCGTACTTTGCGGAAGGCAAGTGGGGAAACCACCGCACTATCATCCCTGATTATAGAGCAATGAAAAAATGTCAGATAATAGAGTAAACGTTCTTGACAACGGGCTTCCGCGATGTAACATGCCGTGGCGGAATGAGTCCGGCAGGGGTAGGGGCAGGGCTACCCCGGTCGTCATCATGCGAAATCCCTGTATTATAGGTACGTGGTATGTGAGAACAATGCTACCACTGGAAAAGCTTGAAAAGCTGTTACTTGAAATGCACAGACATAATTGAGATATGATTGGTTTGAGCGAAGTAAGATGGAAAGGAAGCGGAGATTACTGGAATGGAAATTACAGAATAATATATACTGGGAACAGACAAGGCGAGAATGGAACAGCAATAGTTTTAAATAAAAAATGGGGTGAACAAGTAGAAAACACCATACATCACAGTGATCGTCTTACAGCAGTAAAAATTAAAACCACTTCTACAGACTTAATTATTATTCAACTATATATGCCCACTGGTACAATCAGACGAAGAAATAGAAGAAATGTATAATGACATTGATACAATAATAGATACAGCCAAAGACAAAGACAAAGACAATGTAATAGTCATGGGAGATTTTAATGCAGTTATAGGAGAGGATGGTAATGCAGTAGGAAACTATGGGTTAGGGAATAGAAATAAAAGAGGTGACCGTCTTGTACAGTTCTGCAAAGAACATGATCTTGTAGCATTAAATACATGCTACAAAGAACACAAAAGAAGATTATACACATGGAAAATGACTGGAGACATAGGAAGATATCAATTAAATTATATTCTAGTCAAGAAAATATACAGAAATACTGTAACCAACTGCAAAATTTTGCCAGGTGCCGATATAGAATCAGACCATTATCTCTTAATAAGTATACACAACATGAAACCACAAGTACAGAAGAGAAAAAACAAACCAAAGTTAATGGATCTCACTAGTCTTAAGGACAGAAAAAGCAATATATGCGTGCAATATAGCAATAAGCTAGGAGATAAATTAGTAACTTATAAAAATACTCCAGAAAGTAATATCGAATATGATCCTAGTCACATAGATATAGAAAATAGATGGGAAAATATAAAAGAAATAATAAAATCACGTGCCAATGAATGTATAGAGAAAAAGAAGTTAATATCTAGGAAAAAGTGGTTAACAAATGAGATAATAGACTTGATGCTAGAACAAAGAAAGCTGCGAAACAAACAAGATGAACACAGCATTAAGCAATTTAAAACTTTGACAAATAGAATAACCCTAAGATGTAAAGAAGCACAACAACAGAATATAGAAAATCAATGTGATACAATAGAAAAATATATGAATAAAGGCAAAATGGACAAAGCATACAACGTAATCAAGAAACTAGATATTAAACATAAATAAAAAAGTACAGCAATTCTGGATGAAAATGAGAAACTATTACTAGATAATAAAAACATAGCACAACGCTGGAAATCATACATAGAACAACTATACGACGGCGAAGGACTTACAGATGAAGATTTAGAAGTAGAAAGATCAATAGATAACGACAATCTAGGCCCACCAATATTAAGAGAAGAATTTGATAAGGCGCTTCAAATGATAAAAAATGGAAAAGCAGCTAGACAGGATAGCTTAAACATAGAACTTATTAAATATGCAGTTTGCCACCCCTTATTAAACGAAATATTCGAGTTAATCCAAAAACATGTATTTAACAGGAAACATTCCTAACGACTTCCAAATGACAAAATCTGTTTTGTTACTAAAAAACAAACACTCGTAAATGCAAAGAACACAGAACACTTAGTCTAATATCTCACGCTTCAAAAATCTTAATCCAAATAATACAAAATAGAATGAGACCTGCATCTGAACTTAACATTAGCGAAGATTAAAACGGATTCAGAAGAGGAAAAGGAACAAGGGAGGTTATTCTAGCACTAAGAATAATTGGTAGTAGAAGAATCAATCTAGGCCTAGAAGTACACATAGTATTTATAGATTTAGAGAAAGCGTTTGATAAAGTTATTTGGAAAAACATGATGACTACCTTAAGAAATATTGGATTAGATTACAGAGACAGAATAATAATATACAACCTTTATAAAACCAAGCAACCGTAAAAGAAATAGGAAACGCGACAAAAAGGGCAATAGTAAAACAAGGAGTAAGAGAAGGATGCCCTCTTTTGCTACCCATATTTAACAATTTCATTGAAAAAGCAATTAGAAAAGTTACAGAAACAGAAAGTGGAGGTGTCAAATATAACGGGGAACGCATATTGTTCATAAGATACGCAGATAATATTGCTGCACTAGCACAGACGCAGGAAGCACTACAGAAACTTGTAACTCGCATGGACACAGCATTTCAAGAAATAGGACTTAAAATAAATGTAAAAAACTAAAACAATGACTATTACCAGCGACACACTACCTTGCAATCCAATTAAATTACACAATACACCAATAGAATAGGTACGATCATTCAAATATTTAGGAAGTGTCATCAGCAATGACGCAAAATGCACCCCGGATATAAAAGCACGTATATCCACGACCAAACAAGCTTTTAACAACAAAAAACATCTATTCAAATCTAAAATTTCAAAAACTGTTTGAGAAAGACTAATAAAAATATATATCTGGAGCATTGCACTATATGGCAGTGAATCATGGACAATAACACAAATAGACAGAGAAAAACTGGAGGCGTTAGAAATGTGGTGCTGGCAAAGGATAGAAAGAATCAGCTGGATAGAAAAGAAAAGTAACAAAGAAGTGCTTGATGTCGTAAGTGAAAGAAGAAACCTCCTAAACACCATTGCAAACAGAAGAGGAAAAATGTTTGGCCACCTTGTAGGACATGACAATGTAATGAAAACCAAAATAGAAGGAAAGGTAGAAGGAAAGAGAGGAAGTGGAAAACCAAGAAGAACATTTATAGATCAAATCAAAGAGAAAGCAGATGTCATGTCGAACAGGGAGGTAAAGTCATTGGCGGAAAACCGCGAAACTTGGAAGTTGCTCCATCGACAAGAGCTCAGCTCTTAAATAATAATATATATATATATATATATATATATATATATATATATATATATAAATATATATATATATATATATATATATATATATATATATATATATATATATATATATATATATATATATATATATATACATATATATATATATATATATATATATATATATATATATATATATATATATATATATATATATATATATATATATATATATATATATATATATATATATATATATATATATATATATATATATATATATATATATATATATATATATATATATATATATATATATATATATATATATATATATTAGGGTGGCACTTATTTGTATGGGTGATTTTTTTTTTGTATTTTGGCACGGCGCCGGCCGGAATTTTGTTCCTTTAGGTAATTTAAGGATACTGACAAAGTTTCACCACTCTATTACAATTTTATCACGTGGCGACTTTGATTCTTAAGCACGCTTACATACAAATTTTTTTGTAATTTTCACATAGTCGAGTCTGTTTAAAAACAAAACCGTATATAACCGCCAAAACCGTTTTTTAAGTATCATTTAATGTTTAAAAACAGGAACCTATTTTATAATGTTAACAAAATTCCTGCAATCCTGCAATGTAGCAGATTTCAGATATTTCTTACGGTAGTCTTGAACGGTCTGAAAATGCATGAAATAAAATTAATTCCCATTCTATATATGCTTATATTATCTTAAATTATTGCTTATTGTTTACCTTAACAAAAATTGTTTTTGATCTTTATCTTTAGTTATTTTATCGTTGAACTCTTCCATTAATTTTATGCATCGTTCTGCTGGATCGTTGACTACCTTTAAACAACTTACAATTTTTTGCGCTTTTTTGTATTCACTTAAGTTACTCCATGTGCGTGATTTTAAAAATGTTGAGGAAATATTAAACCTTTTTAAAAAACATCTAGTGACGCAGCGTTGTGCTTTGTCTTTAAATATGGAGTGGTAAAAACAAATGTCCGAATTAATTTTTAATTCTCTAGACTTTGATCTAGAAGTACTCCGAGGTTATCACGAGATTTAGAGCGCGACCTAAAACCAGCATTTACTATCGAGTAAATTTCACTCAGCATTTGCGTTTTAAAATTATTAAGAATTTCATTAATGTTTCGATTTTTTTTATGTTGAGAAGCACTTTGATGAAACCGGTTTGAGTTAGTTGATTGTGCAGAAGTAGAAGTAGTTCATTGCGAAAATTTGTCTCTGTAACAACGTTTTCATAAGATTGTCGGCACGTTCTGTCAACAACGTTAATGGCAAATCATTTTCGAAAGACGATAAACAAGTTGGATGCTTTCAGAAAGACGTGCCATCCAAAGTTGTTTGATAATGCCATCGTTCATATCAGCACCGTTAATTCGGAATTCAGCTAGAAACTGTGTAGGTTTTTCATCACCTAATACTAATTTATCCAAAATGTTATTAATTTTTGCCTTATCGCTGTCGCCCAAATCGCTGTTGTAAACTGAAAACGAATGTATGTGATTGCATTTGTAAATGATGCGGCCATTTTTGCACATGTTTAATGATACAATTTAAATGAAAACAAACATTTTAAATATTTGACTTTCATAAAAAAAAATAATATTAATTTGACATAATTTTCATTATAAAAAATAAAATTAAATCAGTAAACCGACCTGAAATAAGGCAAATAAAAAAAATTAGATAAATATAACAAATTTTTACTGATATTTTATTTCATCAAAATTAATTATTCAAAGTGCCCGTTTGTTTTTTATGTTTGTTTTCATTACCTCCACAAAATATTTCCTTTCACAATTAATCTTGAATAATAATAAGATCAAACTCGTCAGTTCATTATTCCTATATTTCATTCTTAATCATAATTAATTCGGAAATCTATTTGCATATATATGCTAAGGTGTTTTACGTGTTATGGTGCTATGGTGCTCATCATGTGCATTATAGAGAATTATGCACAATTATGTGTACGGGTATTTTGTTTCATGCATAACTAATGCACATTTCATTCATTTCTTTCAAAATTGTTTCACAGGATTGTAATTTTGAGTAATCAATGAATGCTGCAAGTTATTGTTTGGTACTATATTCTGTTTAAGATTGATACCTTTTATTTTATCTCAAAACAAATCAACTAACATTAAAGCAATATTACCAATATTTTTTTACATCGTTTATATCCTTAATAAATTTAAAATAATAAAAAATAAATATCAACAGTAAAAACCTCCCTCATTTAATATTACCTTAAGAGAATAATGTTTAAATCCAAAAAGAAGATAAAATATTATTTTCCAATTTTCAATTTTTTTAACTGTATCATTTAAAGGAAAATTTATTACCTTAAACTTTAGTGCTATTTCTTTCGTTTCATAACAACCAACACAAATGATAAATTTATTGGTTAATATAAATCAATCCACAACCTGTTAACCTTGTTAAAAATAAAAAACAGCGAATAAAATAAATGAAACAAACCTGTTAAATAGTAATAACCTGAATTCCTTTCCAATTTATGTTTAACTAGGATACCTACGTTACGTCAAAAGAAAATGAAACTGATTCTATAAAAGGAAAAACAACACATTTTCTTTTTATCTGTGTTTATGCTATAGAAGAATTTTAAGATTGGTTTCATTTATTTTGCAAAAGTTTTTTGAAATTTTGTAGGTATAATTTATTTCTTTGATCTTTGTGAAAAATGTTGATAAAAGCTGATTGGAAAAATCGGAATTGGAAATTCGTTCTGTTTTATCAAAGAACAATCTTTTTTTACATTTCAGATATGTTGTTACCTCAATAGTTTTTACAACTACGATTGTGTTTCTTATTTTTTTAGGCCAAATAATATTTTGAGCTCCAAAGTAGGTTTTTTGAATTATTTATTCATTATAACACCATTTGCTTCTCTGTGAAACACTTTTCGGAATAGTTAAGCCTATTATAAAATTAAACCCGGGAGATTGAAATGCAAGACACTTCTTATATACGGAATGTGCTTCAGCCTCAGAACTAGTGTTTTTGTGATCATTTTTGTGATCAATTAACCGTTATCAAGAATAAAAAGTTTTTAAAAGCTTTGTTTTGAAAAAGAAAAACGAACAAAATCATGTCCTCACAGAACTAACTACGTTATAAAAAAAATTTGAAGTAAAGTATTTGGCGAATCAACCAATCATTTAAAATTTAAAATGGGAACTTTAAATGCTGTAAATATATAAAACTCGCTTCTGACTCAATTAATAACTTTTTAAAGAGTTTGGGAAAATATCACCTATAGTATATAAATACATGAACATGATACTTTTAAATCTGACAAAATAAATTATCTTCATTTCAGAAATAAAACATATATTTAAATATAATATGAATTTCCACATTTATTTAATTTTTTTTTATTTTCGTTATTTCATATTAAAATATAATTATTCATACAACCAAAAAAAAATGGTTTATTTAAAAAAAAAAAATAAAACAAATTAATTCTATCACTTTGAAAATATTTCCAATAATAAATACATTTTGTTTTTTATTTTTCGCGTAACACAGAATTAATATTTTTTTATTTTGAAAAAAAAATTGATTTTGGTAGTAAAATGAAAATTTTAAAACCTTTTAAGTATAACAAATGTAATAATAATAATAATGTTACGTTGTGTTGCTATGTTATTGCTGTAATATAAAATGAGTTTATTACCAATTTCGTAAATACGTAATATTATTGATATATATGAAGAGGTAGAGTAATGCGAGATGTTGAACGTTTGATGGATTTGAAAATCGTATTAAAATTAAATTAGGCTAAATAATTGAAGTTTGTTTTTAAATCTAAGCCTCTTCTGTAAAACATTTTGAACTTGAATGATGTTATTATAGAATATTTTTTGGCGAAAGGAAAATAGAAATAATATTTGCGTGTTAACAAAATTGCAAGCATTTCGGTAGAAGTCATGTAACATAAGAGTTGCTAGCTTACGTAACATTTATGTAAAACAAATCACTAGAGAATTATTTTATAATGATTGGACTTTTAACAACTATAATTATATTAAATTTTTATTCTTTTTTCCGGTAAACGAATGTTTCAGACGATTCTGTACTTTGGAATCTCTTAACGCTGACTAATTAGCAGAACATTTCAACAATAATCGGCCGATCCAGTTCCAATATCAGTCTGTTCCAAACAAATATAAACCAATGCAATTCAAATCTCACCCATTCCATACAAATACCGGCCAGCACAATTCCAATACCAGTCTTTCACAAACAACATAGACCAATCCAATTCAAATCTCCGACTTTCCATACAAATATCGGCCAGCACAATCTCAATAGCTGCCCTTTCCAAACAATTAAAGCTTTTATAATTATATGCTTTTATTATCCAATAATTTTATTTTATTAATTTTAATATAACTTCAACATTGACAAAAGTAAATACTATACATTGTTTGTATTTCCTTTATTTTATTCAATTTTAATGAATTGAGTTAGTTTAATTTTAGTCAAACTTTTCAATAAAATAATTTTTGTTTTGAGTCAAACATTCAATGTCGAGAACCGAAGTGACAACCAACAAAAATTGTCCTTCGTCTTCATCCAAAAAAAATAGAGTTACCAGCAGTGCAGTTTTTATAATTTCTTGTTTTGTTATGTTGTTATGTTTAGGGGAATTTACTATCGCTCAGTTATTTGTTTTTTTTTTTTGAAAATTGGCGTTTGAAAATATTTTGTCTGGGATCCAGAAATCAAGTGACCGAAGCAAGGGCGAGGGACAGATTCCAATATTCGCGAAATTCATAGGAATTGGCACTGAGCATTGAAATCTGCCACCCACCCGAACGTCCACACCATTGAATCCTCGATACAAACCTGTAATATAACACCTGTGAAGTGTGAAACCCAACGACGAAAACCCGACGAAAGAACCACCCCACCGAACGAAAAACATCACTCCTTGATGTCTTTGGCATGATGGACTCCAATACTCTTACCGCTGCTGTCTTCGCACTCATAAAGTACGTCTCCAATCCTTGTTATAATTATTGCGGGTAAGAATTTTGGAGCCAGTTTAGCAGAAAACTTTTTCGTTGCATCACTCAGGTGATGTTGACGTACAAACACGCGTTGTTGTGGCTGGGAGATTCACGTCTTTGCTCGCAGATTGTAATTGTTCTGCGTCTTCTTAAATGCTGAGTTCAGGTTTTGTTGAAATCGTCCTCTGAGCATGGCTAAATGATCAGAACGATGTTTTCACCAAGCGCGTGAAGGAATCTCATCAAATGATACGTTTTCCCATCTGATACAGGATGTTGACCAAATAATAGGCAATATGGTGAATATTTTGTAGCACTATGTATTGCAGCACGCAGTGCATAGGCTATCTTTCCTATTTGAGCATCCCATTTAGTGACTCTTCACGAAAGCTCAAATTGCTGCGAGGACCGACCTGTTCACTCTTTCTGAAGCATTGCTTTGTGGACTATAAACACCAGTCCTGATATGTTTGATGCCAAAGTCTGATAATAAATTTTGAAACGTTTTGCTAAGAAATTGTTTACCGTTGTCGCTGTGTAGAAACTCTGTTACCCCATAGGTTAAAAATACGTTATTCTTCAGAAATGCATTCACCTTCGGTGAAGTTGCATCTCGAAGTGGTTTCAATAGTACGAACTTTGTAGCATGATCCATAACAATCAGTATGACCGTATTACCAAGTGAAGAACGAGGGTACGGTCCCGAAAAAATCAATATAGACTCTCTGCCATGGACGTGCTGTTTCAAATTGATATTGCATCGGAGGACGCAAAATCTGATTCGTGGCTTTTGATTGTTTACATATTTTACATGTTTACATTGTTTACATGTTTACATTGTTTACATGTCTTATTTACACCTCCATGAGCAGTAGTGCTATCATCATGATATTTCTGAATCATGCTCAAAGTCATCGGTTTTGGTAACCAGAGCTTCCACATAGGTACATCGTTGGGAATCGCATCAGGTTTTGGCTTAATACGAATAAATAGCTTATCATCCATGATTTTAACCAAAGGAAAGTCTTTGGGTGATGATCGCTTTTTAGTTATCATATCCGTATAATCTTTGTGCCGATAGCCAGCATTGTCAAACTTAATATCGTTAATGTAATGTATTAATGCTTCCGTAAATTTTTCGTGTGTATCGTCATATAGACGATACAATTTTTATACCAACCACTACAACATACATTGACAAGTTATAACGATTACGACTAACGATTGAACAATATATACTCAAAAAAGCTCGAATTCGCAGCATAACACCCCTCCCTCCCAAGAAAAAATTTATTTTCTAGCTACAATATAAATTAACAATTTTTAAAATATACAGTATTTCAAATTTTTACGTTTTTTGTTATATTATAATACATTCCTATTTCTTATTTTTATTTAATTTTTAACTTTTGTAAAACAGCTTGAAATGGTTTCTGTGTACAATTTTTAAAAAATTTCCTTTCCTAAAATTCTGCGATTTTCTGTCGAATTTTTTTCTTATATCAAATAAGGACCTCGAAAGGCAAGATCTATTGTGAAATATTGTGAAAGATTTTCATTTCATTTGTTAATAGCACATTATCACCCACATCAAAATTTTGAGGTCGTGAATTGCGTTCATAACATATATATTCGAATTTTTTTTAGTATAAGTGGTTTGTAGTTTAAACTTTAGGTAAAGTAGATAATCATCAAAATTCTACAAAGTTTCAACTCGTTTTGAACCAGATATTTTGTTTGGGATATTGAGATTTGCACCAAAAATTAGTTCATAAGGCATAAATTGTGTAACAGGCTATGGTGTTGTGTTGTATGAAAAACATCGCATATAGTAACCAAGTAGACTTTCCTCTGAAAATTGACTCTAATACGTGGAGACTGCGATGATTTTTCTCAAGAGCTTTATTGCTTTCTAGATGATACGCGCTTGTATTCATTTTCATGATTTTCAACAGTTTACAAAATTCGTTTAAAAAGTTAGCTCATAAAATTTGTACCTTGGTCGGTAAGAATCGAAAAAGGTGAACCAAAAATACAAATTAGGTAAGCAACTAATGGTTGTGCTACTGTTTTTGTACTGACTCTGAACTGGTGCTGCCAAAGAAGTCGCACTGCATTGTATGTATTTGTTGCTGTAATTTTTAGAGGTTATTTGTGTTTCAAATGTATTTTATTTTTGTGACAAGATGCACAATTTTTTATATAATCATAATCCTGATAAATGTTCTAAAAAGTCTTTGGTGACCCCCCAGTCGGACTTTTATGAAATGTTGTTATGACAATTTCTATTTCTTCTGGTGTTTCTTAGGTTTTGATGTCATTCAAATCTAACTGCTTATCCTTATGATCAAAGACTTAAAGTCTATCATGTATAGATTTGCTTTGAATATTTATAGTAATTTTTTGTGTTTGATTGTTTGAATGATTTGAGTCTAATGAAAGTCTATCGTTGGCTGGAATTTTATTTTGAGGAGACACCTCAGCGTTGTTTAAATTTAATGTATTTTTTTTGATGAAAATTGGTGATGAAGGATAACAGTTGATCTAATTATCATTCCATAAAGGAGACGAATTTCTGATGGGCTGATCAATGAAGAAAGAGGTAGCTAATCTCTCACTTACAGGAACAGTTTCACTATTTATTGTTTTTGTGACGGGAGATGGTAAATAAATATTGTTATCGTTATTTGCTAGCAAACGCAACATCAAAGATGATAAGATGGGATCGGTCATTGTCCGGTGTATTGATAATTTTGAACGTTAGAAAATGCTGGATGCCTTTAAAACTAAAAAAACTGGAAATGGAGAGGAATATTTTAATAATGGATTTTGGCCTTCAAACAAATGCAACTGGTCGGAAAAATTTTTTCATCACGGATCATTTGTCATCATGGAAACCGGAACTGTTCTCGGTTGTTGAAGAAATTGCAGGAAGAAAATTTTTTCAAATATGTATGGGTGCGAAACATCAATGTTCTGGTAAAAAAGATAACTAATCAAAACTTATTAGAATAACGAGCGCTGACCAAATAGATGGCCTACGTAAAAAATAAGCTTATTTTTTTTACTCTTTAATTTTGTCATAACTTGTGTGTTCTTTACTGCCGTGCTAAGCACAAAGGGCGTATCTTGAATTTTTGAAAGTTTTACAAGGAAATCCAGTAATGTATACAATATAGTTGGGAGGTATATGCTGAAAAAATTTGGATTAGTGTGAAAATCAATTAAATGAACTTTACATAAGTGTGCCTTATATCTATCTACCCAAAAAGTTCTCTTGTTTGAAGTCAACTTGAATATCCCTCTTCCATCTTGACCTGGAATCTATGTTACTATGTTTATGTAAATTTAATTGAAAGAGTTCAAAAAAAGATCTTGAGATTTCTCAAATATAAATCGAAAATTTCGTATCAACCGTACTGTGATAGACTTAATAGATATGGTTTCCGAACATTATTTAATAGGCGTATAATCTCAGATGAGTTAACATTATACAAATAATAATTCTACAACCGGATACCGATATCGTTAACCAATTATAATATCGTTATAATAGATACAACATAAGTAATCCTACATCTTTTTCTATTGCTATAGATGGGAAAAATTTTATGAAAAACTCGCTTATTGTAAGATTGCAAAATTCTCATAATTGTTACTTCAATGAGGTGGATTTGTTTTCGGTCTCGATGCCATTAAAGAAATTCAATGCGAACTAGAATTAAGCAATTTTTAATATTACTTGCAAGTAAATGGATTTTTGTAAATTGTTGTTGGTTTATTTGATAGATAAATAAATAAACAAATTTAAATGTTGTTATTGCATTAATATTTAGAAGTGGTTCAAACACAATTCTGCTTAAAGCATCAGCGTTAAAATTTGATTTTCCAGGTTTATGGGCAATTTCAAATTCGTACTCTTCGAGTTTGATTTTTCATCGTTTTAAACTTGATGATGGGTTTTTGACACTGGCAAGCCAAAAAGGGCTTACAATCGGTGAAAACTTTAAATGGACAACCATATAAATACGAATAGAAATAATTCGTTCTCCAAATGATTGCAAGCATCTTTTTATCTATAGAAGAGTAATTTTTTTCTACTGTATTAAGAGTTCTGTTAACAAAGTCTATCGGTAAATCATTTCCATTAACTATTTGATTAAATTTCTTACTGTAGTCGGGATACTGTAAAATATGTGTTTTTGTCAGTAAATTTCTCAGTTTGTAAAGGGATTCATCGTGAACGGCGTTCCATAAAGAGGATTCCTTCCAAAAAGAGGTTCTGCTATACTGAAATATTTACAAACAAAACTTTCTGTAATCACAAATTAAATCAAGAAATGATTGTACATTGTACATCTTGTATAGCGTCAAGTTTTGTTAGATCAGGTTTTAATCCTTAAGGTGTAATAATATGTTCCAGATAATTTATTTTACATCTTAGAAAGAAAGTGACATTTGTCAATATTTAGTTTTAAATTAAATTTTCGGAGGCAATTAAAAACATCAATAAGTTTCGTTAGCAAATTTCTCAATATGTGAAATGATTTATCATGATAAGCGTAGAGATCACCATATACGACTACATCATGACCATATACGACTACGAAACATTAAACCCCATTTAATCCGCCCAAAATTTTAATCATAAAAGATTGACAAGAACTTGGAGCGTTTTTAAGCCCCATGCTCAATCGTGTAAATCGACAATGCCAATATTCTGTTAAAAATACAATTTTTTGTCGATCATTTAGATTAAGTGGAGTCTGATAGTCCCATTCGGTTAATTCATGATGCTAAAACAATGACTTTTACTCAGTTGCTCCAGAATATCTGTGACGACGACGACAATCAACAACAACGCACCATTTTTTTTTTCGTTGTTTGTTGATTTGTTTGGTACGTATAATAGTGAAAAGTTCCAAGGTGCCCAGAATCTAAATAATTCCATCCTTTTTCATTTGATTGACTTAACGATTTATTTCAGCTTTGGTGGATTGAGTTTGACGATATGGTTTTATGTAAATAGCAATTGTATTTAATAATGTGTTAATATTATGAAATGTTGTATCTGCAACTAGAAGCATATCGACATCTAGGACATTTACGGCATATTTTAATGATTGAATATTTTTCAAAATCGTTAAAATGTTCGGTCTTAAGTCTCTTTTCTGGGATTTCTAGGCGATCAAAAATATTATCGTTTGTATTTATAATATAAAAAATATTGTAGTCATTGATGGGTGTTATTGGTATATTTAAATATTTGCTAATTTTCACTGGATGCTCATGTTTGTTTATAAAACTTACTGAGACAGAACTATTTTTCTTTCAAATTGGAGTTGGCTATATAAATGCCTGGTTGTATCTCAGAAGAAAAACATTAGAGTTCAAAGTCTTCAGGTAAGTTAATATTAGTTACACACTCAGAACGACCAGGAATCAATGTATATAATCTGCTTGGATTATCAAATTTTTCATTCGTTTTATTACAACATGTGGGACAATATTGTTAAATTATTAATCATTAACTAACTGGATCCAGTATGTCAAAAAACATTGTCATAAAATTAAATCTTTGATTGCCAATGTAACGACAATGTGTTCTACTATGTCTAGTAAATGCTTACTTGATCTAGTAAAGAGTTGTAAGATAGCCTCAGATAGGATTAAAAACTATATCTCAACAAATATTGTTCGGCAACAAATTATCTTTGCAAGAGTTATCAATAAAAATAAGGGTCTGAGTAGTTGAATAAAGAAGAAACCTTTATTGGTGTATGAAGATGACTTTATACAATTAAACACGAAAGAAAAAGTTCGTTTACCTCAACCTCATTTTGTGCCTACCATATATAAACTTCAAAATTCGGTTGGGTAGGACAACCTCTTTCGCTTTATAAATTGGAATGAAAACTAAAACAAGGCGTTATTGCAACCGAACTTATAATGCTTTACAGTTGTTAGAACAGAATATTTTCTGCAGTATTTTTATTTATTATTTAACTTCGATATACTGTTCGAAGTGTGGTACAACATTTAGAAAATTTGGTTACGCTGATAATTGGACTTTAGCCACTCAAGACAAAGACATGAGAGTCTTGGAAGATTTGCTGTCAACTGACCTGACAATAATGAACGACAATTTTCGAACGTGGAGCTTATTTCACAATTTAAGTAAAACCGAGAGCTCATGCTTCCACTTAAACAACAATATGGCAAAACATGAACTATCAGTGTTATTTAACGTCATTTCAGTTAAATACAATCAACAACCAAAGTTCCTGGGTATTACTTTCAAAAGAACTATTTCGTTCTAACTTCACTTAAAGAATACGTGAAAAAAACTTAAGACGAGAAACAATATCGTGGATGGGACGACATAAACTGCTACTCCAGCTACCTTCCACATCATTGCTCTAAGTCTAGTGTACTCGGTGGCTGAGTATGGTGCAACAGTGAGTATGAATGTGAAGCTCCGCAACACCATAAAATACATTGCATCTGTCTATCCAATTAGACGATACAATGGCGACATCACAGACATTTGTTTGGTCACTCCCGATGAAATGGCATGGATAGACTCACTCAATGTAAATTTCTAATGAAACTTGTTAATCTATTTTAGTTTTTTTAAGTTTACTTTTAAAGACGCACAATCAAATCAGTCAGTTTATAAGTTTTATTAGTTTTTAATTTTTATGTGTAATGTTCATGTATCACAAAAAAACCATACGCCAAATAAATTAAAATGATGATCAATATCTTACATTTTTTTGCCGTTTTTTATTTGGCTTACATATAAAAACATATATTAATTTTTCACAATTTTCTTAATATTTTAAAAAAATAAATTTAAATATCAATAAACCGACATAAAAAATGACAAACACAAATCAATAAAATTAATTATTCAGAGTGCCCGTTTGTTTTTTGTAATTGTTTTCATTACCTTCAAAAATTTCTTTGGCACATAATTTTAGAAGAATATAAAATAAAATTATTCAATTCATAATTACGTAGGTCATATTATCTCATTAAAAGTGAAATGAAACCAGTCAACTTAGAAAATGTTAAACTAGTTTTTCACGCATGTGCATGACATGTTTTATGCACATTTTTGTGCAGGAGGACTTTGTAGCAGGCATAATTAATACAAATTGGCAAAAGCCCAATAATGTCGTAACAAATTAGGTCGAAATATATGAGTAACAAATACTTTCACAACACGTTGAAAACGTACTTGGCGACTTTACGTTTGCGAACTATCCATCCATTGAGTAAATAAACTACTTGAATTATTTAAAAAATCTAAATGCACTGATACGATAGTTTTCTTTTATTTTAAATAAAAGGAGTAGTAATATGCATATTTGCAACGTTGAAGGTACCCCAAAACTGAAATCAAAGGGCCACTACTTTTTAAATGGGTTTTAAATGATATTTATATGAAGTCAAATACTTCAAAAAATGTCTGCTGCAGTTTTAAACATGTTACGGAGTATTGAGAGATTTTCACAGCTAAAGAACTCAGTTTGTTGGAACTGCTTAGGAGTTCAAATTTCTGCATGACACCAATCCCCAACTAAGAGTTATCAAAGAATTTCAAAAATTTAGAAAAATTGACGGATTGTGTGAAGCTACCGTGAAATCGTGTCTTGCGTGATGATTAAGGCTTTTTCGACAAACGTCACACATTTTTTACCCAGGCTAAAGCAATCTTAAATTCCAGTAATTTATAATTCTATATCTTTCCCTTGCTCTTTTCTTTAGGAAAAATTTAAAATTTAGAAAAGAATTGAAAATTAAGAGCGGTACAAGGTTATGTTTTTCATGAGACTGTTAAGTTCATCTTGCTTCTTTGTTTCTATCAACCATTGCCTCAATAAAAGTATTTTATGAACTCATTTTGATGAGACTGGACAGTGGTGGATTATTGAAGATTTTGTGTTAGATTTTAGCCGGTGTTCGAATCAAGGACCACCAAAGTCTCAGTGGGCATAACTATCCACACAACTCTCTTTATATTAATATGTTGCTTACACTATTGAATTATGATCCCGAAACAACCATATATTTAGATTATATGATTCTGAATTCAAAAGCTCTTACACTGCCATTCTGCATATTTTTACTTGCAACTAATCGATTTTGTTTCCAGAAAATCATATTACTATCACTGTGACTACCATTAATGTAAATAAAATTTGCTTATTTATTTAGAGAAAAATAAATGTTTTCCTAACTTCATAGTTAAACCAAACTTAAAAGATAAAATAAAAAGACATAAATGAGACAAATAAGTCAAATAAATAAAACTTAAAAAAAAATAAAACATAAAAATAATATTTATTTATTATATGAAAAACGAAAAACAAAAAAAAATTGTAAAAACTAAAAGGAAAAATAATAGAAAATGCAAAATGCATACAAGCACTGAGATCTACATAATATTATGTTGGAAAACAGAATATAACTTCAACTAATTATACAAAATTTTGATTTCCCTTAGGAGAAAATTTGTAGTAAAATTTATTTAATTTTTTTTTTGTTTATTTCCTTTTGTTTTCGTTTGTATTTTTATGTAGATTTTCTTGTTTTTCTTTCTCTGTTCTGTGATTTTTTTTTTCTTTTCTTTATTTCTATTTTGATTGTATTTTGCTTTGAGGTTGGAATAAAATTTTGTTGATTTGTTTATTTTGTTTGCATTTTTGTTAGAGTTTGTGATATGAAAACTATGTGGTCAAGGGGTTGTTAAAAATTGCTTTTGGGTGTTTGAAGTAGAAACAGTTTGTTCGAATAAAGTGATAAAAAAATGGATATTTAAGACATACATCTTTGTCTTACGTCTTGCTAAAAGTATTACAGCTAAAAAATCATATAAATAAAAACATTTAATGATGACAACAACAACAAAAAGACAACGAAATTAAGTTTTGCTAGTTGAAAAAAAAGAAAGAAAAACAGAAAGAAAAACGGAAAAGGATAAAATTTCATATTATTTTCCTGTTTATCAATAGTCACGTTCAGTAAATATTTGCTGAAGAGAACAACGTACACAGAACAACAAAATATATATTTATGTCTATGGATGGCAAAATTGAATGAAATGAAATCAGTTTAATAATAAAAATAACATTAACATAAAAAGTAGAGGAAAAAAAACTTAAGGATCGAGTAGGAAAATTGAGATAGGATTTAAGTTTAAGTGTTTTTGATCGTTCTGTTCTTTTTAGTATATATATTTTCGTTTTGTTTATTTAATTTTGAAATATTTCTTTTTAAAATTTTTCTGCAAAGAATTGGATTGGTTTATTTGTTTTCATTTTATTATGATGTTAAAATTTAATGCATTGCGATACATTGTTGCAACTATCGTTTGGCAGTTTTGATTGTTTATGATAATAAAACTTTAAAAAAAATTATATTGAAAGTTTGAGTTCAATCGAAAAGTATTAAAAAGTTACAAAATTTTATGTTATAATTGTGTTTGTTGATACAATAATATCCAATGGTGGTTTGGTTGGAAGGATAAGAATTAACGAATTTTTTTATCAGTTCCATAGTAGTCATTGTTAAGGTGGGGAGCTTGATAATGGTTTATTTGTTTAAGTGCTAGAATATGTGCAATCTGTGCAGTTGGTGTAGTGATAACTGATTTTACACTGCTATATAAATTGAGAATTTTTAGATGATTTCTTCATAAAAACTTCATTCATATATTTACAAGAGTCTCACCAAATGAAAACGTTTGCACCAATTTGATCGTTTTATGCCACAGTATTTTGCCGTTGGTAGTTTCAGGTGTGCTTATCATTAGTGGTGTATACGCTAACAACCTTGCGTATTCCAGACCTTGCTATGACTTATGAATTAATATTAGTTACAAAGTATTCCTCTAAACTGCGTCAACTCTGAAGGATTTTTATAAAATCATGATAGCTATTACTAAAATATTCAATAAACCTCCGAACAAAATTTACTCTACGAATAAGTATCACACATTTTAACCTTTATGTCAACGGCTACATACCTGGGTATGTTTTGCGTTTTTAAAACACTGTAGCTCAGAACTGGATAACCGAATCGACTTTAAATTTCATGATATCCTAGCCAAAAGTGTTTTACGCAATATTCTCAAGTTTGGTTAGGATTGGATCATCCGTTTACAAGATAAAGCCCATTTACAAAGTTGCACTCTTACGTCAACAGCATACATACCTGGGTATGTATAATAAAACGCATGCAAATATGATTATATAATTGAAAAGAATAGTTTATTTTGAGTTAATTTTTGTAATTATAATAATTATATGAAAATATATGAAAAAAATACTTATGGTATAATAGTAGATTCTTGTATGAGCTTAGAATAAAGGCAATTCTTCACAAGGATGAAGTTTCCCGGAACGAGCGTAGCGAGTGGAGTCAGTTCACTGTCAGTTCACTTCACTCATCCGAGTGAAGAATTGCCTTCATCCTAAGCGAATACAAGATGCTATTTTATCCACAACTTTAAAAATATTTGAAATAATATAAAGTTTTCATTTAAAACTTTATATCGCCATATTGAAATTAATTTATCATAGAAAACAAGAAAAACACGTTTAGTGTTTATTTTTGATTTATATATGTATTGTTCTTGTTTAAGCTTGTTTATATTACTATACCAACAAATCAAGTTTTTAATTTGTTAGAGGATTTTTTTATAAATAAAGTGGAATGAAATAAATCAAAGAGAATTTTTTATATAAATGGGAATGAATACAATTACAATGAAAGATATACGCATGGAAGTATATATTCTTTAGTAGTCGTGGATAAAAATTATTATAAATTATAAAATACTGATGAACATATATATGAACATAAAATACTCATGAACATATAAATTGTAAAATACTGATGAATATATAGCCCTCCAAGTATATTTCTTTCATTGTAATTTTATTCATTCTTTCACTTGTTTGAAGAATGTGACGCAATCGTTATATTCTACTACAGTTCTATAGTGCCGTGCCGCAAAATCATCGAAGTTGATTTTTTGATAAAATCGTTAATATTTCATAAAATATGCAGATGTCACAAAAAAATCACATAATCATTTTTGTAGGAAATGTAGTTCTCTACAAAAACATTCCAAATCATTTTTCTCCTAAAACCTATATTTCTGATGATATTTTGAAATAAAACTTGAAATTCGTCGAAACTCGTAAAACCAAATGATGAAAATTTCGACGAAAAAGTTCTAATATTGATTTTTTTGTCACGATTATTTTTTTATACATTTCATTCTATAGCATAAGAAGAAGATTAGGACTTTTTCGTCATCTTTATTTTTTATGTTTTTAAAAATTACGAAAACATACAAGTTCATTTTCAAAATATCATGAGAACTATACGTTTTCGGGAAAAAATGACGTGGATGTTTTTTTGTAGAGAATTAAATTTCCTACAAAAATGGTTATGTGATTTTTTTGGCATCTGCATATTTTATGAGATATTTGAAAAAATCTACGAATTTTTCAAAAAATCAACTTCGACGATTTTGCGGCACGTGTTCTTTTGATTTAAAAAAAAAAATAATGCCATTGTGGTTTTTTGACCACAAAGAATTTTTCTAGGGGGCGTCTTGGAAAATTTAGTTTTAACGACCAGTCTAGTGTATATATATATGTATATTTATATGTATACCCGGGTATGTTACTGTTGACTTGCGTAAAACAGTTCTGCTGTTGACATAACGGTTAAGGTATTGAGAATATCATCAGAACTTTAACATCTTATTTTTAATGTTTGTTTGACTGAATCATTCCATTCAAATTTTGTCTGGCCATATCACGCATGACAACTAAATCTAAGTTTGCTACTACTCTTCTTGATTTTAAAAATTTACGTTTTTAGTATTGTATGATATGCATTTATTTCAGTTCTGTACATTTTTGCAAACTTGTATACTGGCCCTGCAACATAGTTAAACTTTTCTTCATCAAAATAAACTTTACCCAGTTTGAAATCTCTCAGGGCAGTAGAACATCCCCACTATTCGTAACGAGATGCAATATTTACGACCATTCATTACATTTAAATTTCATTCGTTTCAAAAGCTGAATTTTCAAGACATCAATTAAATCTTTAACTTTTGTATCCAAGATATAGGTGGAATTTAATGAGTTGGATGATGATTATTTGGTTGCCAAGCACACTATGACACCACAAGAAATTAAAATGTTGAGTTTTGATAATAACCAAAAGGAAAACAGTAACTATGGCTTTAGTTATGCCATCCTACATCTGCTAATATGTTTGAAACATATTGTATCGTACTGTACCATTGATATGTTCAAAATGCTTATTGCCTCATTCTCTTAATTTGTGATTTGCCATAATTAGAAATATGTGGCAGGTTTTAGTCGAAACCTTTATTCAACTTAATGCAATGGTGTAATTGATCGATATAGTAGATTGTCTCAACTACCTTAGTCTTAATATTTTTTACGTTGACAACTCAACGAATATTTTGAGAGAAGATCCTGGTTTCTACAATTTGGAGTTCAATTGATAAATAACTTGCTTACTAAACACCCAAAAACACGTGCAAGCTTTTAATGGAATTCAAAATTTTTTTTTAGAAAAATTGATTATATATGATCCATCATTCCAAAATTCTTTTTAAGATTTTGCATATAAAAGCATATAAGCCCAGCTTGTAGCAAATCGGTAATCTAAATTATTTACAAATTGTTAGTTTACAGAAAAAAAACCTAAAATATGAAAAAGGCCGGGATATAAATTTGAAATCTTGACTCCATAACGTTTACTCTAGTGAGGAGACCAGAAATTGGTTGGCCTCAGAAGGGCTTATTTTTCTGCAGTTTTCTGTCTACAAAAGCTTAAATGTTTTTAATTGAACCTTTTTTTTACTTTAAGTTACATATATGTCAGAATAATATTCAAAAATAATCAATTTTATTATTTTAACAGGCTCCGTAAACTTTTTTTGAAGTATACGCTAAAAATTTAAGTTATTCGAATTATTTAGACGAATACTTACCAAAACAAGGTAAATAAATATTCGACTTACCTGAAATAAAAAATAAGAAGACTACATTAGTAAATAATTAAAAAATAAAAGCAATAAAAATAAAAACATGTACTATCGTCTGCAAAACTATTTATCGGGCTACTGGTGAACTTTAACGTTCATCGATATCATTATTTGATATAGACTTTGAAGAAAAGTCATCAATACCGATACCAAAATGCATAGGTGGGTGCAATACTTTGAAACGGATTTATTTCACGACCGCGTTGTGCGTACATATCCGTACATAACAAGCTTATCCGTACATAAAGAATGGGTTGGCATATCATATTCGATCAAATAATTGAAATATCTTATACAATAACGTCTGTTTAACCATCATTTTTACGTCAGCAATTCTAACGCTAGGCTACATATTTTAATAGATCAGTTATTGAACTTTAGATTTGGTAATCGTATATCAAATAGTATTCTCCCAAAAAAAAATTAAAAGAAACACAAAGCAAACCAAAAAAATTATTGTCTTCAGAACAACTTTATTTGCGTCAAAAAAACCCTAACCCTAGACCTGCCAGCATATTTTTTCAATTTTTTTTTGACAAAAATTTTACAAAATAAGCATGTACTCCCTTACCTGTATTTTTAGCGCAAATAAAGTTGTCGCAAATCTTGGGGAGTGGGATATAAACTGAAAGGTGGGTCCAAAACAATCCCCGTACTCAAGTTATAGCATAATTGGTAAGCGGCTTTAGCCACAGCACCAGCTTTGGTCTCAAATGTAAAATTTTTGGTTTTCGATTTATGGCCTGTTTAAGGTAGAAAACCTGGTATTTTGACTAGTTTCGCTTAAATTGACATCTAGAGATTCACGCCAGCATATTTTTTCAATTTTTTTTTGACAAAAATTTTGCAAAATAAGCATGTACTAACCCCTTACCTGTTTTTTTAGCGAAAAATCTTGGGGACTGGCATATAAACTGAAAGGTGGATCCAAAATAATCCCCGTACTCAAGTTATAGCATAATTGGAAAGCGGCTTTAGCCACAGCACCAGCTTTGGTCTCAAATGTAAAATTTTTGCCAGTTTAATACTTGCAAATTTAGTATGCATATATGAGTTTTGTGATCTTTAGGCATTAAAGTTTTTTATGGCAATTTTTAATATGATGGTCCTTTAATAATTTTTAATTTAATATACTATAAATGCAGATGACTACGCTGTCATCAAAATGTAGTGCAATGGGTGTCCGACTATATGTGGAAATGATTTGAACTGATAATTGTTAGTTAATTTAACCACACTAAACTCCACACTTGTAACAATATTTTATTTTATTTTATTTATTTTTTATCAGTTATTTATTTATTTTTTAAAAATTTAAAAACAGAACCAACTTGACACTGACTTGTCGCATAAAATAATAATCTATCTTGTTTTAGATAATATTGGTTTTATAGCTTAATCTAGATATCGCCTTCCTTTTTCAATAGTCATTTTTGCTTTGAGTTCTGGTAATCCTAAATCACTCAGGCAAGTTCGACATTAAGGTCAACAATTTTAAAAACTCTTTAAAAAAGATCTTGAATTGTATTTGACTCATCGAAACATATGTGGGAATCAAAAGCGAAAGGGCAAAATATCTAATATAAAAGTAGTCGCTATACTAATGATATTACAAAATTAGGTCGGGTAGGTTCCACCAGCTAAATAGTTTTATGAATTAATACCACAACAGCAAAGTCTGCTCTGTTTAAAATTTTTGAGTACACGATACTATTTTTAAACTTTTAAGTGTTGGTTCAACAGCCAAATATAGAATCATACTGCATACTTTCCACGAACTTCATAAAAGAATATGTCTTGTAAAAGGTACTTTAACTGCTTGAGTATAAGAAGAAAGTGCAATATAGACCTTAAATTAAACCTTCTACAGCGATCTACAACCTTTCATCAAATCTGTCAATGATAATCGTTTATTTTAAGGATTCTGAGTGGTAACATATTTGAATGAATTCTAAATCTGAAATTTAGTTTTTGAGCCCGTACAAAATTATTTCTTATTATTTTCATAAAAATAAAAAAAAATTAAACTCCATCACAATTGATTGCTGAACTTTTTTGCTATTATTATATTATTCGCAAAGTCAAACAACAGCAACTTTTATATACCAACCTCCTTTTAACATTGAAACACAAAAATCAAACAGGTACGCTTATAGCAAAATTGTGGTGTATCTATACGATTTCCATAACAAAACAAAAGCTTTGTTCATTTACATCATAGACTGAATTGAATTACATTTTCTACGAATAAATTAATAAAAAAAAATTCATTTTTGTATGTTGGTTGCTTTAACGAAAGCTTTCGTTGTTTGTTATAAACTCTTTTTTTTCTTTATTTAAATATCAAACGAAAATTTATATAATAATAATAAATTTATTCCTGTGTTCAACTACAAAATATGTATGAAGTTTCTAAAAATAACAGAGAGCAAAAAAAAATAATTAATGTATATATATTTTTTTTTGTTCTATTTTATCTAAGGAATGAATTTTCTTACATAAAGGAAAATTTGTTATATTTTAGTTGGGTTGTTGCTGTTTTTATTGTTGCTTTAATGGAGATGTGACAAAATGTAGACTTTTATTTAATATATATACAACTTTTGGTTTGGAGAAAGGAGCAAAATAAATACAAAAATAAATAAATTAATAGATTTTTTGCTCTGTATTTTTGGAATAAGTTTATGTTTTGGATATAAATTTGTGTTCATTGCTTTATTGTTAAGGATTTCGTGTAGATTTTTGTTTTATGAGACAGGTTTATTTTTGTTAGAGTGGATTTATGTTGATTTGTTATTTGGTTTCCTATGGTGTGTAAGGTACTTAATAGAGAATAAAAATGAGCTTTGGGCTGGGTAAGGCTACAAATCAAAATGTCATGTTACTGTTTGTAAAAATCGACGTACAAAGTTTTTATGGCATAACATTGGTTATTTGACTGTTTTTGAAACTTATTCGATTTGAATCTGACTTATTTTTTTTTTGTTTATTTATTTCATAAATTTGTTTAGCTAAAAAAGAAAAAATTCTTGAAAGTAACAGCCTTGTTTGTTTTTGTACTGAAGCATTTAATTTTATGATTACATTAGAATTATTAAAAGCAAAAGTATTTTTATGCATAAGAAAAGTAAAAGCCGGGCTGATAAGAGCTCAAAGTTTAAAAACTTTGGTTTTTAATAAATAATTAACATCACCAACCAAAAAACGGAATTCAAAGGGTTTCTCGCTCTGAATTTAGAATTTAACAATAATAGCATCGAATCGATTATCGTGTTTGTTTTTCTTGAGTGATTTAAAGTTTCAAACACAACTGCTAGATATTTTGATAGTCGAATATTTATAACATCACTGTTCACTTCAACAGAAATCCCAGTATTTGTGATTTATCATTTGCACTTGGAGTCAATCGTCGCCACGTTGACAAATTGACATTTGGTTGACAATTCGGCACTTAAACTTATTGTTTTTATCCTTCAATGCAAATGAACGCACCACAATGAACTGTCCCACACTCATTTCTATTTTGGCTCTGCAAACGATCTCACGCTGCATTTTTCTATAAAAGTTTAAGGCATAACCAAAATTTTTGAACATTTTACCTTTTCTCCTTAAATCCATTCTTACTGTTTTGGTTAAAACTAAATAGGTGTCTTAGGTGTGGAAAAACGTATTATTGGAACTTGGAATTGTGATCTTTTATTAAAATATCAAAGATTTTTTCCTTTAAATTTTCAGATATAACCTAGTTTTATAATTAATATTTGGGGTACTGATATTTCAATAAGTATTACACTGGCGCCCTCTTTAACTGAACAATCAGCAAATTCAATTTAAATCACCAATCAATTTCCAATGGAAACAAACTTGTAGAAACTAAGAGAGAATCCTGCATTTAAAACTCAATCAAACATAAAATAAAACCAAAAAACTACAGTAAAATCAATATTTCCAATTACTATTTTCTCGTTCGTACAATTTTTCTTTTTTTTTTAAACGTTCTCAAATTTTTTTCCAGTTTTTTCTAACATGTATGAAAAACTAAAAATTAATTTGAAAACAATATTTATCGTATTGAAAGTTTGAACTGAAAAAAAATATTAAAAATTTGACGCAAAAAAAATTAAATCAATACACAACATAACATACAAGCATATAGAAAGCACATTTTATGTGTTTTTTTTCACCTGAACGGATAGAAAAATAAAAAGTGAAAAACAGGAGTTACCTGTTGAAATCGTATTGAAAATTTATATTATGTTTGTCATACACACTGGAAAAAAAACTACTGTTGAGAGTTCAGTAATTACCAATATTTTTGTTTACAGTTTCGATCACATGTTTGGTTTATGTATATGTTTTTGTTATCTTAGCTCGCAAATCTATAACGACAACCACTCATTTCTATTCATAACGATAGAGTGCAACAAGAAACTTTATAAAATTATTATAACTCGACCCAAGTGAAAAGAACTTATATAATTAAAAAAAATTATTGTTGCTGTTTCAACTAGATTTAATTTTTTAATTAAAAAAATGCAAAAAAAAATTCGTTTCAATTTGTATATTGAAATGAAATTTTTTTCAATAGTTTAAAATATATATATAGATGATTTTTTTCATTAAATTAACTAGCCATCTCTAATATTGTTGCTTACAGGTATTTCCGCAATTTCAGTTATTGAAAAACTATGAAATGAAATTAGTTAATTAATATTTGGACATAAAATGGATCAGAAATAATATCGTTACGTTCGTGCTTCAACAGAACTCTTCTTTGAAAAATGTATTTACACAACAGCTTTTATAAAAAAATTACAAAATTAATAAATATATATTGCTGATTAAATAATTTACATATCAAATTTATAAAAAAGTTTAAGAAATTTAATTCTTAAGAAGAGTAGCCATCTTCACTGTAGACTGGATTTGTATTCAAAACATTTTTCTAATACTAGTGAAAAAGTTTAGTATAAGTATTACAATAAAAATGGCGTGTTTTTGTTTAGATTTAATATTTTTATATCTATTTTTTTGTAACAATTAGTTTTACGCGTTAAAAAAAATATTTTTGCAGATGACATTTACCATTTGAAAGAATAAAAAGTATTTTTTAGGTGTATATGTAGCATATACATTTTTAGTTATTTTATTTTAAAACAAAATTAAATATTTTTAATGCAATTGTTATTAATAGTACATTATTTAATTAGGAGCTAAAGTGATACTTTTTGTGTAGAGTCTATAGTTTGACAATTATAGACGATCCACAAAAAGCCACTTTAGCTCCGAATTAAATACACTATTTTTTCGGCAAACGTTTAAATTTCTTATAAATATGAAATTAATATTCATCAGACAGTTTCATTCATTATCGAATGAAACTGTTTGTTATGTTTTGTTGTCAAAGTAACATACAATAATTCAAAATATCATAATCCAATGGAAATCAACCTATTTTTTGTTGTCATAGCTATACAATATGTTTGAAAAAATAACAAAATAATAATTAACAAATGCGACTTTATAGCCTCCGTAATATAAAATAAAAACGGCGATACTAAACTAAACCGGTTGCGCTAACAGCAAAGATTATATTCTCGTTAATTCATTCTATAATTTTCATCCCTGACCTACCCAAATACAAATTTTGCATTGTCATAATTTTACATTTATCCCCATACAAATAACTTTTTGCCTCACCCTCGGCTATAATTTGCATTTTGCATTAACATTTTTTATCAATAATCATCGGCCCACCTGATTTGTTTTTGTAGCATCAAGGTTATAATGATTTTTGTTACGTATACTTGCACTCTATTTGCAATGTTTAAATAAGAAAAAAATTAAAATTATTGAAAATAAAATTAGACTCAAACTTTTTGAGTCACGTTTCATAATTATTAAAATTAAATTTGATTCAAGTATTAAAATTAGAAATGAAAAGTAAAGAAAACTTTTTTGAGTGTTGTTAGAAATTGTGCAAGCTTTTCGCTTTTCGAGTAATTTTTTTATTACAATTATTTAAAACCAATTTTATGTAAAAGATTTGCAGTGAAGATCATTTAATTAGAAATAAAAAAATTATTATGTGCTACCAGTTGATATAAAATAAAATTCATTTAATTAACTTGTTTTGTTTTGAGTTCATAAACTTATATAAATGAATATAATAAATGCCAGTATGTCACATTGGTTTTTGAAAATTAGCAATTGTGTTGTGTTTCTGCACAGAAGTTTTCCATCCGCACGGTGTTAAGGTCATACTAATATAGAATTCAAAAAACGACTAAATGGTGACACTTTACCACATTGGTGCATTGCAAATAATAATGTGTTGGGTAATTATACAATTGAATACTATGGAATAAATTCTACGCACTTGCAATATCGAAAAAGAAAAGGAAGACGGCATACAAGGACGAAAGTTGTCACAACAATCAAAATCCATTCAACTATCAACTATACTATCAGTTAATTTTTTTTTATTCTTATTTCAATTTTGTTAAATTCTTTGAATTCTGTTGAATTATTTTTATGACCATCATGGTCTTGTAAGCTAGTTGTTATAATAGAGATCTTTTCCGTTTGATCCGTACAATCATTAATCAGTTAAATTGGTGAAAATTCCCTTGGATAAATAGATATTTCTTTTATAGTGAAAAGTCATACGTTTCAGTATTGAATTGAATTAAATGAAAAATTGCGTTGAATAGTAAAAGATCCGTAACAAAGTTTTATCTCGGTTCTAGATTGGGAATCAAACCGGAGGCCTTCTGATCACAGTATTGGGTAACCACTTATTACCGTCGATCAGCCTATCATAAATTTGTTATTTGAATTTTGGCGCCGTTTTTGTGTCTTATTTTCTAGCAGACACTAAAATTGATACATTTTGATTGTAACTTAATTCTGTTACATTTTATTATTTTGAACTTTTAATGAAACTAAGACTTTATCGCTATTGTTTTATTTTCCAAATATGTTTTCAATCTCTAGGGAAGAAGTTTCTATAAACTCGAGTTTGAGGGTTTGAGAGTTCATAGAAACTTCTTCCCTGAAGAAGATCTCTTAGAGATTGAAAATATATTTGGAAAATCAAAAGAAAATTTTAAAGTGATAAAGTCTTAGTTTCATTATAAATTCAAAATAATTAAATTAAATTACACTTTAACTAGCTAAAAAGTAAAAAATTATAATTTCTTTTACATACTCTTTTACAAACCGAACAAATTTGGGCACAATCTAGCCGACACATTTTTGATTTGTCTGAAATTTTTTTATGGGTCTTATATCGAAAGAAAAGATATACGTGTTCGAGGATTTTTTTTTTTTTGGAAAATATAGCGATTCTAAATTTCGAGAATTTCGTGATTTTTGGCTTGACGAGTAATTTTCAAATATTCATAACTTCGGTTTTATTAAAGATATAAATCTCTAGTTTGTTCCATTTGAAATTTACAAGATAGTTTGAGAAAAATTAAAATTAATAAAAGTTATTAACAAATTCCCATTGTTATAAACAAATAAAATGTTCAAATCGATTTGTAGTCATTGCCTCACTCACCAAATGAGTTTTTAATATGACCGTCGTATTCTACGTTCCATTTCCTATAAAAAAGTATTTTCAATTAATGGAGAAATGACTTTTAATGTTAGAAATAAATAAATTTATCGAGCGCGGGACGACAAAAAATTCCATCTATATGCGAATCAATCTAATATAATTCATATAGTAATCGAAAATTGAGAATACAAAAATGGCTTATTAAGGATATTAAATTGAATGGCTCAAAACAAGCAACATAATCGATTAAGCACGAAATCGATGGTAAGTTTATCATGTCACCTAATTAAGCCCCGCCATTTTTAAGAAAATTAAAAACAAAGATTGTGCTGTATTGTGCTACAGTTGTGCTGGATGTGCTACTCAGAAAGAATGCTATATCACCAATGGAAAAAAGTTGGCACGCTGAAACAATTTTTCGAGCAGAAGTTAGCCCTGCCATTTTGAAATATCTGAAAAACAAAGGTTGTCCTGTATTGTCCTCGAGTTGTGCTGGTTGTGCTGTTTAGAAAAAAATTTCATATCCCTAGTGGAAAAATTTTATAACACTAAAATCTTTTTTTCGAGTAAAAGTTAGCCCCGCCATTTTGGAAAAAAAGAAAAACAAAGGGTCTGCTGCACGGTGTTAGAGTTGTTCTGGTTGTGCTATTCAAGAATAAATTTGTACCACCAGCAGAATAATTTAAACACGCTTAAACGATTTTTCGAGTTGAAGTTAGCCCCGCCATTTTGAAAAAAATTAAAAGCAAAGGTTGTGCTGTATTGTGCTAGGGTTGTGCTGGTTGTGCTACTCAGAAATAGTTCCATATTATCAATGAAAAAAAAGTTGGCACGCTAAAACGACTTTTCGAGCAGAAGTTACACCCGTCATTTTGAAAAAAATGAAAACCAAAGGTTGTGCTGTATTGTGCTCGAGTTGTGCTGGTTGTGCCACTTAGACAAAAATTTCGTAACCCTAACAGAATTTTTTTACAAAGTTAGCATCATTTTTTTCGAATAGAAGTTAGCCCCGCCATTTTGGAAGAAATCAAAAACAAAAGAAGTGCTGTATTGTGTTATAGCTGTGCTGGTTGTGCTACTGAAAAAACATCGTATCCTCAACAGAATAATTTAGACCACTAAAACCATTTTTCGAATGAAAGTTATTAGCCTCGCCATTTTGTAAAAATCAAAGAACAAAGCTTGTGATGTATTATGCTACAGTTGTGCTGGATGTGCCACTCAAAAAGACTCCTATTTCAACAATGAATAAAAGTTGGCACGCTAAAATGATTTTTCGAGCAGAAGGATATTTTCGAGCAGAAAACATTCGAGCAGAAGTTAGCCTTGCCATTTGGAAAATAATGAAAAACAAAGGTTGTTATGTATTGTACTGTAGTTGTGCTGGTTGTGCTACTCAGAAAGAATTGCATACAAGCAATGAATAAAAGTTAGCAGACTAAACCGATTTTTCGAGCAGAAGTAAGCCCCGCCACTTTGAAAAAAAATAAAAAACAAAAATTGTACTGTATTGTGCCTGAGTTGTGCTGGTTGTGCTACTCAGAAAAAATTTCGTATTCCTAACAGGAAAATTTTATAACGCTAACATCATTTCTTCAAATAGAAGTTAGCCTCGCTATTTTGGAAAACAACTAGATTGAGTGCTGTATTATGTTAAAGTTGTGCGAGTTGTGCTACTTCAAAACAAATTCGTACCCACCGACGGAAAAATTTACAATTTTTTTTAATATCATATATTTTTGTGATTCCCTTATTTTATATATACAAAACAGGCAAGATTCATTTATGCTATCGGACACCAGGTGTCACTTACATTATTAGTACTTATAAATTAATGATTACACTGATTCCTCCAAGAAAAATGATGCTAGCGTAAAAATATTTTTCATTGGGTATTTATAATCTATCTCTAAGCAGCCAGCTCAAACAAAATTTCATACCACTATATATACAAAATTTTTGTTTTCATTTTTTCAAAAACGACGGGGCTAACTTCTAATCAAAAAATTGTTCTTGCGTACCAATTTTTTGCATCGGTAGTATGGAATTTTTTTGAGTAGCACAACAAGCACAACAATAGAACAATACACCACAGCCTTTGTATTTGAGTTTTTGCCAAATGGCAGGGCTAACTTCTGCTTAGCCTTCTGCTCGAATGCGTTCTACTCGAATAATTGTTTTAGCCACCATGTATTTATTGGTGATATGGAATTTTTTTTTGAGTAGCACATCCAGCACAACTATGGTACAATACAGCACAACATCCTTTTTTTATGTTTTGTTAAATGGCGGGGCTAGCTTCTACTCGAAGTTAGGGGGGGTACGAATTTATTTTGGAGTAGTACAACTCGCACAACTTTAACACAATACAGCACTCAATTTACACTTTTTTTTCCAAAATGGCGGGGCTAACTTCTATTTGAAGAAATGATGTTAGCGTTATAAAATTTTTCTGTTAGGAATACGAAATTTTTGTCCGAGTAGCACAACCAGCACAACTCAGGCACAATACAGTACAACCTTTGTTTTTTATTTTTTTATAAGTGGCGGGAATAACTTCTGCTCGAAAAATCGGTTTAGTCTGCTAACTTTTATTCATTGCTTGTATGCAATTCTTTCTGAGTAGCACAACCAGCACAACTCCAGTACAATACAAAACAACCTTTGTTTTTCAGTTTTTTCGAAATGACGGGGCTAACTTCTGCTTAATCTTCTGCACGAATGCTTTCTGCTCGAAAATATTTTTCTGCTCGAAAAAATCATTTAAGCGTGCCAACTTATTTTCATTGTTGATATGGGCTTCTTTTTGAGTGGCACATCCAGCACAACTGTAGCACAATACAGCATAACCTTTCTTCTTTGATTCTTGCAAAATGGCGGGGCTAACTTTCATTCGAAAAAAGGTTTTAGCGTGGTGTAAATTATTCTGTTGGTGATACGATATTTTTTCAGCAGCACAACCAGCACAACTATAACACAATACAGCACTTCTTTTGTTTTTGATTTCCTCCAAAATGGCGGGGCTAACTTCTATTCGAAAAAAATAATGCTAACTTTGTAAAATAATTCTGTTAGGGTTACGAAATTTTTGTCTAAGTAGCACAACCAGCACAACTCGAGCACAATTCAGCACAACCTTTGGTTTTCATATTTTTCAAAATAACGGGGCTAACTTCTGCTCGAAAAGTTATTTTAGCGTGCCAACTTTTTTTCATTGATAATATGGAACTATTTCTGAGTAGCACAACCAGCACAACCCTAGCACAATACAGCACAACCTTTGCTTTTAATTTTTTTCAAAATGGCAGGGCTAACTTCAACTCGAAAAATCGTTTTAGCGTGTTTAAATTATTCTGCCGGTGGTACAAATTTGTTCTTGTTCTTCCCTGTTGAAAAATTGTTTCAGCGTGCCAACTTTTTTCCATTGGTGATATGGCATTCTTTCTGAGTAGCACATCCAGCACAACTGTGGCACAATACAGCACAATCTTTGTTTTTAATTTTCTTAAAAATGGCGGGGCTAAGTTAGGTGACATAAGTTTATCATTAATTTCGTGAATCAATTCTTGGTGCTTGAGTTTAAGTGTAAGAAAACAATTGCCCTCCCATATATCTTTCAAAATTCCAAAAATTTTCTAAACATTAAATAAAATTGAAAATTCAAACTTTTTTCAAACAAAATTCAAAAAATATTTCAAAAATTATTACAAAATCAAAGATTAAAACTTTTTTCAAAAACTCTAAACATATTACATAAATTATAACAAAATCAAAATTTGTAACATTTTCCAAAATTGGAAAAATTATAATAAAATCAAAAATTTATCAAAATTCTAAAAATATTCCAAAAGCTTGTAACGCAAGCTAGAAGCCGTTAGTCTTCCAACTTGAGCTAACAGACTACCTAGATGTCATCACCTGCAGCATTTGCCTGACTATTACTCAGTGTGGCGTGGGGAATTTGGTGATGTCCTTTCTAGATCATGAAAGCTGCATTGAAAAAGAGAAAAAAAAAATGGAACAGAAGACGACCTTCACATTGGGGATGCCTCTACTTATCTCCTCGTTGCCAACTAAATTAAACAAACATAATTGTATCAGAACTTATACATAGTAAAGTATATAATTTATTACAGAAAGCGTCATTTTTAGAAAAATTACAATATCTACAAAAAATATTAATATGTGTTAAAAAAAATTTACTGTAAACAAAAAAAAATATAAGTTACTTTAGACTTAGGCAAAAAAAACATACAATCAATAGCCAGACTATAATACTGATAAGTTGGATGATGACACGCCGAGCTCGTCGTCCCAATCCGCACGTAATCTAGAAAAAGAATTGAGAAAAAAAAAAAATATCTTTGGTTTCACACATGTGTGTGGAATGCGAACTGACCATTAGTTGCTGTTCTTTATTCCTATCTATAATAAAGTTAGTCTAATAAATAAACAACCACCTAAGCTTAAATAAAACAGAAATTAAGGTTCTAAGGTATAATCTTAAAGCAAACAACTACTTAATATTATCTCTAATATAATAGCAAAACAAAAGAGATTCAAAATAAAAGGGTAATAACGTTGAATATATATACAATAATACACTAATACACTATACGGTCGTTTACTAGAACGCGACAGGTATAACACTATATTTTATAAATTAATTAATTTAAGGAAATAAATAAATTTTGCAAGCAATGTTTAATCTTAATTTAACAAGATAAAAAAAATCCTAATCAAATATCATCATCACTATGTTATACCTACACTATATTTTATAAATTAATAATTTAGGGAAATAAATAAATTTTGCAAGCAATGTATAATATTAATTTAACAAAAAAAAATTCTAACCAAATATCACCATCATTAATCAAAACAAAACAAATCTTACTCACTAATACGTTTACAAATTCACTGATGTTTCTAGATCCTTGTTGCCAGTCAAACAATTCCGGTTTTGAAAAAACTGTATACGTGTTATTGTTTACCTTCAATCCATCCAAGTTCATCCAGAAAAACATGCACTTAACAAAACCTGCATTTATTATATTCAGCGACCAATATACTGCGCACTGCTTTCTTAAAAAAAATCCAAACAAATCCAATGTACCGTTGCTTTTCACAAATATACCAAACAATATTTTTCCACCAATAGACTAGCTTTCCTGTAACAATACCGCTGCTTTTCACTTTCTTATTGCACAAAAATCCGTTTTAGTTATATCCAACAAATTCTTCTGTCCATTCGCTTCTTTAATATTCTGCTTACCAAATATACCAAACAATGTTTTTCTCACAATGGACTAGCTTTCCTGTAACAATACCGCTTACTGCACACCGTTTCCTTAAAATTCAGTTTACTAAATATACAAGACAATATTTTCCTTCACTAAATACATCAGCCTTCTTTTAATTTATATTATAAGTAATTTCTAAATTATTATGTTCACAATCTTTAATTTTTACTATCAATTTTAATTTAAATAAATAAAATATTTTACCAACTATATTGTTATCAGTGTCGCGTCCGAGACTTGTATATCTCAACCATAGTGATTTTTATTCTCACAACACTTTTCATACGGAATTTTAATTTGAATATCAAGTTTAAAAAAAAGAGAGCAAAAAAAACAAAGAAGGTCGTCCACAATAATGACTAACAAATAGATCTGGTTTAAATGGACTTGCATTTAACAGAGATGTACAACCATTTATATGGGTTACGAAAATTTGTTGGTGCGTCAACGTCGCCACAAGCTCTTACAAATTAAAAAATTGAAACTTTTCCAATAATATTTAAAAAACCATAACAAATTCAAAAATTTCCATGTTCAATTATATTTACGTAAACAAACAGCTATATTTTATTTCCAAAAAATTATCTAAAAAAATAAATTAATTCATTTTTTTGACACACTTGACAATATTTTTTTGTCAAACTTATAATGCAATAAAATTCTCAATAATAATAATAATTTTATGTTCATTGTACATTTCATTTCATACAAATAACTAATTTTATTTTTTTCTAAAAAATAAGTGAAAATCATTCTTTTGACACACTTGACATTATTTTTTTGACTAACTTAAAATTCTCAATAATAATAATAAAATTTCATGTCGTACAAATAATTAATTTTATTTTTCCAAAAAATTGGGTAAAAAAATAAATAAAAATCTTTCTTTTGACACACTTGACAACATTTTTTTGAAAAACTTATAATGCAATAATCTAGTTTTTGATCTCACATACCAATCCCGACCATCAAGATTTCTCTAAATTAAATGTTCCTACTGGTAATCACTTAAAATGAAAGTTTTTTAATAATATGCGAATTTCCTTGTTTTGACACACTTGACGATTTGTTTGACACACCTTTCGGCTCTTTCCATTGAGTAAACTTATTTTTAGAAAAAGAAATTTTTGAAATCCGTCGAGCGGCTTTCTAGATTTCGTAGGTTGTGACGGCCGGCCGGCCGGCAAACAGACATACATTTTTTTTTTCCTTTTTTAGAATCAGTAGGTCCTAAAACGTCGAGAAATGCCAAAAAAAAATTGTAGTAAGAATTTTGATTTTGGCTCATGAATGTAATACTTAAGTCTTTCAGACCGAAGTATTAATGTTTTTTTCTATTATTGACAACTCATTTTATTTTATAAAAGTGTTCTTTAATATAAAAAAAGAAATAACTTTATACTTTATATTTCAACAAAATATTTTCACAGAAAAAAAAAATAGATAATATTTTTTTTTGAGAAATCTCTGGTTCCTTGTGTGGCCATTAAAAAAATTAAACAGTGAATGTTAAAAACAATTTCGAACGAGCAGCCAACGATTTTCTTATCTGTTTCTGTCTCGTTTTTTTATACGTATTCGTGTTTGTTTTTTACAGTAATTCTACTAAAGCCACACCGCAAATGGAATGTAATTGATAAAGAATTACAAATTGATTACAAAAACAAAGAGAAAATTAGTCAATCGATTAATCAGAAATGTTCAATTAAATTCTAGCTTTATTCTGAATCAATTCATATTCCTCCATAAACTTAGGTTCCTCGAAGCCACAATATTTAGTTACGAAGTTGTAAAAGCAACTGATAGTTTCTAATCTTAGATTGTTACAAAAGTAGCCTCGTTGTTTTAAAATTTTATAAACCTTAACTTATAGAATTCTTACATTTTATTTAATAAATGCAATTTTTTGTTGAACGTAAAATTAAGCGTTAAATTGATATCTTCATTAATATAAAAGCATTTCACAACAGTTTTTGCAATCGAACAATCCACTCATCGAACTCCCACTCATCAAAACTAAAAATATTTTTTTTATTAATCCGTTTGCATTAAAAATTTATATAATTTCTTTTCTCCTCTCAAAACCACCCAACTTTTATTAAAACAAACCATATTACTATTTCAAACTCTTCATATTCAAAATGTGTCGTTCATAAATAATCATATAATCCCCAACTGTTCTCTTAATCATTTCAACCATAACATTTTATAATTCCAACATCAACATTTCATAACCATTATTTCAATAAGTCTAACCTAATCTTAATAAAAATATCTATATTTCTTAATTAAATAAAATCTTAAAAATAAAGAAAATTAAAATAAGATGGAAACAAATAAGGGGCAAAACAGTATTTCTTCTTAAATTTTTCTTATGCTCCTACACTAAATATATTTTTTTTTGTTTTAATTATTTTCATAAATAACAAACATAAATTCCATAATAAAATTTATTTTATCTTTATATTTCTTTTTCTTTTCGTTAAGATTAGAAATAGGAAAAATAAAAATATTTGTAATATTAAAAAAAAAAGTTTCCATTATCTTATGGGCAACCCTTTGCAATACTTATTGGTGACCCAAAAAAAATAAAACAAGCTCATTCAAAGTATGTGTATTTTGGAGTGTGAGACAAAAACTATAAATAATCCTTATTGTTCTAAAACAGAAAGATTAAGGTAAAGTAAGTGTAAAGCTTTCTGCTATAAACTCAAACAAAAAGAAAATCATTTTATTAAAATAAAAGCTTTTTAAACCATATTTTCACTTGTTTGTGTTTTTTGTAGCACATTTTTTCTTTTTTTTTTACTCTACCAAATCCTTATTTTAATAAAATGTCAACACTTTGGGATAAATAATAAAAACACAAACAAACATTTATCTTTTATACTTACATTTCAAGTAACAGTAAGAAAAAAAAATTCAACAATTCTTTTCAATCTCTCCATTGTGCATAGTGTCAATTTCACTTTTCTTTCAACATAACAAAACTTAAGACCAAAAACAAAAGTTATGGAAATAATACTTTGAAAGTTAAATTCATTGTTGGGAAATTAACAAAAAAAAAAACAAAATGGTTTTAATGTAGAAAAAACAACATAAAAAACATAAATATCGTTCTTCTGGGCGAATCAATTGAGGGTAACAAAAAAAAAAGGAAAATATTTTAGGAAAACCAAAAAGCGGAAAAGGGTTATCCCTGTTTTTACTCACACCATTTGGAATTGCTTGTGCATAAATAGAAAAAAAACAACAGAAAACAGATTTGAACTGTGTTAACCTTAATAGTTAATCCAAATAAAGATATAAAAAATTAATTAAAGATTGAATAACAAATCTTACAAGCTGACTTTCTACGATTTATTGAATGAAAAAAAAACAAGTAAAGGTTTTCGTTTTTTATACCGGTTCTAGATATTATTGCAGATAAATAAAGTTAAATGAAAAAATGTGTTAGATGGATCAGATTTAATGTTTAGCGAGATTAGCTTGCAAAATCCAAATTTTCTCGACTTTTTCCAGTGTTCGACTTATAAAGGCTATGGGGTTGTCAATACCAGCCTTACCTTGCGATTATACCGCGCCCAATATCTCGTAGCTTGCTTAAGATGTTAACTAAAAAGAAAGGGAATGGAAGTGTTTGTTATATCACAAGGTTCAGGTTTTTTTTATCCCAATATATTTTTTTGCACCTAATTATTTAAAAGAGTTAAACAGCTCTATCAATCGTTTGGAATTTCTATTAATAACCCTGAAATAAATTGTTGATACATCATCATCAGACAAGTTTGTTTAAATCACAATGTCTAAAAAAATTGTATATGGGTATATGCTATTTACTTCAGTTATTTTCATTGTATTTTTTTTAATGTATAAGTAAATTAAAATTAGTGGAAGTGCTAATTTAAATAATAAAGGAAACGATAGTACACCCTCTCACAAAACTGATACGGTGTTTGAGATTCGCAAAATTTTTATTTGTTAACGGATTCACACTCAGAGCTAGCGAGGGGTTAATGTTTTGTTGCGTTCGGGGCCAACTGGTGGACAATTAACGATTAACCAGACCTCTTATTACAAAATAGAGCCCAACGTGGGGTCTTCATAGCGGCAATGTTGGGGTCATTGGATCCATATGCAGGAGGGATCGATTTTGATCGATTATGATCAATGTTGATCTACGGGTCTGACTACCCTGCGTACTCCAGTCCCTGCCATTGACATATGAGTTAGCGTGAGATATCACATACCACTGGCAATGGCAGGAGATGTCATTAGCCAAGATGATATCTTAGGGTGCTGGCGGACGAACTTTAATTAGTCAACGGCAGCACTTCCAGTCTTAGCTGGGCAGCGTTCCGTAGCGGTACCGCTCATTAGCTCTTCCGAGGAATCGAACCAACACGTAGTTATGTGTGGGCTTTGTGCCTCGATTAATGTGGTGGGTGGTGCGTCTGGGGTGCGCTGCATCAGCTGGATTATTGGCATTTAGTTTTGTTTTGTTTTCTGCAAATTTCTCACAATTTGTTTTTCACTTATTATTTTGTTGTTATTTCTTCATCTTACCATGAAATATTGGCATATGTCATATTTTGTAGTATGAAAGAATTTTTAACTTAGTTATGCATTTTAAAATAAAACACAAAAAAATAAAATAAACATTTTGATATATATATGGCAGTACAACCGAAAAAAAATAAGTCTGCAAGTGGTAAAGCAAATTTGCGCAATCCACCCGCCCATAAAGCGGCATGGCCACGGAATTTGCAGGGACAAAACATATATGAATCAATAAAAAATTTTAAAATACATGTTCAAAACATCTGCGGATTGAACGCTAACCATGACCACGTGCAACATCATCTTGAGCACGACAAACCGAACATTCTATTCCTTACAGAAACACAAGTTTCTGAAAATTTTCTCTTTATAGAATCGCTTAATTCCAAATATAGGCTCGAATCAGCTTTCAAACTCCATCAGGGCGTATGCGCATTCATTCATGAGAGTGTTGCGTACACACGCTTTCCAAATTTTGAACTACACGGGGACGGCTTCAATACAATGGTTTTAAAGATTTGTCTTCCAGAAATGACTTTTTTTACAATAGCTTTATACCGGTCCCCCAACAAACGTAACCCAAACTTTTTTAATATACTGAAAAAAATTATGGACGAGATTAGAGCAAAGTCCCCTAATTGTGAAGTTATCGTTACCGGTGACTTCAACGTTCACAACAAATCATGGTTGGAATTCTCCAAATCGACCGACGATGTTGACAATAGTGGAAAACTGGCAGAAATTTTTGCCGCGTCTCAGGGCCTATTCCAAATTGTTAAAAGCCCGACTTTCACTCCCCGTAATGGCGGTGATAATAGTTTTCTACTAGATCTCTATCTTACTACAATGCCAGATATTACGAGTGTCGATGTTGCGAAAGGTAGTATTGGAAATTCTGATCATTATTTAATCTCATCAGTTATCAAAACTGATTTACTTAAAACTACAGCTCCCAAACCCCGTAAAATATTTCACTACTCAAAAATGGATAAGAGTGGTCTTCAAAATTTTTTCCATGGTTTCCCTTTCGACCGTCATTGTTTTTACACTGACAATGTAAATGTTTCTGCTCAAAACTTTACAGAAACCATCCAATTTGCTATCAATAAATTTGTCCCTTTCTCCATAGTAAAACCCAAACAAAAATACTTGTATTCGAAAGCTGCCAAAACGGCACTTAGAAACAAACGTAGATCATTTAATATTTGGATTCATAACAAAACTCCTACTAATCGATCCCAATATCTAAAGGCCAACAAAATATCTAATCAGATTATCTCAAACGAAAAGTCCGAAATTGACAGAGCGAAAGCCTCAAAACTTACGTCTGGTGATTTAATCGTCAATGATCCCGCAAGAAAAGCTAACTTGTTCGCTGAACGCTTTGCTCTGAACTCCACTGTTTTGGAAACTCATAAAGAAATACCCCAAATCCAGTCTTCAGGAGTTAATATGAATGAACTTCACTTCAAACCCAAAATAGTCGCTAAACTTTTAAAGGGGTTAAACATCAACAACGCATCAGGAATGGACAATATTCCACCCATTATTTTAAAAACCTTTTCCAAAGAACTTGCACCAACTTTAACTAAAATATTCTACCAATCCTACAAATCTGGTATATTTCCCTCGTGCTGGAAGTTGGCAAATGTCCAGCCCGTCACCAAAAAGGGACCAAAATCCGATATCTCAAATTATAGGCCAATAGCTTTACTATCGGTCCTATCCCAAGTCTATGAGCATTATATTAATACACATATTTCAAAATTTCTGGAAGAAAATCATTTAATATCCGACAGCCAATACGGTTTTCGAAACAAAAGATCAACTACCGATCTATTAAACTATGTAGCGCATTGTTGGAACAGCATACTTGATAAAGGTGGTGAAACATACGTTATCGCTTTAGACATCTCCAAGGCATTCGATCGAGTCTGGCATGCCAACTTAATCAACAAGCTCGTTGCGTACGGTTTTCATCCCCATGTTGTGAAGCTGATTCAAAATTTTCTATCCGACCGATACATTTTGGTAACCTTAGACGGATATTCTTCTGAGTCTAAACTAATTAATGCTGGTGTACCCCAAGGCTTAGTATTGTCCCCAACCCTATTTTTGATTTATATCAACGAATTGTTGAAAATCACCAGCAACCCAATAAATGGTTTTTCAGATGATAGTACTCTGCACAAGTCGTTCGAGCCCCTTCCTTCAAAAGGTAAAATGCACGAACGAATTAATCCTGCCCGGAGAGACGCTGCCATAGACGTGAACAAAGACCTGAATAAAGTCGCCGACTGGGGTGACCAAAACCTTGTCAATTTCAACTCCACCAAAACACAGCTGTTGATTGTTTCCAGATTAAAGACCGAGTTCCCCAAAGATATTTTATTTAGTATATGTGATGAACAAATAGGTGAATGTAAAAACATTCGTTTATTGGGTGTCACAGTTTCAAATGACCTACTCTGGAACGATCATGTAATAGCGATGGCAAAAAGCGCGTCTAAAAAACTCGGCCTCCTAAATAGATGCAAAACATTTTTTACTCCATACCAATTGCTCCATGTTTATAAGTCCTATATTCGTCCCTGTATGGAGTACTGCTGTCAAGTTTGGGGTGCTGCCTCTGTTTCCATCTTGGCCCTCTTGGACTCTGTTCAAAAGCGAGCTATACGAATTGTAGGTGATCGAACTTTGACATCAAAACTTGATTCCCTACAACATCGTCGCACTGTTGCTGACCTCGTTGTTTTTTACAAATATCGTCATCAGCAGTGCTCGGATGAAATCAGCGGCATCATGCCTCAAACTTATTCTTACCCCCGTTCCACTCGGCAATCGGCTGCCGCAACCAGTGAAACGGTAAAGATCCCGCGCTGTCATACTGGCAGATCGCAGAGAGACTTCTTTGTCCGAACTGCGTACAAATGGAATAGTTTGCCGGAACACTTAGTCTCAGGTGGCTTCAACCCACAGATGTTTAAAAAAAGCGTTAATCTACACTTCAGAACGCCAGTTGTTGTGGGACCCAGGTCTAGACCTAGGTCTTAAAAGGTATTTATGTGTTGTTGTGACACATATTCTAAACCCTATTACACAACACATTTTATTAAAAAAAAAAAAAAAAATATTTTTAAAATTTTGTTAACTTTGTAAAAATATTGAAATGTTTTTTGAATTCAGTTGAATTTTGTTAAATTTTTATTGAGATATTGAATTTTTAAAATTTTTCCAATTTTTTCTTGAGTTCCACCACTCGACTTCCATCTATTACCACCCAAAACGATTGGCTGTTTTAATTTTCGAATATTTTTTTAAAATTTACTTTTTTGTAAAATGCATTTTTTAATTTTTTTTTAATTTATTATTTTTTTTGTGTTTGATCTTTGGGATTTGAATTTTTTTTTTTTATTTTGAAATTAAAATATTTTTTTTGTTTTTTGAAAATTGAGTTTTGCTAATTTTTGTTATATTTGGTTTTTAGAGTTTTTTTAATTTGGTTTTTTTCGGCTTTAGTTTTTTTTGTTTGTAGTGTGAGTTTGTTCTATTTAAGTGTTGTTCTGTCGATAGAAGGCAAAATGTCTTGTCCTGACGTGCATACAACATGTGTGTTTTGATGTACTTTTTGTTTTGTTGATGGAAGATAAGATCCATGTAAGTCCCAACGTGCAGACGATTTGTTTGTTTCGTTTTTGTTCTGTGCAAGCAAAATTTCTTGTAAGTTCTGATGCGCAAACAATTTTTGTGTTTTGAAGTATTTTTATCGTGAGCGGTTGTTCTGGAGGTGGATGACAGAAACAATATATTCATGACACATATACGATATTTTGTTTGAGCAGTTTTTGTGTTTATTTTCTGCCTGTAATTTAAAACAGCAAAGGTAGGAAAAGTAACTCAGACGTATTTTTAACGGGGTTGACGATCCCACGTACTTTAATTGGGTGGAAACCCTGCTGCGAAGGGGTGATAAAGTGATATGGTATGGACTTGATGGCAAATCCTGATTACTCATTCCTCCATGGTTGTCATCAGTTTCAAGAGTTCTCCACTTCGTCAGGACAACCATGTGTTACGCTTAAATTAATTTAACATGCAATGGTCTTCAAAGTTTTCATTCGTAAGAACGTAGCTTGTTGCACGATACGGAGAGCGCAGACCAGTGGAAAAAAACTGGGATTATGGTCGCCTGTTGATTGAAACATGTGAATGAAAGCCTTTCTATCCCCACACTAATCTATTTATTCTCAACATACGGTGTTCTGATGATGTGCTTACTATGAGCTTTTGGAGGCAAAGTAGGACCGCTTCACATTTTTTTTGTACCGACCAACAAAAGTCTGTTCAATAGACATATTCTTTAAAAATCATAAAAATATTGTTTTTTTACACAACACATTACAATAATCATGCCTTTCTTCCGTAATATTAAACAACTTAAAATTGTTACACAAAATAACATCCGTCTGGTTATGACGTTCCACTGTAACGCACATTTTTATTATCTTTTACCTTTTGTTATTGTGAAACGAATATAGTTTTTCTTGTTTTAATAAAAAACCAAAGTAAAGTAAATTGATCATGCGCAGAAGCGTTGATGCTGAATTATTGATATAGTACTTCATATCATGAGTTTTGGCTGATATATGTTTGCAATATCGAAAATCGATTAAATTTTGAAGGATCGTTGTTTCTTTTGTTTGGTAGTACTTGGATGGATTTCTCTGTATGTTTTATTTATTTTATTAATACACACGGTAGATTAGAAATGTAAAAGTAATTTTTTATGCTTTTCGATAAATAGAAGCCACAAGACAGAGATAAATAGATATTAATTTTTTTTAAAGTCGATGAGTAAGATCGCATCAAATTATAAAACATTTAGGTTTTAAATTTCATTAAATATTCTTGAGCTTTTGGGAATTGGTTACCATTATAATTCTATGTTCAAAGTAAAATTTTTTCTAAATAGTTTTGGAGGCCATCAGCCGGTTAGATTATATTTTGTAAGATAATGCTTAAGTTAATATTGGCTAAATATATTTGGTGATGAGAATTTTATGTGTGTATATCCAAACTGTTAATATATGTTTTAATAAAGGATAATAAAATTAGAAATCAGAGTCCATAAAAAAAATTGACATAATTTCTTCTGAGCTGACAATGGTGGAGAAGAAGGTGAAATGGTTGATAAGCTTGCTAGTTGATAAAACAGAATTGTATTGATGGTGATTAAAAAGAAAGTTGAAATGATAAATGATATATTGGAGTTTTTTTGTTGTTATGGGAGACACATATTGAACGAGCATTAAGGATAACTGGATATATAGTCTGACGGTATTCTGTTCCAGATTAGCAATATCTTTAATCAACAATTAAGTTAAGTCTTTTTTTACTTTTTATTATTACTTTTTATATTTATTTTTGCATATTAACATAATATGTTCGGTTGAACCCAGTGTTTTAAATGAAGATTTTTCCTGGGCCAGAGGCCATTCGTTGAAAGAATGTTTTTTGGCAATCCCAGTAGAAACACAAAACAGGTTGCTAACATTTTTTTTGTATGTTGACCTTAATTTTTTGATGTTTTCGTCTCCCTTAACAAACAAAACTCGTTTAGCCTGGCTTTCCAGTCGATAGAGTATAAGATATTCTTCTCCGGATGTGGGTTCGATACCCAACTCACTAACATTCATTATTGTACTTTTCAGGACAATTGTAGTCAGCGAATCCCTTTCGTCCTGTCCTATAATGGTTAAGTCTGTGAATTTATAACATTTTCTCAATACTCTCTTATTAGAGAGACTTGTTTATGATGTGCAGACTTGTTTATGATGTTGGCCTAATGAATAATCCAAGTCTGTGACCTCGAGCGCTGAACGTAATTTTGTCAAAAATAGAAAAAACCGCGAAAAAATCGTTAATTTTTCAAATTTTGGAAATTATAACCCTAAAGGACTAGTATTTTCGTTATACTTTCGTAGGACGTTTTAAAAAAAGACTAAATTTGCTGCAATATGATACTAGAACTGTCTCTGTAGACCCAATAGTTGCCGAGATTAACCCTTTCAAAGTTTATTACTCTTTTTACTTCGCAATTTTTTGCAATTCTATCGTTCCGAATGAATTTTCGAGTGACGTCTAAAATATTGCAAAATATTGCGAAGTTAAAAAAATGATAAACTTTGGGGGGCTTAATCTCCGAAACTATTGGGTTTACAGAGACAACTCTAGTACCATATTATAGAAAATTTAGTCTGCTTTAAAAACGTTTCAAAAACTTTTTTCAAAAACTAGTCCTTTAGTGCCATAATCGCCAAAATTTGAAAAATAATGATTTATTCGATTTTATAGACAGAGACAATTCTAGTATCATATTGTAGCAAATTTATTCTCCTTCAAAAACGTCCTATGAAAATATAAAGAAAAATCTAGTCCTTTAGGGTTATAGTCACCAAAATTTGAAAAAATAACAATTTTTTCGCGGTTTCTTCGATTTTTGACCAAGATGCGTTCGGCGCTCGAGGTCACAAACTTGGATTATTCATTAGGCCAACATCATAAACAAGTTTACAAAAAATCAGAACTACCGGATTGGACGCATACTACCCCATACTATCAGGCGACAAAGTTACTGGACTATTAAACCAATTAACGTTTTTAGTTGTTTATTCTACTAAATGACGATGAAATATTTACCCCGGGTTAGCTGGAAGTAACATATTGTGTTCGTATTTTGTTTTGACATTTAAATTCAGGAAAAAGTGATTTTTCCTTACCTCTAGAACTTCTAAATAGTTGTATTAGAAACATTTTACAACATTTTTTATGGATTGTTTGCGTTCCAGTGGAGGCTAATGGTCACTAGCATCTTTAGATATGTTGTGATAGAGACATTAATGTGCTTGAATACTAAAGATACAATTAAAGATATGTTTTTATTTTTACATCTTATCAGGTAAGTAGAAACTTTTTTAAACAGGTCACAAGCTCTTTTTTTTTTGTTTTTCTGGCCACTAAAATATCATTTTTGTAAAACAAAATGCAATTAAAACTTATCAACTTTTCATTCATACAGTGTTTAAAGTTTTGAAAATCATTTTAAAAACTTAAAGCCATTTCGTATGTGAAGAACCCAAATGTTGTCGTAATTGCAATTTTAAATCAATTGTTGTGTGTTTCAGCTAATTCATGATATGTTGCAATTAATCGATTCAATCTATTTTTGTTAAATTAATACACATGCGTAGATGCACTAACATTTATATTGTATTGGATTAAGCTTCTTTACCGTAACGCAATTTATAATCGAATCACTATTTTCCTCGTAAAAGCCATAGCGTCATGGAGACCTTTTTTATATTAAACTGTTGTATACGTAATATACACTTTTGCACAGATGAAAGTAAAATATATTTGGATAATTCCATGAAAATCTGGCGATGAATAATTTTACGATATTTCCATTTTAATAGTATTTTAGTGTGTAAATGTTTAATGATTTATTTTAATTTCCGAGCAAAAGTAAAGAATGCGAGCAATGCACGAGAAAGCATTGCAAATTTGCGAAAGAATAAAATTCATTAAACACAAACCAAATATAACGTTCTTTTCGACAGAGTAATACGTATTTATTTCGAAATATTTTTATAGAAATATATAGAAATATATTGTTAAATATTTATTTATTGAAATATACATTAGAAAAAAAACGAAGAATATTATTTTATTTACCATTAATTCCAAACAAATAAATAAATAAAGATTGTATGTTATTTTGAAAATGAATTAAGCTCCAATGAAAGACATTAAATTTTATACATATGAGAAACCAAAAAACAAAATAAAAATTAATGTTTTCACATTGGAAATTTAAATCAAATGGAATTCCAACAGCCTTTGCCTATTTTATTATTCGAGAGTCAAATAATTTCAAATTTTGTTAGGCATTAGCTAGTAATTAAAAAAAACTATTTTATACAGAAGAATGGTCGATTAGACTGAACTTCAGTCTCTAACTTCCGAACTTTAACTTCTAGAAGTTAAAAAATAAAAGTATTGATAATAAAAAAAACTTGACAAACAAAAAAAAAACTATTATTCGAGAGAGGGACATGCGCATTAATTGGAATTTATTGTTTTTTAAAAATATGTAATATATATGTAATTTCTCTTAAAATAAATAATTTTTGAAAAATTATGCTATTTTTAAAAATTAAATATTTTTAATTACTAAATCAAAAAACAATTGAACTTTCAAAATGAAATGGCATATTCACTTTTGCTTTTTACCACAGGACAGTTCTCTAATGTTGCAATTTTGAAATACTCCTGCCAAATGCTCCTGTCATACTCCTATCAAATGTGTTTTCGCAAAAATCCACAGTTCTATGTTATTAAAGGTTTCATAATACCAATATTGCGATATTGGAAACTAGCGATATTGATTGCATTTTTCCATAATTTAAAGTCTCCGTTTAAGTGAAAAAAATTTTATGTTATGATAAACAAAAACGAAAACAAATTTTCTTTTAAAATCTAAAAAAAAGTCAACATAACTTCATCCTGTAATATCAAACACTTAAGATCATTTCATAAATAATATCTAACCGTATACAACGTTTCACTGTATAATAAAATTCATCTTTTAGTTTATCCCTCATTCGAACTCAATTAACGCATTTAACTTTCAGTATATAATCAATTAAGATAACGAAGCAGAGTATATTGATTCTCGCAATCAATATAAAGTATTTAATCTAGTTATATTTGAAATATAATATGTTCGCAATATTAATAACTGGCTGAATTTTGAAGGACCTTGTTGTTATGATTTGATGGAGACGGTCTGTTTGAATAATTTTTCACTGTTTGTTTTTTTTATATACGGCAGATTTTCAATGTATGGTATAATTTTTGTTGTTGAATTGAATAGGAAACCCAACGAACGAGATAACTAGAAAGCCTTTTTAAAAGAACAAGACGTTGTGCAAAAATATATTGATTCAAATTATTAGTTAAGTGTTTAGCTTTGATTTGTGATATCAGTTACATAAATTGGAATTAATTATAATTTTTTTTGTGTATAATCTTTTTGGTCTGACTGATCAAATATATAAGTATAAACTATGTTAAATACAAACATTTTGTGTTTTCGTTGATGGCTACGAAACAGCAAGGGGAATATTTAAAACAAAAAGAAGAATGTTTCAAGAGTCGTTCCAACATTTATGGAGAGTTATAAAACTATTTTGTTTGGCTTTCATTTTACTGCCCGAGTGAAAATTAATTTTTAAATGAAAGTTTGAATTAGTTACAAACAATTTTTTTTGACTTACAAAGGAAGCATTATATCTTGAAATTGGAATAATAAAAAGAATTTTCGAGATAAAGAAGTTTATAAATATTTAATTGTAATTGAATTTGAATATACTCTCGTTAAACTCATGAGTCAGTCTGATTGCGTACGTGACACTGTAAACTGGTTTGTGGAAATCTTGGAATAAATAATCAACAACTTGGAATAAATAATATATTCTGTTGCTACTAAACGTGCTAGCTTTGATTTTTTTTACATTTTTCATATACATACATGAATATATTTTGTTTGATACTTCCTTTATTTTTTTAAAAATATGAAAAATTAGAGATTTTGCTGCATAGAGATTTTCCTGGGCCAGAGGCTATGTGTTGATTTTAATGTTTAAATACGTTCAATCCCGGATTTAAACAGACTCCCGATTGTAAAAGTTATAATTCTTAATGTCTTTCTAATCAGTATTTTTGTTGCATCAAATATATGACGTGGTTTCAATAGTCTTAAGGGTGTTGATACTTAATGTGGTTTTAATTGGATAAGATATATAGAAATGGGCCAATTTGTGTTAAAGTTAATTTCTATATATTTAAATGTTTTCAATAAACCTACATATTATGTCAAAGTTTTATTAAAATTGAACCATGCATGAAGGTTGAAGCTTCGAAACATAAATAAAAAACTATGTAAAATACTACCTGAAATCGTTTTCATAAAATCGCCCGCTGGCTGTTAACAGGAGATACAAACTTTAATATAAAACAGTATGTACGGTTATTGAATTAGGATTTTTGTAACACCACAAAGAGCTTATGTACCAAGTTACAAATAAATAAAATATCTTAACCCAAAATTATTGGTGTTTTAAATACATTTGTTCAGAAGATAGCATGACCCCACGAAGATACTGACAATACAAATTTGAAGCAAATCATGTGTATGTTCTCTTATTTTCCCTGTGTTTATATGAAAAACTTTATAATAGAGAATTTGAACCTGCCACCATCTTGAGATTTATCTAAGAATATCGTTATCAAAAAAGATGCAGCAGTAAAAATAATAAAATCAATGTTCATTAAATGTTAAACGCTTATTTACAAACATAATCGAAAGTGCCTAAAATATCATCAGACCGCTTTCTTATAATTATCTTAAAAATAAGAAAACAAAACGCCACACAAAAGAAAATCTCCAATTTTATATTCAATAAATCAATTTAATTTATTACATTAGATCTTGGTCTTTTTTTTAATTATTAAAACTTCAAAATTTCAGAAAATTAAGTAAAATTTATAATTATTTTACAAAAGCAAAAACAATAAAATCGCTATAAATATTCATAATGTAAATTCACCTTGAATTAGTTATTTATTCAAAAATTTAAAAAAATCGAGAATTTGTTGCCTTTAGGATTTTCTTATTTTTTACCTATGTGTATGTAAATTTATGTTTATTAAATCTTTTTATTTATTTCTACTCCTGCTTATCGTGAAAAATATATAAAATCAACCATCTTACCTACCATCACAAAAACCACTGTAGAATATTTCCATCTTAAAATATATGAAAAAAAATTAGATTTCGTTCTCAGCATCTATTCTCTATGTTTTCCATTTTTGTTTAATATAGAAATTTTTGTGCTCTTGTTGTTGTTATTGCCGTTGTTGTCTACCTAATTAAGACGTGTAATTACTTATTTTCGCTGTTTCGAACGTTCATAACCAATTATAAAAGAGAAGATGAAGAAAACAAAATTAAGGTGCTAGAGGGTAAAATTCACCTTTGATAACAACTGAAGCACTTTACGAGTATTTCGTGTAATTTTTAAAAAACCAACAAAAAAATAAAACAAAACATTTTCATTCATTTTGTTTTGTTTTATTGTTCAGTTAATGCTGGTCGGATGGTATGATGAGGGGAGAAATTTGCTAGAAGAAATTAAACTTTTATTATATGTAAATAAGTTTTAATGGTCATGTTATTACATTAATTATTGTGACATTTTGAGAGTAACAACACAGCGTGTTTTTGCCATTATTCAATTATAAAATACACGTACAGTTCGAAGTAAAATACAAACAAATCATTTATTTTAGTGAAGAACAACAACATAACCAATTTAAATAGAGATCGATTAGTAAATCAATAGTAATGCATTTAATGAATAAATAGAATCAAATATAAATAGAAATAATTGAATTACCCCACTCCTAGTGAGAACAAACTAAAAAAAACTAAAATAAATTCACAAATCAGAATAGTATTTGTATTTATTTATTTAATTCTATATTTATTTATTTATTTGTTAATTTATTTATTTATTTATTTATTCATTTATTTATTTATTTATTTATTTATTTATTTATTTATTTATTTATTTATTTATTTATTTATTTATTTATTTATTTATTTATTTATTTTTTTGTTTATTTATTTATTTATTTATTTATTTATTTATTAGTTTTATGTATTTATTTATTTATTTATATATATTTAGGTATATGTATACTTGGAGGGCTATATATTCATTGTAATTTTATTCATTCTTTCACTTGTTTGAAGAATGTGACGCAGTCGTTATATTCTACTACGGTTCTATAGTTAATTTGTTGGTATAGTATTATCAAAAGGTTAAAACGGTAACAATACATATATAAAATATAAAATAATAAATTTAAATTTTGCCGTTATTTCAATTGTTTTGATTTTCTATGCTATCCATGATTTACGTATTTCTATATGAGGACAAAAACTTTAGCAAAAAAAACTTTTATATATGTATGTATAAATGTTTATATATTAGACTGGTCGTTAAAAACTAAATTTTCCGAGACGCCCCCTAGAAAAATTCTTTGTGGTCAAAAAACCACAACGGCATTATTTTTTTTTTAAATCAAAAGAACACGTGCCGCAAAATCATCGAAGTTGATTTTTTGATAAAATCGTTAATATTTCATAAAATATGCAGATGTCACAAAAAAATCACATAATCATTTTTGTAGGAAATGTAGTTCTCTACAAAAAAATTCCAAATCATTTTTCTCCTAAAACCTATATTTCTGATGATATTTTGAAATAAAACTTGAAATTCGTCGAAACTCGTAAAACCAAATGATGAAAATTTCGACGAAAAAGTTCTAATTTTGATTTTTTTTGTGACGATTATTTTTTTATACATTTCATTCTATAGCATAAGAAGAAGATTAGGACTTTTTCGTCATCTTTATTTTGTATGTTTTTTAAAAATTACGAAAACTTACAAGTTCATTTTCAAAATATCATGAGAACTATACGTTTTCGGGAAAAATGACGTGGATGTTTTTTTGTAGAGAATTAAATTTCCATTAAATTAAATGGTTATGCGATTTTTTGGCCATCTGCATATTTTATGAGATATTTGAAAAAATCTACGAATTTTTCAAAAAATCAACTTCGACGATTTTGCGGCACGTGTTCTTTTGATTTAAAAAAAAATAATGCCGTTGTGGTTTTTGACCACAAAGAATTTTTCTAAGGGGCGTCTCGGAAAATTTAGTTTTTAACGACCAGTCTAGTGTATATATATATGTATATTTATATGTATACCCGGGTATGTTACTGTTGACTTGCGTAAAACAGTTCTGCTGTTGACATAACGGTTAAAAATTAGTCACATGGCTGAACAGGCATGATGATTGGTTAAAAACTCATAAAGTTATTGAATTACAAAAAGCGTGATATCTACCCGGGTAGATACTGTTCACGCGAAGGTTAAATGAATGAAAAATAAAAGAATAAAGTTAGAAAAAATTAAAAGGCATTTCAAAATTTTATTAAATGGCTGGTTTCATTTATCTTTTATATGAGCTAATATGATTTTCGTAGTATTTAGTTGATGAAGTTTAACTTACTTTCATTTACAATTATGTGTTAAAGAATTTTTTTTTGGTGATGGTAATGAAAGGAAACACAAAACACAAAAGGGAGCTTTCAATAATTTTAGTGATTTAAACAGAGTTTAATATTTATTGTTTGCCTTGTTTCATATCGGTTTACTGATATTTAAATTTACTTATTTATAACATTAAGAAAATTATGGTAAATTAATATTATTTTTTAAATGTCGATTATATATCTAAATTTTTTGATTTCTGACTTTCACTTCTTCAAATACTTTAGAAATATATATCGATAGTTTTTAAGGTTTAAAAAGTGATGCTTTTTGATTTTTGTAATCTTTTTTGAATATTGCTTGTAATTCTGTTGGATTTTTAAGGAAAATTTAAGAAAAATATTATTAAAATCTAAAGAACTTTCAGAAACTAAGAAACTAAAATAATCAAAATGAAGATTATAAAGTGGGAAGTCACAACCATAAATGATTTCATATTCTTTTACCCCTAAGGTAAGATAATTTAGTTATATAAGTCGTTAAAAAAATTTTTATTGCTGGAAGTTTACAAAACAATTAGCAGGGTTTGTTAAACTCCCGAAATTTCAACTCCACCTTTCCGTCATTATCAAAATTTTCAAGAAAGCACATAAACCGATTCCTATTAATTAAAAGTAAAAAAACAACCAAACTCACTTGTCAAATTCAGTCCAAACAGTAACAACAACTAGTTGAGCAATTTTTTTTTTGTATAAATAAGAAATAAAATCAATATTTCAGGTGGGTGCTGTTGTTTTATTTTAATTTACTTTTTTTCTATTTTTCTGATTTTCCAAAGAATTTTAAATAAAATGAAATTGTCATTTTCTATTTTTCTTTAATTTAAATTTTATGTCTTTACATTGAATTAATTTTATATCATTTTATGTATAAACTTGTTGTTTCGTGAACTAAAAGTATTAGTATTAGCTTAAGTAAGAGATTTAAGAAGCTTCTTTTATGATATGTAATTTAATTTTATCGTTTTATTTCTTGTAAATGTTAAATTGGAATGATGATTTGTAATTTTATGTTTATGATTGTAATTAAGGTATGTTGTTGGATTACGAAAACCCCTAAGGCACAGCATACTTGTTTTGGGAAAAACATGTACCAAATCGTGGATGTAAATGCAAAATATTGTTTTATATAATAATCCAATAAAAGGAAAACATAATCTGAAAATCCTCTTAAATTTATTTTATTTTATATATTCGGAACAAAAAACGAAATTCAAATAAAATCAATAAAAAGTCAAATATTTGACATTGATGTTGTAGATATACAAGTCTGTTTTCTTCGAAATTTCTTAATCAAACCCAACATACTATTTTATAAGAAATAAAAAAAGAAACAACCAACAGAAAGTGGATTTAAGAATGGAACCACAGGACATGATTTTAATATAATTTAATTATATAATATTATATACGTTTGGTTTGCGTTTCGTCTAAGGAAAAAGTTGAGCTATGTTTTATGATTTTTTCTGTAATTATGGAACTTTTTTGGATTCTGGATAAGGTATAAATGTCAGAGCTGGTTATTTTAAGAAAGCTTGTGTTAATGTAATATTTTGAATCACTGAGCACATACATGGATTCTCAACAAAGGAAAAATTAATCAAATGAAAGGAAATCGATTGCAAATGTTACTTCGGTCTAAAAGACCTAAGTATTACATTACATGAGCTAATAGTGAAATTCTTACCCCCACTTTTTTGGCATTTCTCGACGTTTTAGGACCTACTGCTTTTAAAAAAGCAAAAAAAATGTATGTCTGTCTGTCGGTCGTCCGGCCGTCACAATCTACGAAATCTAGAAAACCATTAGACGGAAAAAATCGTAAAGTGTGTCAAAACAAGGAAATTTGCATATTTTTTGCTTAAAAAACTTTCGCTTTAAATGATTACGAGTAAGAACCTTGAATTTGGAGAAATCTTGATGGTCGGGATTGGTATGTGAGACAATAATCTAGATTATTGCATTATAGGTTTGTCGAAAAAATGTTGCAAAGTGTGTCAAAAGAAAGATTTTTATTTATTTTTTTATCTAATTTTTTAGAAAAAAATAAAATTAATTATTTGTATGACATGAAATTTTATTATTGTTAAAGAGGATCATGACATTATAAGTTTGTCAAAAAAATAATGTTAAGTGTGTCAAAAAATGATTTCATTTATTTTTTAGCCAGTTTTTTGGGAAAAATATTCAGCTGTTTTTATGACGTAAATGTAATTGGACATGGAAATTTTGGAATTTGTTATAGTTTTTGAAATATTTTTGGAATTTTGAAAAAGTTTCAATTATTGATTTTGTAATAATTTTTGGAATATTTTTAGAATTTTGAAACATTTTAAATTTTTGATTTTATTATAATTTTGGAAAAAGTTTCAATTTTTGATATTGTTATAATTTTTGCAATATTTTCAGAGTTTTGGAAAATAATTGAATTTTTGAATTTTTAAGAATTTTTGGATTAGAATTTAGAAAAAGTTTTAATTTTTGATTTTATTCTAATTTTTGGAATATTTTTAGAATTTTCAAAAAAAACTAGAATTTTTGAATTTTATATATTTTCAAAAATTTGAAAAAAGTTTTAATTTTTGATTTTGTAATAATTTTTAAATATTTTTAGAATTTTGTTTGAAAAAAGTTTGAATTTTTGATTTTATTTGATTTCACAATATTTTTGGAATTTTGAAAGAAATATGAATTTATGATTTTTAAATATTTTCTCGTAACGCTAAATGGAGAGGTTTTGAGTAGTTTGCTGATTGTATAATTTTTTTACTAAATAATGTTAATTTATGATTTATTTTAATTTTCCGACAACGTATTGAGGTTTTGTAATACATATCTAAACAGAGATAAAAAATACATGTACTTTAATAAAAAGCTATGTTTGATATACATTGCTGCTCAGAACTAAAAACCATGTCCTCATAAAAGTTTTTTGCAGAAAACTATATCAAAATCCTTAACCCAAACCGAAGTCTTGATATCTCAGAGCTGTGAGATTTCAGCCCCTGCATATTTTTTATTTCAATTATTAAGATTTTCAATTTAAGGGTTTGCCAAATGCCAAATTTTGTACGGATTCAGCGCCGATTTAGTTCGGTCGGTTGATTGACATTAGTTTTTCATAAATTTACGCAATTTTCAATTACTTTTTTACATTGGTTTCGGCGTTCTCCACTGAATTTATTCATAAGTTTTAAACCAATAATAGTTTTTTACAGGAAAATACCGATAAAAAAGTCGTGAATGAGTACCCTGAAAGGCTTTAAAACATTCATTTTAATACCATGTGTCTCGGTTTTGAGATATTTTTAGACTGATTCGTCGCCACACTAAAATTTCTATAGACTATATGACCAATAAAAATTAGAAAATTCCAATTTTTTTCACATAAAACTGGAAAACTTTATGGCTACCAGGTTAAGATTAGCTATGTATTTTTTCCCTAATATGTCAACCAAAATCACGTTTGCAATATTAGCCAACGACCATAATAATGATCATAAATTTTTTAAAGCAAAAAACAAACCATATAAAATTTTTCCATATTTCAATACACTTGTCAACCACAAAAATAAATTGCACAAATACTCATCATTAAATTCTAATAACATTGAAAAACAATTTCAACACTATTCATAAAACCTCGAATAATTTTCCACTAGCAAAAAAATATTTGCAAAAAAATGTTCAATAATTACAATAAAAAACACTTCAGTGTATAAAAAACAACAAGTTCATTCAATTTTTCATATTCGTACAAATAAACTGTTTTTCCCATAAGCAACAGAAAAAAAAACAACCAAAAATTATAATATAATACATGAGATCATCTATCTATATAGTAGAGCACACAAAAAAATTCTACATTGAAATAAAACAGAGTTTTCCATTTTCTATTCAAAAAGAAATGGATTTCGATTTGCAAATCGAACAAATACAAAAAAAAATCAAATATAACGAATAAGCGCGGAGTGAAAAAAAATTGTTAAATTTACGTTAAATTTTTATTCCTGTTATATTCAAAAGCACGTACGGATTAATGTAGTTTATACATACTACACTCATACTGTATCTAGTGTTATTGTTGTTTTGTAATTTGGTTTTTTTCTTTTCATTTATAAATCACGACATATAACAGAACTTTTCAATACGTCTACTTTTAATCAAATATAAGAAAGATAAGAAAAATATATGTATTGGAAATAAGAGGAGCAAAAAAAAAAGAAAAATCGGAAAAATTAAATGGGAAAAACGGTAAGGATTATGGGATTTTTGTTACAAATTCAATGGATAGATATTTTGATTTTGAATGTTCAATTATATTAGAAATTTAAAAAGAATTTGATTCAGTTTAGGGTTACCATAATTAAGGTATTGATGTTGTCATTTTTTTAATTTTTCATATATGTAAGTAAGGCAATAATTTCAAATGGATTATGTATACGTATCACATGAATTTTACGAAAATAATATTTAGTTACTCACGAACGGTTTATAATTGACTTTACTGTCTACAAGATAGAGCTTTTATTTGTAAAACTTTTTATTTCATTGACAACGTATGGCTCATTTGGGTTTATATAACGATAAATTCACGTATACAACACCATCGTAATAAACTTATTTCGTGCGTAATGAAATTAAAAAATTTAAAATCATTTTGATAAAATCGACACTAGAAAAAAAAAATTTGTAGGTAAAATACGACAAACAATTGTCTGGTAGTTACATGCATTAATTGTAAGTTTAAAGAATCATGTTTGTTAAAGATTTTTCATAGACATGTATCAAAATAAATGTTTAATCGTAAGTTTTTCAAACTCCCTGTTTCCTTGAACTTTTTAAAATTTGCTGTCGACTAAGCTCAAAATAAAAAAAAAACAGGGGGGAGGGGGCAACTTGTTGTTGCATTTTTTAAAAACTTTACATTGCAAAATTCTAAAAACAATTTACAGTGTTTCTTAAATTAGATGCTCTTTCAAATGACACCCCTGGTGTCAATTTGACCTGGTGTTAAATAATGTTTTTCCCCTTCTCATTTTCGTCCTCTTAGTAAATATACTTATGAGTATTTGACACTTTTCTATATTTTTTATTAAAAACTTAGTAATATTTCTATCATTTTAAATATATTTTTTTTCAAGTAAGATTAAATAAGATCAAGGTCATTACATAAAATTATAAAAAAATGATGAGGCTTAAAATTCCAAAAAAAGTTTAAAAAAATACTGAAGACAAGCCCTTTCATATGATATCCTACTAGTCTCGATTAAAAATGTACCTTCTCAAAGGCTTCACATCGTCCCTCTGTAAACCAAACGAGAACAACTGTACTAATTTTTTAGCTCGTCGTCTTGTGGGGATAGTTTAGTTTTATATGCATCTCATAGTCCATAGGATTAATGGTATACGATATAATCTATAATGCAAAAAACATATGGTACTCTCACCAATAGGGTTCGTTATAAAAGAAAAACCCTAAAAACACAGATTTTAAAATACCATCCAAACGTCAAGTAAATTATGTCAAGTAATGTGCATAAAAAAGGTTAAAAGTTTTAGTGATTACTAATAGACCATTTAAATGATAAAAAATCTTGATCAAACTAAATGAAAGTGCATCAACATTTTTGTAAAAAGTTGAAAATAAAAGAACATTTTATATTCTCAAAACTAAAGGTTAAAATATGGAGGAGCTGAAATCTCACAGCTCTGAGATATCAAGACTTCGGTCTGGAATAAGGATTTTGATAAAGTTTTCGACAAAAAACTTTTATGAAAACATGATTTTTAGTTTTGGGCAGCAATGTATATCAAACGTAACTCTTTGTTAAAGTACAAGTATTTTTTATTTCTGTTTAAAAATTTATTACAAAACTAACACGAAACATCAATACGTTGCCGAAAAATTATAATCAAAATTCCAAACATATTGTTAAATTAAATAAAATCAAACTTTTTCATAATTCCAAAAATATTCCAAAAATTAGAATGAAATCAAATATTTAAACTTTTTCTAAATTCCGATAATATTCCAAAAGTTTTTAAAAATTCAAACTTTTCCAAAATTCTAAAAATATTGCAAAAATTATAACAAAATCAAAAATTGAAAATTTTTTCAAAATTCTAAAAATTATAATAAAATAAAAAATAAAAAATTTTTCAAATTCCTAAAAATATTCCAAAAATTCTTAAAAACTCAAAAATTAAAACTTTTTCCGAAATTCTAAAAATATTGCAAAAATTATTACAAAATTAAATATACAAACTTTTTCAAAATTCCAAAAACATATCAAAAACTATACCAAATTCAAAAATTTCCATGTCCAATTTCATTTTCAATTACATTTACGTCTAAAAACAGTTACATTTTTTTTCCAAAAAAATTGGCTAAAAAAATAAATGAAATCATTTTTTGACACACTTGACAACATTTTTTGACAAACTTATAATGCCATAATTCTCAATAATAATAATAAAACCGAAGCAATTTCATTTCAAACAAACAATTTTATTTTTTTCTAAAAAATTGGGTAAAACAATAAATAAAAATCTTTCTTTTGACACACTTGACAACATTTTTCTGACAAACTAATGCAATAATCTAGTTTTTGATCTCACATACCAATCCCGACCATCAAGATTTTTATAAAATACAAATATTAAATTTTTCGTCAAGTGACGTATTTATATAAGTAAATACGTCACTTGACGAAATATTATATTATATTATATTAATATAAGAAATATTATATTATTAAATACGTCACTTGACGAAAAATTTAATATTTGTATTTTATAAAAATTAATATCAGTGACGCGAAAAACAAAAAACACTCCAAATGGCCAACAACCATCCAGGAAACTACAACATCAAGATTTCTCCAAATTTAATGTTCCTACTCGTAATCACTTAAAATGAACGTTTTTTAAGCCAAAAATATGAAAATCAGCTATTTTTGGCACACAAACTGATTTTTTTGACACACTTCTGGTACAGTTATCGAACACAGCGTTATTTTGGACTTGTTTTTTGAGTATAGCTATTTAAAAAAAAAAAATTTTTGAAATGCGGTTTTCCCTGCAGCGGGTTTCCCTGCAGCGTAGGTAATGACGGCCGGCCGGCCTACAGACAGACATACATTTATTTTGCTTATTTAGAATCAGGAGGTCTTAAAAGGTCGAGAAATGTCTAAAAAAGTGGGGGTAAGAATTTCACTTTGAGCTCATGAATCTAATACTTAGGTCTTTCAGACCGAAGTAATTACTTTTAATAAATCGACAATTCAAACAAATCACATTGCGATTCCAGCTTATGTTATGGCTTAAATGGTTAGAAAGAGACGACGCCCTGATTTATTATATTCAAAAACTGGATTAGTTATCATCAAAAGTTTAAGTTTTCTGAGATTCTGTAAATCTAAAGACATATTACCAGAAATACACACAAATGTAACATGTATCACTTGTTACTAGTGTAATGAAGATTTGCCTAATGGAAGAAGTATTTCTGCCAACTTATTTCCGAATCTATCCAGGACAAACTTAATGAAACGTTTTCATAGACTGATAAATTAATTGTTCTTTCTTGATACATTGATCATCCATATATAATAGCAAAAATGATTAGTATGGTTTCCTGTAAATATTGTGCTCGTTTTCTATCAAAACATATTCAGTCAGATTAAGCTTATCGTGGTTTGGAATCAGTTATGCACGCTGACTTAACTTTACTTGTAGACCAGTGCAAATAACTTTTGGTAAGGAAAAAAATTAGAAACAGCTTGAAAACTATTAGATAAGGATATAAATATTGCCCAAATGATAGGAAAAATAAATTAAGGGTGATCCGAGGTACGAGAGTGAAATGGGGTGAGGTTTTAGGGGTGGGAAATGTTTTTCTATTGCAAAAAATTTAAAGTAAAGGTTGTTGGTAATAAAAAGGTCTATAAGTTTTTCATAAGCCATTTTTTACATAATCTAGAATTTTTCGTGAAAAATAAAAAAACAGAGGAAAAAGGTTTTTTGGTTTTTAGGGTTCCGTTTTTTATACGGAACCCTATTGGTGAGAGTAAATCGAGTTTTTCACATTATATCGATTATCTCGTAAACTATAAATGCTATGGACTTGAAATTTGAGGTGCGTACAAAACTAGTCTGTCCACATAAAATGACGGATACAAATAAAACTAAAATGGTTTTCGTTTGGTTTACAGGGCTACGATGTGAGACCTTTGAGTAAATAAATTTTTTATAGATTCAAGTAGGGTATCATATGAAAGAGCTTCATTTCAGTATTCCTTAAAATTTACTTTGGAATTTTACACCTTACCATTTTTTGAATTATTTTGAAATATGACGTTTTCTTCGTGTTTTCTTACCTCGATTACCTCCGATCCTATCTGATCGAAAATCTTCAAATGTAGTGGGAAAGATAGAAAAATTAGTAAGTTTTTTAAAAAAATGTAGGAAAGTTTCACATACTCATAATTATATTTATTACGGGGGTGGAAATGAGGAGGGGTAAAAACACTATTTAAAACGTGGTTAAGTGGGATGTCATTTGAAAGAGCACCTAATTTAGATATCATTGCGATTTTTTTTAGAATTTTGCGGTGAGTTTCTGAGCCATTTTTGACTCATATGAGTGGGGTGTCATATGAAGGAGCACTTAATTTAAGAAACATTACAATTTTACAATATTTGTAGTATGTAGTCTCTCCACCGACCTATATTTCGACACTTGATTGACCGAAAAAATAATTAAATTTAAACCATTAATAAGCTGGTCCTGGTGTAATTGAATTTTTCTTGAGTTATCATAAACAGCTATGGATATGATTTAACCTGAAGCAACATTTTTGGTGAGATTTTTGATCAATAAATATATGTGATTGTAATTTAGTTTTGACATTTACGATTAAACATTTATTTTGTTATGCGTCTATGGTCTGGCAATATAAAGACATTACAACACAACTTTTTGTCAATTATTTTTGATTATGTGTTTTTTTACATTCACGGAACCCTGGCGAGCAAATTTTATTCAAAACTTTGATTTTAAGCCAAAAAAGTAATTTCATTTTTACTTGAAAATTCCCATGTGCTGGAAACAGATTTTTAAAAAAGCAGTTATTTTTATTTTTGTTGAAACGTCTACTTTTAGATGGTGTAAAAAAAATGAGCATTACCATGGCAAAATTTATATTTTTAAGGATTTGATTTGTAAGGATTTGATTTGATTTAAGCAAGTGATGAAAATGTTTAAACAATTATTAAAAAATGACGTTTTAAACTAAAGTTTATTCAGTTTTTCGCATTTCCTAGAAAATTTTTCAATTGTAATATTTATTTCAATTGTAATCTTACATCATCTAAAAGTAGACGTTTCAACAGAAATAAAACTACTGTTTTTTTTAATTTGTTGTAGGACATGGAGATTTACTTTACGGGTGAAAATAAGGTCACTTTTTGGCTAAAAATCAAAACTAAACGTAAATAGTTATTTGTGTAACTAGTGCAATAAGTGCAAATTTGATGCACAATGCATAAAGCTTGCAGCTCGAGATGAAGTCGAAAGCTGCAACCATGCCGAGTGCAACAAATATGCTTTTTGCACGTGTTGCATACAACACTTTTTTTATGATCTTAAGGTACTTTTTGCACCAGTAAGGTACTTTTTGCACTAGTACAAAAACTTTTTGCACTAGTAAAGTACTTTTTGCACTAGTGCAAAAAATTAAACTTTTGGCACAGTATATAGTGCAAAAAATAGTCACTTTTTGCACGATCGTTGAAAAAATAAATTGTTTCACCATCTGCGCTTAATGCTGGTGGTGTCTAACCACAAATAATTTGCCAAGCTTTAGATCAAAAATTATTTTATTTAAATATTTCGGTCTTTTTGGGACCAGAAAACTAGTATGGCATATGGTACGATATTTCGAATGTTAGGAATAACGTCAAACAAGTATAAGGAAAACACCATCAAGGAAATTTATAGAATTTTAATGGCGAATGGTTATCTAAAAGATCTGATTGGTAGCATGATCAGGAAATATGAAGACATTCATAAAAGGACATGGTTGTTAAAAAAAAAAATAATAATATCCTATGAATAGGCTACACGGCACACAATAATGTAAATAAAATAACGGTAAAACTAAACGGTAGTCTAGATATAAATGAAAAACATGGATTGGTATATTCATTCCCATGTAAGAACTGTGATGGAGAATATATAAGACAGACTGGTCAAAAATTGGGAGCTCGTATCGGGCAACATAAATATGATGAGAAAGCCGGGAAAAACAGGGCTGGAAAAACAGCAGCCTCCCAGCATATTATAGATAAAGGTCACACATTTGCATATAATAAAACTATAATTATGGTGAAGAAAACGGATTAGAAGAAAAGACTGACATTGGCATCAATAAATATTCATTTGAGAAGGGCAACATCTTTTAATTATACGCGCAAATTTTGAATAAAAAAAAAGGAAAACAAGCAAGAAACAAATAAGTACGTACGAACCAAATCAACTTGGTAGATATTATTATGTCACAGATCAATATCCTTAGTTACATAAAATCATATATAAAGGTTTTTGTTTTGATCATATATAATAAATTAAATTTTTTTTCTTTTCCATCGGAAATATTTGTAATTCAAACTTTTTAGTATATAGTCAAGTTTTATTGTTTTATTGCTTGTTTGTAAAAGTATAAATAATTTGTTTTTGAATGATATAAAATTAATATTAAGTTCAGAATAGTTCGTAATAAGTTTAAATATAAACTGTAAGTATCTTATTAAGTTATTATGTGTTAGAAAAAATTTTTTGTTGTGATATTAGATTAAGATTTTTTAATTGCAAACCATTTATCATTTTAGTTACTGAAGAGGGTACCAAAAAGGACCGAAATATTTAAATAAAATAAACACGGTTAGACACTACCAATATAAAGTGGTTAAACAAACGGTTAGACACCACCAATTTTAAGTGCAGACGGTGAAACACTTTTATCGAATAGATCAGCTTCAATGTACATACGGAAGTATATACATTTAACAGAAAAAATTTAATGTTAAAATTAACATTTTGATTTCAAAAAATTACAGCGTATTAGTAGCAAAAAAGGTAAAGCTCCAAATTGCGTGAAAAAAAACAAAAAATTTTTTGTAGAGGATTAAAAACGAAAAAATCTTTTTTTCTCGTTTTTTTCTATTTTGACGAAAGATTTTAGCTTAGGTGAAAACTTATAGAAAAATTATAGACCTTTTTATTACCAACACTTTTTGCTTTAAACTTCTTGCGATAGAAGGTTTAGTTTTGCTGCAAATCGTGAAAAACCATATTCCACCCCTGAAAGCTTACCCCATTCCACCCTCGCAAGTCGGATCACATTTAATTTATTTTTCCCATCATTTCCCGTTATTTTCTTTCTAATCCAATAGTTTTCATGCTGTTAGTAATTTTTTCCATGTTTTGCTTTTTTTAGGGTATCTGCAGTCTGCACTGGCCTATTGGTTAAAGGGAGAATAACAATTTATAAATAGGCAGAAAACCATCAATGATTAACTATTTTCTAAGTCTTTTGCAACAAGCTAAAAGCCTAAAATTAATCCATTAGCAAATTTATGACAATTCCAATTACTGGAAACAGTTTAAGGAAAATTTTAAAACAGTGAGCAACCAGTACAAATAGTATTGGTAATTAGTAAATACTTTCCAATTTCTGCTTTAAGTTATTAAGCAGAATAACCTCTTATCGTAGGGAGGTGTTTTTCAAACTATATTAAAAAAATTCATTTCTTTTTTATTTAGTCTAAAGAAGTTAATATTTACAATTTATAAAATATCTAATTATTTATTGTCAAAAAACCAAGTTTTCAAACCTATTAGGCATATTTAATCCGTAATTTATAAGTTTTTAGCTTATCGAGGCTTATTAACTTAGTCATTATCCAATGAGTCAATTTTCAAACTATTTCTGAACGCAAGGAAGAAACCCTTTAAAATATTAAAAGAAATTGTTTCCAAATCATTTTGACAAACTTAAATTTGTTTTAGTGGTCATGGAAAAAAAGAAAGTCATGAAAGCCATGGAAAGTCATGGAAAAATACAACAACAAAATATGTAACTTTTCATTAATTTTAAACTTATCTGAATTTTAACCGAAGTGTTTATGCCTTCAAATCCAATTTACGTATTTGCCTCACCTAAAATGAAAAAAGAAAAATAATAATTAATATTTTTGTTAATATATTTCCTTAAATAAAAAGTTTAAATCAAATTTAAAAAGGAATTTTAAAAAATGAATTTAAATAGTAAAAAAGTAAAACTTATTTATTTTAATAAAAAATATATTGACTAATTTATAAATTCAAGAAATTACTAGATTGCCAAATAAATTAGATTAGAAAATTGATCCCTTGAACAGGAATTTATTTGGAACCTATTTTAGCGCTTACCAGTTCTAGCAGCCTTTAAGCAAAATTGGAACAAGTGAAGATCGTAGAGGGATTTTATGCTACAATAACTTCACGTTTTATAATTTAATTTAAACAAGTTTGGTGCTTAATTGTTTAGAGCAGGTTTTCATATATACGAGAGCTTTTGGAAAAAAATAACGGTCGAGGAAAATTATGTTATATTAATTTTTTTAATGATTAATATTTTTTCAGCTGTTTTTAGCTTATTTTTTTGTTTTGTTGCAATAACTTTATTTTTGATTTACATAACTAGGTTTCTGCATTTTTTTACTCTAAAATACGAACATTTGTTAACGTTCTGTAACTAATTGATTGATTCACTCACTTTTTGTAAAGACAAACTGATGCAGACTTATTAGTCGCTTGAGGGTCCTAAACTTTAGGATAAAGCATATCTAATACTTCAACTATACTCGTTCAGTTTGCATAAGAGTTTTACATAAGAGATAAATTAACAAATTAACAATAAATATGTCACAAAATCTAATAAATTAGTGATCATCTGATCGGAAAGGATTTGGTTAAATAATTGCATCATTAACCACAAATTGCCGTATATACTTTTAATGATAAGAACGTCTTCCAACAAACATATCTTTGGAATTGATACAAGTAAAACCTCTGAATCTTAAATGTTTTGCAGAATTCATTTAACTTAATTATTAACGTATTTGGAAAAAGAATGATCAAGAAATGGGAATATAAAGTAAAATGAATCTGACATAAATTTATTAAATAAATATGGGGTTTGTTACAATGCGGTTTCGGAAATACTTACAAAAATCTGAGTTTAAATTAATTAATTTAAAGTTATTTTTCTATCGAAGTTAACTCATGTTATTCGTTCAATTTCAAATCGTAAGAATAAGATCAATGTGTTTTTCGTTTCGACTTCATTGAAATTTGAGGATATAAACATGTAAAAATGTTTGTTTCGAGACAATTCGTGAAGATCCTGAGACACATAATATGATCTAATTTATTTGGTTTAAATTATTCTCAATCAAGTTAAATTATTCCCAATCAAAGGAGCTAATCATATTACAAAAACTAATAAATGTAATCGAAATCAACTGCATCATCCGCAACTGGTGCAACATTTGATGCAACACATAGTAATAGTTGTTAAGTCATAAATATGTTGCTAGATATATTTAGTATGGTAGATCGAGAAAAAATTATGGGGTGAGTTAGTTTTCTTTTATTAGTACTTGGCTTTTTGACTTCAAAAAGTTTCGTCAGAGTCTAATATACTTCCTACTCAACTCATGGTGCACGTATCCTCAAGTCATCACAATTGTTGATCTTTGAGAATACTCAGAATCTTATGTCACCACTAAATTTTAAAGTTTTGCGCACAACCTATTTTTCTACGTAGTATAGATGAAATCTACAAACCCTAGGGTCAAATTGAATATACTATTAATGATAAGAAAAATATTTACCAATTCAATTCCGTCCTTTCATTTTCAAAACCTCTGTAACCCAATCATATCCAATAACAAAACAGAACAAAACTTTTATAAATAAAACAAAAATAATAACACAAAACCTTTTTCAAACGACCACCATAAAAGTCATAAGAAAATGAGCTAAATTCTCTTTAGCATAAACATATATTTTTGTTTTGTCCCATTTTCATTTTTATTATTTTATGCTCCCAAAAAGGCCTCCCCATATAAATAAATAAAATAAAATAAAAAATAAATATGAAAATTAAAATGTAATGTCTTGAGATGGACACAGTAATATTATTATAAAAATACGTTAAGATTTCATTCTTTCTACTACTTTGTATTTATAATCATTATTTATTTATATTCTTCTTATTTCACATTTTATGATTTCCCTATTATTCTTTATATATATTTATTTTTATTTTTTGTTTTTAAGAAAACATAATTTCTTGTTTTGTTTAAATATTTGTTGTTTTGTGATTCCTTGTTTTATTTGAAAGAAAAAAAAAGTCTTATAATTTCTGGAAGATGGTTAAATGTAAAGAAGAAGGTAATTTGATTAAAAAAGCTTTTGTGGAAGTTTGAAAAGTTAATGGAGTGTTCTTAGGAGTTTTCACTTTTTATATTTTGTAATGAAATTCTAATTAAAATGGATCATTCATTTCAAAAAGAGATAGGAAAGGGTCAAAGGTAAAACGAATGGCTTTTGGTTGTTTTTCACTTTAGCATGTTCATTGTTTATCTTAAAAATAACTAAGGATCTAGATTTTTACCTAGGTTTTGTTGGTGGATCAACAGAAAAACAAACAGACTGCATTTCATTTTTCTTAGATAAATAATATAAAATGATTTAATTGCATTTAATGTTGCACGGAACTTTTTGTTTAATTTTTTTCATATAAATTTTTTTTTCAAATTTAATCGAAGAAAATTTAAGATATTTCTTTCAGTTTGGGATATACGGTTCAGATTTGGAGGAATTAACAAACATTTTTTTAATAAAAATATGTTGTGTACTAAGAATTACAATAGGTGTCACAAACACCACCAAATATATACCGTTTAAGGTATGGATCTCACAACAACATGCATTCTACAATGTTGGTAGACTATTTTAATTTTTTTAAAGAATAGATAGGAAATAAATGCAGGAACTAAAATAAGATAAGAAGCAAAATGTAAATTTTCTTTTAATAGTAATTCTAGTAATTCAGTAATATTGGTAATTTTGTTAGTTATTAATTAGTAATAATTTGTTACTAATTTTTAATAATCTGGCTTCAATGATTTCTTTGTTGCATGATCAAACTCTTTAATTACTTTCATTGTTCACATGGGTCTGCGAATAATTAGTATACATTTTTGAGATGATGTGTGCTAAAATAATATTCCTTTACTGTAGTCGCACAATAATGTCTGTTTTTTTATGAATTTTAATAAAAAATGTTCTTTTTCTATTTTTTATTATACATTTGTTTAATTTACTATTTTTCTTAATACATTTTTTAATTTCTGTTAATTACTTTTGTAAACAAAAATAAACTAAATAAACTTATCACTTACACAAGGATCTAACCATTGAAACTTTTACGTTTTCTATATTTTACATTTCTTTTTTTATGGTAAAGTACATCTGTAGTTGTCATACACTAGAATTGAAATGTTTGAAGTGATGAGCCTCAATATATATTCCTCATATATTGGTCCTTCTCTATTTTTTTGATAAGTCTGTCTCCAAATCTGGCATTTTCTAATGGATTTTTAATCAAAAATGTTTGCCAGTAGATGGCAGACAGACTACTTCAAACTGTACATATTTCTTCAACATATGCGGAAATTCATAGAGGTTTATGTGTATAATTTTAACCATCGTCAATTTGTTTTGCCAAATTTTTTGTTTACATGCTGTAATTTTATTCTATTTATTGGTAAGTTTCTATTGTTTTACATAATTTTTCAACTAAATTTAACTTTTAGTTCCGTATAAAATGAAACGACAATCTTGCTGTTTATGAAATAATTTATCACGTAGTTCTGTTTTTTCTTTATTAAATTTCGATAATTAAAACTTAATTTAGTGTTTTCTTTTTACGAGTAAACATATTAATATCACAAAAATTAACTACATCTTAAATCAATAACAAAACAATAAAAATATAAACAAACATAAAATTTTAAGTAACGTAAAATAATTATAGCTATTTAAATCTTGCGACGGTAAAAATTGGTCTCGATTGAATATTATCAAAAGACTAATACCTATCACAAACTTTGTTATATCGATTCATATGAATAGTATTTAACATTGGTCCGAAATGGTCCATGTTAAAAAGCTGCCTAGAGATTAAAGAAAATGCTGAACTTCGCAGGTTGGTTTTCCTATTACAGACGTTATCAAAAAAGAAATATTTAACTTAAAATTTGTAGATTTAATAAGGTCTCAAGAGAAAAAATGAACGTTACGTGCAGAAGAAGGCAAGGGTTTTAACAAAAGAGCAAGTAGAAAAATTTCTTGTTGAAGCTCCTGATGACTATTGGTTGTTATGTAAAGTGTTTACAATTTTTGGAATTTTTGGTGCTTGCCGGTGTGACGAGCTTCTCTCGTTGACGGTGAAGGACGTAGAAGATGTTGAGAAATATACTATCGTACCTTACGGAATACAAGAATTCAACAACAAGGAGATTTACGATTACAGATGAGGGCTGCAGTTGCCAACATTGTGTTTTGTACAGAAAATATGCAGCTCTTTGTTCTTGTCAAGCAGACCAATTACGTTTCCTTTTAACCTAACGTAATGGTAAAATATGGAGGGGCTGAAATCTCACAACTCTGAGATATCAAGACTTCGGTCTGAGTTAAGGATTTTGATATAGTTTTCGGCAAAAAACATTCACGAGGACATGGTTTTTAGTTTTGGGCAGCGATGTATATCAAACATAACTCTTTGTTAAAGTACAAGTATTTTTATCTCTTTTTAAAAATTTATTACAAAACTAACATGAAACATCAATACGTTGCCGGAAAATTATAATCAAAATTCCAAAAATATTGTTAAATTAAATAAAATCAAACTTTTTCAAAATTCCAAAAATATTCCAAAAATTAGAATGAAATCAAATATTGAAACTTTTTAAAAATTCCGATAATATTCCAAAAATTCTTAAAAATTCAAACTTTTCCAAAATTCTAAAAATATTGCAAAAATTATTACAAAATCAAAAATTGAAAATTTTTTCAAAATTCCAAAAATTATAATAAAATCAAAAATTTAAAATTTTTCAAAATTCTAAAAATATTCCAAAAATTCTTACTAAATCAAAAATTAAAACTTTTTCCGAAATTCTAAAAATATTGCAAAAATTATTACAAAATCAAAAATACAAACTTTTTCAAAATTCCAAAAATATTTCCAAAACTATAACAAATTCAAAAATTTCCATGTCCAATTTCATTTATTTTTTTAGCCAATTTCAAAAATTGGCTAAAAAAATAAATGAAATCATTTTTTGACAGACTAGTGACTAGACATTATTTTTTGACAAACTTATAATAACATAATTCTCTATAATAATAATAAAATATCATGTTATACAAACTATTAATTTAATTTTTTTCTGTAAAAATTGGATAAAAAATAAATAAAAACTTTCTTTTGACACACTTGACAACATTTTTTGACAAACTTATAGTGCCATAATTCTCAATAATAATAATAAAATTTTTTCAAACAAACAATTTTATTGTTTTCCAAAAAATTGGGTAAAAAAACTAAATAAAAACCTTTTGACACACTTGACAACATTTTTTTGACAAACTTATAATGCAATAATCTAGTTTTTGATCTCACATACCAATCCCGAACATCAAGATTTCTCCAAATTTAGCCAAAAATATAAAAATATGGTATTTTTGACACACATAATGATTTTTTGACACACTTCCGGTACAGTTATCGAACACAGCGTCCTTTCTCACCTGTCCCTTGAGTATACCTATTTTTAGAAAATTTTTGAAATCCCTACAGCCGTTTTCCCTGCAGTGTAGGTAATGACGGCCAGCCGGCCTACAGACAGACCTACATTTTTTTTTTGCTTTTTTAGAATCAGTTTTTAGAATCAATCAATTTTTATTTTAAATTTGTATGAAACAAAGAGATAAAAATTTTCAAATTTTAAAAACGCTACTATCTTTTTCAAATTTCAAATTTCTCTATTAACTTGTTAAATTGATAACTGTAGCTCAATTCCGGTACACCGTGAAATAGGTATTGAGAAATAAATGATAGCAGTTTTTTCATAACTAGTATTCCGTGCCGAGGGAAATTGTTATGCCCGCCAAATTACGTGATATTTAACATGTAACATGTATTTATAAGAAAATCTACAATCAAATCCAGAACAAGCTTAAGTTCTGTATAGGTGGGTTGACAAGAAATTAGATCTTTGTAGTAAACGGCCTGGGCTCAACAACAGTAATGACTAAATTATTACTCAATCGCCACACTTTTCCATTTTTGTTTATAATACGACTACATTGCATTTTTTCATTAACATTTTTACTAAAAGTCATCGGTACACCTGATTTTTTCTTTGACCCACTCGAAGCATCAAGGTTATAATAGTTTTTTTAGAGTTTTTTTTCGAATTTTGTTCATTTTCCTTGTTTAAATAAAAAAATGAAACAAAAGAAAGCTAAAGTTTAAATTCTCTCTTCGTTTTATTATAATAATAATAAAAAAGAGAAAGAGATGAATCGTTGCAAAACAGCGTTTCCAGTTCTTTTTGCTTGTATTCTTAATTGATAAACGAGTGGTTCTTAAATTTTTTTATGTTTTATAAATTGATAGAAAAACAGGAAAAATGTTATGGAAAAAAATGAGACAGTCTGTTATTAACTGGTTACGTTCTTAATTGTAAATGTATTGATTACAAACAATATGCATGACGAGTGAAGATTATATGCAATCAACTCTTCCTTCTTTCTTGTTTAGAGTAATTAAAAATGATATAAGGAAAAACATTTTTAAATTTGAGCTGAGTTGTGTTGAGAACTTAAAAATAGCTAGTCGAGTATGTAAATCAAATAAACATTGTTATTGTGGCTCAAATGTTCATTAAATTTTTTCTAAATTGATTTATTGTTGAAATTGGTTGTTTTATTTATGACAGTGCTAAGTTTTCGTTGTTTTTTTGTCATGTTTTGCGCATTAAGAAATCTAACTAGCATCAACTGTTGAAACAGAAAGAAAGAATATAATGCAAATAAATTTCAACATTTTAATGGATTTTAAATAATTAAATTAAAATAATTAAATCATTGGTGGCTAAAAAAAATGCAACTAATGAATATTAGCTGGATGTCCGAAATTATGTCTGAAAAAGATAATTTCATAAGTTAGTGCATACAATTCGTCGTCAATATTTGTGCGTATTAGATTTTTGTTTCATCGCGGGGCATATATATATAAATTAGTGTGGGAGAGATGATTAGATAGAAAGTATTATTATATGCATGATTATTGCTGGTTCATCATTTGATTTTTTTCATCTTTGGCGTGGCGTGATAAAAATAGTGTTTTGCATTCTACAAATCGTCAATGGATGACGCTTTAGATTTTTGAATAGGTTATTTTTGGATTGAAATTTGTAACAGCCTACATCAACATATGTTCCACAGGACTGGAAATAGAAGAAAACAATCAAATTAACGTTAGCTTTTTTATTTGATTTATATAATTTTTGTATTTTTAGTTCCTTTTTGTTGTGTTAAATTATTGCCTTTTTGTTAGCTAAAAGTTTGGAGAATAAAATACTCGACAGTGTTTCGTTAGTAAGATAAATAGAGTTATTCTTTGTTATAGATCTTTGTTGTGTTAGAGTCTTAATCGGTACATTCATGAATCATTTTCAAAATTTAAATTCCCTTGGATATAAAGATATATTATCTATTTCTTTTTTAGTGAAAAGTCCTACGTTTCAAAATAACAAATTCATATTAGAAAATATTTCTTTATTTAATTTATTGCACTATTTTCTCAATTTCTAATTCCCAGGAAAATGCCGGAATGGTCTGCTGTCTATTTAACACTACTAGCCAGTTAAAATGACTTTTTAACGCCAAGTGACAGTTCGAATAAATGACGTTTACAATTAAGTAACAAATTTTAAAACAATATAATTCTGTTTGGTGTAGATTAAGAATCTCCAATGTCAACTGCAATCGATTGGGACAAATTAGGTAAGTTGAAATAATAATCTTCTTTTTAACCGACTTCAAAAAGGAAGAAGGTTCTGTGTTTCATTGTGCTTTTTTTTAATGTATGTTTACCGATTTATCAAAACGCTTCATTCGATTTGGATGATTTAAATTGTATTCAATTTCGGTTGGATTCGAGGGTGTCCCATTATTTTTTCTATGATGCAAAAAATGTCGCATATAATTTTCTAGGACTAATGCCGTTAAAATATGCCGTTTTTTTTCAACAGCTCGCAAAACCGTGATAATTAGATTGTCATTGATGAATTCTTTCCGTAGTTTTAAGTTATTTCTTCAAAACGCTTATTTAGCCGACATTTGCTTTAATGACTACACTAAAAATGAATAAAGTAAATAAACTTAAAAAAAAAATAGAACCAACTTCAGAAAAAACAAGAGAGACACAAAAAGTGTAAAATAACTAAATTGTGTCTTTTACACCCAAAAACACAGCTATAACTTTTGATTAATTTAAATTAATTATAAATTACTAGAGTCAAAAAAATTATGCTTTCAAACAAAGTTATTATATTTCGAAAGTTAATTGTAGTACAAAACTGTTGGAATTCGGTGCCACATTGACGAATATGTCTGACAACTGATATGTTTCCGGCGTTAGACTGATTTCCAACAATTTTATACTACAAATAATTTTTAAAATATAATAACTTTGTTTGATAGCGTAATTTTTTGTCTCTAGTAAGGTATAATTAAATTAAATTAATCAAAAGTTATAGCTGTGCTTTTAACTGTTAAAGACACAATTGAGTTATTTTACACACTTTTGTGCCTCTTTTGTTTTTTCTGAAGTCGGTTCTATTTTTTTTTTAAGTTTTTTTTTTAAAGCAATTAGATCAAAAATTCCGAGGATCGTTTCGATCCTGAGCTTTTCTGTGACTGAAAGGGAAATGTCTGTACAGCATTATATCCCCAAGGTGGTTTGTCAGACAAAAAAGAATGAATATTTTGTGCTTCATACAATTAATCTACAGGACGGGTGCTAAACAAACAATTAAAAGGAATGGTAAAAATAGAAAAAGTAGATAAAGATAGAACAAAAGGTGGATAAAGATAAAAAGTTCATGGTTCTACAAGGTTGATTTTGACCAAAGTGGCTTCAACTTGCTAAAAAAACTTGATATTATATGTTATTAAGAACCTGTGCATTATATGCCTACATTTATTTGGATGTTCAGCAAGTACTGTAATCGTTATTAAAGAGGAAATTGAAGGGGTAGGGCTAGATTGCGTCAAAAAATTAAAGGTATTTAGTGTTTGGAAAACTTTGTAGACTATTCGGTTCCTGTTGGTGGCAAATGGATGTCACATATCACAATTGAAGTTCGCACAGGCGTTGCAAGTGTTTTCTCTAAAAGAATTTTTAAAATGTCCTCTGAAAAGGCTCCTTTAAATCCAGTAGTCATATGACTAGGTAGTTTTAAGGGCTAGTGTAGATGTTATTTGCCAAGTCTCTTACATTTTGATAATCTACATAATAAAATGCGTGAAGACTTCTTATACGACGATAAATATACCCACAACTGCTCTCTGATAGATTAGTGTGCTCTCAAGTTATTTTGCTATTTTGTATAACGCCAGCTCAGTAGATTTACCATTTTGAGAGGTGTGCAGGTTAGAGTTCAAACAGTTATGTTTAAGACATACATGACAAATGCAACAGTTTAGTCCAGCACCTTTTTATTGCTTTTAAAAGATAAGATTTAAGAATTACTGGTCTGTATGATATGGTTTTTTTGGTTTTTTGACCGAGCTTTAGTATAAAAACTGGTTCCCAGACTCATTTGCAACAAAAGTGAAAAATAATTATCACCTTCCGGAGAAATAATTATTGTATGCAATACTTTTTGTTGAAGTATCTGGAGCACGTTTGTTAGTTAAGCACAAGTTTTATGTGTCAGAGATTAGTTCTTATAAATTATTTGCTGAAATTCAAGCTCATATGAGAATTAGGTTTTGCAACAACAATCAACGCTTTTCTGAAGATGTGTATGGTTATCAACTTAATTCTTACTAATAATCTTGAATCTTTGGAGCATAGACGTAATGTTACTGATTTGACAATTTTCTACAAATGTATTACGGATGAACGAACTTCCACAGAGATTAAATCAATTTTACCTGGACCACCAAATATCTCGCGTTCCACCAGATCAACTACTGTAGCCTATCTTTTAACGATTCAAATAACGTGACATTTTCAAAATAGTCTCTTCTTTCAGGAATGCTTTACTTTCATAGGGGTTTCTCGATAGCATAAATCCTCAAACTTTTAAAGCTAACGTTCACAAATCTCTTTAAGATACCTAATTTATTCAAACTTAATATTAATCTCTAGTTGGCATGGTATCTTTAGATATTCAGAGGTATTAATTTATAATTTATTATAATTAACACTAAACATTCCAAACTTTGTATAAAAAAATCAACGAGCATACGGTCGGTTTTTCTAGATAATTTAAATGCGCAAGTAAACAAGTTGTTCATAAAAAATCCCTGTAGATATTAAGTAAGAATTAAAACTTGAAGTACTCGTTTTCTTTAGGTTCTTGCTCTTCAACAAGCGCATGTTTTCTAATAAACCACTTAGCACAAGAGTCTTACCTTAGCGTTATTTAATGGAAAGTAGTGGTAGAAAAATTTTGGAGAAATTTTTAGCTTAAGACTTTTAATTATATTTTAGGGAACATCCTTATAGCCAACGAGTCGTAAGGGTAATCTTAAAGCTTTACATAAATTTTTACTTAGTAGATAACATTTGAAGGTCAAGGTCTACAAGAAGCTTAATCGTTTACGTTCGAAAGGCACTATTTTCATCTCTACTCTATGAAAATTTTAAGCAAGCATAAAAATATTCTATTCAATTTCTTTGGTATTTTTTGTATTAAATTTCTAGATATTACGATGTGTGAATTCATAGGATGAGAGAATATTTTGTCAACATCTAAGTCAACATTCTAATCCACATCCTAAGTCACGAGTGTAAAGTCATTTTTGATTGTTGCCAATTGTTGAGGTCCACCCTATATAAATATTTAATATTTTTCTTTTAAATTTAAAATAATCGTTGGTTATCCTTTTTTTAGTTTACTTTTATTATATGTCATAAACATTTTAAAATCTTTATTAACGTAAAATCCACTTTTTCTCAAAATAAATTTAACATCTGGCATGCAGATTTTCGTTTTTTATAATTTCGGAAATTCCCAAATATTATTAATAAAACTTTCAATAATTTCTTCCCTTTCCTTATTTTGTTTAACTTTATATTCATATTTGTTTCAACTCCCTTTATAATTGATAACCAATGATAACCAATGAAATTAGTTTTACTCTTAGTTTTTTAATTTGGACCACCTTCAATAATGAAATAAAAAAAAAATCAACATTTACATTCTTAGAATTAAAATTATTTTTTTTAGCAGTCTTGTTTAAGATACCAAGGTATCAATATTCGTCGCTTTAATAATGAAATGACGTATACGCAAAACTATAGTTTCGAGATATTTGAGTTTAAAGTTTGATGTGCGCATGCATTTGCATGGACGTTAATTTATAATTTATTAATTCTAACCCCCAGTCATAAAATAATTCGAAAATGTAAAAAAGCCAATTCAAAGATACCCTTATGGGGAATGCAGCGCACCTATAATATAAAAACAACGTATACATAGCATACGTTGTTTCATTATTAAGGCGACGATATATACATATTAAAAATAAATAAAAATAAATAAAATCAATTAATTTAAAAATAAAAACGAGAAATAGTGTTGTTTTTTACTAATATATACCATAACAGTGCGAACTTTAACTATTCATTTTTGATTAAGTTGAAAGGAATGAGAGCTTAGGGCAACTAGCAAATCTACTTTTTTTTGTATAATTAAGCTCCAACAACAACATTGGTCCTTCGAGCCGGATTCAACAATACGGATTTGAGACTAGCAACGTTTAATCATAATATAAAAAAAAATAATTCAATATAAAAAAAAATAATATAAAACAAAGTGTGTCATAAAATGTACAATTTGCAGTGAAATATAAAAACAATCTAAAATTATAATTACACATGTATACGTATATATTAAAAGCCTGCAACGCAACGCAGCAAAGTGTTTTAAAAATATTATTGTGAATAAAAGAAAAATCTGCAACGAAACGCAGTTTTTCAAAGAAGTGACAAACAATTACATTCAACATTACATTACGTTTAATTGGAGGAACCAACCACATAGTTGACGAAAAAACTACATATTTTACAAGAAAACATCAAAGGTGGTAAGTCTCTCTATTTTATTTGTTAAAAAATTGCCGTTTTTTATACCTTTATTTTAATTTCTACTCGTGTTAAAATGTCTGACATTTCGTTAATCGAACGTTCTAGTGAAGATGTCAAAAGTATTTCCCATTTCGTTAAACAACGTGGTGTTTTAAAAGGCAAACTCACGCGGTTTAAAAAGTTTGTTGATGACATATCAAAATGTGACGACATTCTTCAAATAAAAAAAAGAACAGATTCAATTTATAAAGACTTCGAGAAATATGAACGTGTTCAAGACGAATTAGATTTGTTATGTAGGGAAAATGAATTGGACGGACAGATAACAGAACGTACTATATTTTCAGACGCCTTCTATGAGTACACATCGAAGGCTGAAACTTTCTTAAATAACCATAAACCCGATAGTACAAATACAATATCGATTCCAGTCGGCGTTGAAGACGAAAATTTAACGCCACCTTTAATCTCAAATACAGTAGATCCAACTTCAAGTTCTAATATTCATTCTTCAAACGAACTTTCAATTTCGCATGTAAAAATGCCAACTATACAGTTACCCAAATTTAATAACACTTGTGAAAACTGGCCAAGTTTCGCCGATTCATTCAAAGCATCAATTCATAATAATTCAAGATTACGAGACTCTGAAAAACTGATGTATTTAAAATCTTGCTTAACTGGAAAGGCACTTTTTAAAATAGAATCTATTGAAACAACAGATCGTCATTATAATTTAGGTTGGTCTATTTTGGAAAAAAGTTTTGACAATCCCGTTGCCGCTGCTAACAAACGAATAAAAGCAATCTTTGAAATACCTCATTGTACAAAAGCAACGGAAAAATCGATTGGTGAAATTATTGATGTTGCGACTAAACATTATTGTGCCTTGGAAGCCTTAAATAAACCTTTTCTAGAAGCATTTCCAGTTTACGCTATAACATCAAAATTAGATGAAGAAACCCGTCGTAAATGGAAAGAACTTAATCAAAAAATTGAATTTCCATCCATGCATGAGTTGTTACAGTTTTTACATGAAAGACAACGCGTTTTAGAAGAAGATAGTGAAAAAAAACCAAATCATGCAGGTCCCTCTCTTGCTAAACGCAAAATTCCAAATTTTAAAAATTCTCATACTACCTTAACTTCAACTGAAAACTCTACAAAGCTCCCAATAGCATGTAATCTATGTAAAGGTCCTCATTATACATCAGCTTGTGATACATTCGAAAATAAAACCTCAAGTGAGCGTTTTGATTTAATAAAAAACGCCAGGCTTTGTATTAATTGTTTTCGTTCAAATCATACGGTTTCTACATGTCAATCTCTATCGAGATGTAAAACCTGCCATAAAAGGCATCATACACTTCTTCATCACGAACCTGAAAATACCGTTGTGTCAAATTTCGCTAAATTATATGCTAACGTACCATCACAAGTTCTACTTTCCACAGCAATTATAAAAATACTTGACAAAGACAACAACTCTCACGAATGTCGAATACTGTTAGATTCTGGTTCTCAATCAAATTTTATAACTGAGCGCTTTGCTTCTATTCTAAAACTTCCTCAAACACAAATTAATATACCTGTAATCGGCATTCATCAAATTCAAACCAATATCTCTAAATCTATAGTGGCTAAAATTATTTCAAGAAGCACACGATATACTAAAGAGCTTAATTTTCTCATTATTCCAAAAATTACTGGTCGATTGCCATCTATTCAGCTATGCAAAAATCAGTTACCCATTCCAACCAATATAACTTGCTGATCCAGAATTTGATAAACCACGCGATATCGATGCTCTACTGGGCGCTGAGATATTTTATAATTTACTTTCCATCGGTCAAATTGCAATAGCTAAACCTTCCGCGGTTTTGCAAAAAACTCAACTTGGTTGGATAATATCTGGTAGGATTCTAAACGAAGATCCTCAAGAACCAGTTATGTGTAACATTTCATTAGACATTTTAAATACAAATATTACTAGGTTTTGGGAGATTGAAGAAGGCCCTAACAAAAAACTTTTATCGGTTGAAGATCAAGAGTGTGAATCTCATTTTGCACAACATACTAAACGTGATGAAATAACTGGTAAATTCATAGTAAAACTGCCTTTTAGTACTAACAAACCAAACCTTGGAAATTCATATAATTCGGCATTGAAACGATTTTTATCTTTAGAGCGTTCCTTTGTTGATAAGCCCAAACAGTGGAAGCAATACGTTGATTTTATGCGAGAATACGAAAAGTTAAACCACATGTCACTTTGCGAAAATCATAACACAAACGAAGGTTACTATTTGCCTCATCACGCCGTATTCAAAGCTTCCAGTTTAACAACAAAAATACGTGTGGTTTTTGACGCATCTGCCAAGACAACCACTGGCATTTCACTAAATGACGTTTTGTTAGTTGGGCCCAAGGTTCAGGATGACTTATTTTTTCTAACCTTACGATTTCGAGTACACGTCTATGTTTTAACAGCTGACGCTGAAAAAATATATAGACAAATTATAGTTCATCCAGAACATAGAATATACCAAAAAATATTATGGAGATACTCTAGCGAAACGCCAGTTCAAGTTTTTCAATTAAATACCGTTACATATGGCCAAGCCCCTTCTTCTTATTTATCTGCGAAAATTCTACATAAACTAGCCGACGATGAAAGGGTTAATTATCCAGTTGCTGCTCGTATCCTCTACGAAGATTTTTACGTAGACGATTTACTAACAGGTGCTGAAACTTTTGATGAAGCCTTGTTGATTAGAAATGAATTAATTGCTGTGACGAAGACTGCTGGTATAAATTTACGTCAATGGTCTTCTAACGAGCCAAAACTTACTAACGATCTTGTTGATAAATCTGATGACAAATATATTAAATTAGATCTTGATGAAAATATAAAAACATTAGGCATTCAATGGAATCCTAAAAAAGATTTAATTTGTTATACAGTTAATTTAGACTGTAATACTACTAAGATCACTAAACGAATAATCCTTTCAGAAATTGCCCACTTATTTGACCCTTTGGGTCTAGTTGGTCCCACTATCGTTAAAGCAAAAATACTAATGCAAACTTTATGGCAGCTTAAACTTGAATGGGACGAATCCATTCCCGCTGACCTTTATACTTTCTGGATGCAATATCGATCTGAATTACCATTGTTAGAGAAAATGTCAATACCACGGAGAACAATATTGAGCGAACGAACAACCTTACAACTTTATGGATTTTCTGATGCAAGTGAACGCGCATATGGTGCATGTCTATATATTCGTTCCGAAGACAACTATGCATTGTACATCTGTTATTTTAAACTCCAAATCTCGTGTAGCGCCATTAAAATCTCGTTCTATACCGCGACTAGAACTTTGTGCTGCTCATCTTCTTTCAAATCTCGTTGAAGTCACATTACAAGCATTAAAAAATATAAAATTTGATGACATATATCTTTGGAGCGACTCTACTATTGTTTTACATTGGATAAAAACACCATCCAATTCACTTAAAACATTTGTTAGAAATCGTATTTCTGAAATACAAAACGTTAAATATAACGCTACGTGGGGACATGTTTCAACAAAACATAATCCAGCTGATATGATTTCTCGTGGACTTCTTCCTTCTGAACTTTATTTAAACCAATTTTGGATAAACGGTCCCAATTGGCTTATTGAACGTCAAACACAGTGGCCAAAATGCGATATGACTCCAATCGACCTACCAGAACTACGTGAAACCTTTGTGCTCTCGTGCATACCAAAACCAGATCTTCCTATTGACTTTAAACGTTATTCTTCATTTAAAACTTTAAAGCGAATAATAGCATACGTAATTAGATTTATCAATATCAAATGTCGAAAACAAAAAATAATCGGACCTCTCTGTGTTAATGAATTGCAAGCTTCTTCAACAACAATTATGAAAATCATACAATATGATGAATTTCAACGAGAAATTCGTTTACTTAAATCAAATAAATGCTATACCGGGAAGCTGGCTCCGTTCTCTCCATTTATCGACACAGACGGTGTCAGAACTGACTTATAACCAAAAGCATCCTATTTTACTTCCATCTAATCATTACGTAACAAATCTAATTATTCGTGAAACTCATATAAAAAATAAACACAGTGGCGCTCAAGCTACCCTTTGTGCAATACGTTCATCTTTTTGGATCATTAATGGTCGTAATGCTGTAAAATCTATTATACATAAATGTATTCTTTGTTTTCGTGCTAAACCACCAAGCACACAATACAAAATGGGAAATTTACCAAAGAACCGCTTAGTGTTTAAACGACCATTTTTACAAACGGGCATAGACTTCTGTGGTCCATTTTACATAAAAGAAAAACGATTTCGCAACCGCAATAAAGTTAAAATATACGCTGCAATTTTTGTGTGTTTTGCCACTAAGGCAATACATATTGAATTGGTTCAAGACCTGACAGCAGAGGCATTTCTAGCAGCACTACGTAGATTCTTTGCACGAAGAGGCAAATCTTCAGATCTTTATTCTGATAATGCCACTAATTTTGTTGGTGCTAAACGAGAGCTAGACGAAATCAGTAAATTTTTAAAAACGAATGATCAAACTTCTACAATTTCAAACATGTTAGCAAATGAAAATATTACATGGCATTTTATTCCACCACGTTCACCCAACTTTGGCGGTCTCTGGGAAGCTGCAGTGAAGTCATTTAAACACCATGTATCTCGCGTAATCGGGGACACATTTTTAACATCTGAAACATTAATGACCTATGTTAATGAAATTGAAGCCATTTTAAATTCCCGTCCATTAACTCCCATGTCATCAGATCCTAATGACTTGAGTGTTTTAACACCAGGTCACTTTTTAATCGGCGATTCGTTAACAAATTTGCCTGAGAGCAACTTTTCAGATGTACCATCACCAAGATTATCATCTTGGCAACACGTTCAACAATTAAAGCAACATTTTTGGTCACGCTGGAGCAAGGAATACCTTCATGAACTTACTGTTCGAAAAAAATGGCACACTGGAGCTACAGATAACATAAAAACTGAAACAATTGTTTTATTAAAGGAAGATAATTTACCTCCTATGCGGTGGAAGCTAGGAAAAATTATTGAAATTCATCCTGGGAATGATGGTATCGTTCGAGTCGTGACAGTTAAAACTCCAAATGGACAATACAAACGTAGCATAAAGCAGCTAGCACCGTTACCTATAGAAACATAGCTTATAAATCAATATCTAGTATTAAGATTTTTTATAAAAAAAAAAAAATTCAATTAAACCAATTATCATAATAATTACTTAATAACATTTCATACATAATAATTATTTAATCAATTAAAATGTAAATAATCCTATAATTTTTATTACTATTTTGAACAGAATCGTTCAAGGGGCCCGGCATGTTGAGGTCCACCCTATATAAATATTTAATATTTTTCTTTTAAATTTAAAATAATCGTTGGTTATCCTTTTTTTAGTTTACTTTTATTATATGTCATAAACATTTTAAAATCTTTATTAACGTAAAATCCACTTTTTCTCAAAATAAATTTAACATCTGGCATGCAGATTTTCATTTTTTATAATTTCGGAAATTCCCAAATATTATTAATAAAACTTTCAATAATTTCTTCCCTTTCCTTATTTTGTTTAACTTTATATTCATATTTGTTTCAACTCCCTTTATAATTGATAACCAATGATAACCAATGAAATTAGTTTTACTCTTAGTTTTTTAATTTGGACCACCTTCAATAAAGAAATAAAAAAAAAATCAACATTTACATTCTTAGAATTAAAATTATTTTTTTTAGCAGTCTTGTTTAAGATACCAAGGTATCAATATATATACATATTAAAAATAAATAAAAATAAATAAAATCAATTAATTTAAAAATAAAAACGAGAAATAGTGTTGTTTTTTACTAATATATACCATAACAGTGCGAACTTTAACTATTCCTTTTTGATTAAGTTGAAAGGAATGAGAGCTTAGGGCAACTAGCAAATCTAGTTTTTTTTGTATAATTAAGCTCCAACAACAACACCAATCAATGCGAAACTTAATATCTGACGTAAAGTCAATATGTTGTTATATTTTAGGTTAGGAAATATAGACAACTTTAGGGGAACTTTAATTTCGGATTGGTTTTTTGTGAACAATTAAGCTTAAGTACATATTGGAAAAGACTTGAATTTTGCAATTCGAAATAACTTTTCATTTTCTCTAAAATTCCTTTAGAAAAAATTTGTTGTGTTTCATGTCAGGATTCGAACTACATTCATCATAGACACATTTTTCAAATCCCGTGTGTCTTACACAACTTAGCCAAAGCGGCGATGACTAAACAAATTTTTAGTTTTGATGTTTTGATTCTATTCAATTTTGACATGGAAAACTTGGCTTATCCGGCAATACCCAGCAGAACTACCAACAGAACTAAATTTTTAATAGTATGCAAAAGTAAATATTTAGCATATAAAATTTCTCAAATTAACTACAAAATAACCAAACCTAACGCTATAAGGTTGAGTTTAATTTGCTGCAACAACCCAACCAAAACCTTAATTTTCGTTTGTTTATTGTTTTTTTCTTTTATATTCATAAACCTGAACTTAACTTGCTAAAAGTGTGATAAACGTAAACAAAAAACTTAAAAACAAAATCTCACGATTTCTCAAGAACTTTCTGCTTTGTTTTCTTCTGTGTTCAATAACAATATTGTATGAAAATGATTCATAACTTTTCCATTTTCTTAATTGAAAAACGAACAATTTTTATATTTTTCTTTTCCATATTGATCTATAAATCTTATTTTATTATTATTATTATTATTGCTATTTGTTTTTGTTCACGGTTCCAACACAAAGGGAGAACAAAGCACCAGCAACAGTTTATCTTTTTTTGTATATTTTTTTCCTCTATTTCTAACGTTTCTTTAATAGTTTTTATAAAAGTAAAATAAATTTAAGAACTTTTTAAAAATAAAATTAAATAACATTAAACAAAAAATGAGAAACTATAATTTTGTTTTCTTATATTTTTTTTTTCACTCAAAATAAAAAACTTTTAAAAAAGTTTAAAAAGTTTTCTTTAACAAAACTAAAAATTAACCATTACATAAGAAGAAAAAAAAAAATTATTTGTGAAAAATAAAATGAAAATGGAAAAATGAATTATTTATAAGATTTTTTTATTTGACAGAAAATAAAAATTATTGAAAATATTGGAAAATGTAAAAGAAAATTTATGTGTTCTTTGTTTAATCCTTTACTTAATGCTTACGGGTTTTGTTTTATCAAAAATTAGTTCATTTTTGTTCATTTGTAGTCGAGCAAGTGTTTTTAAGAACATTGTATTTGTTCAGCTCATACATATAAGGTTGAAGTGGAAAAATATTTTCAAAATAATTTAAAATTTTAAAGAAAACCCGTTGCTAAACTCCGTTTGAGCAGTTTCTGATTTACTATCGAACATATACTTTCTTAAACCCTGATAAAAGGTTTTGTTTTATTTTGTTTGGTTTTTGGTTTTTGGTATATAATATGTAAAGGTCTACAGTGTCTACAGCTCCTGGCCAGAACAAAACCTCTCAATTTTAAATGGCTGGGGAGTGGGGACACGCCTTTGAATTGAACGATTGATTTCAAGTTTCGCAAATTTTATTTTTATGGGTATTGACACGAAATGGAAGGGTGTTGTACTAAAAATTTAAATTACATTTTTTAAGGACCAAAACAAAACCTTCCAACTTTAAGTGGCCGTGGGCACGCTTTAGAATTGAACGATTGATTTCAAATTTTGCAAATTATAGTTTTATGGGTTTTGACACGAAATGGGAGGATGTCGTACAAAAAATTTAAATTTTTTTTTTAACGGTTAGAACAGAACCTCTCAACTTTAAGTGGCCGGGGCACGTCTTAGAATTGAACGATTGATTTCAAATTTTACAAATAATATTTTTATGGGTACTGACACAAAATGGGAGGGTGTCGTAAATACAAAACCTCTCAACTTTAAGTGGCCGGGGCACGCCTTAGAATTGAACGATTGGTTTCAAATTTTTTCAAATAGTTTTTTATGGGTATTGACACAAAATGTGAGAGTGTCGCACAAAAAATTAAAAAAATTTTTTAGCCGCCAGAACAAAACCTCTCAACTTCAGTGGCCGGGGCATGCCTTAGAATTGAACAATTGATTTCAAATTTTGCAAATAATATTTAAATGGGTATTGACACGAAATGGGAGGGTGCCGTACAGAAAATTAAACAATTTTTTTAAGGGCCACCCTAACTACACCATAATACTTTAAATTATGTAATATACTGCTATCATATCGATGAATTGCACCAAATCGTAACAAACTATCTGGCTTAAACAATATTTCAGGCTAAAACATGGCATATTTTTACGTCTAAAAATTTTTTAAAAATATTTATATTTAAAGACCGTTATAACCGTTTATCTCTAGACCGTGAGAGTTCCAGTTGTTTTTGTTATATTTAGTTTATATATAAAATTTTTAAAAACAGATTTTCCGTTTCCGCTTGTCATCTGTAGTCCGAAATTACGATGTGACCCATATTGCACTAGCTATATTTTTATATGAAATCTACACATAATTGTTCTTACCAATTTTTAACATTTTCTCAGTTAATTGCTTTATTGCGTCACACAAGCTCATGTTTCCATCTACATGAATAATAGAAATTTTGTTATGTAAAACTTTTGTCATAATATTTTGTTTTGTCATTTATGATATAGTTTTTTATAACTGTATCATAAAACTGATCTTTAGAATGTATTATTTCCAATCGTGTAGTATTTTTTATTAAAAACCACTACCAAGCATTAGACCAAAAATTTCTTTTTTCAATTTTTTGTTTTTCAAATATTTCGGGGTTAATATAACCCCCTCATCAGTGAAAACTATTAAAACCTATAACATAGCCAATTATCTGAACACCATCTTAACGAATACAACAACAGAAAGTAATTACAACATCAAAAACTCGTATCACCTAAAACATTTATTAAATAATACAACAATAATTGACGATGACTTCATGGTGTCATTTGATGTAGTTGCTATGTTTGAACAGATCCCTATTGAATTAGTACATCGATCCAAAAACAAAAGATGTCCATTAATACAACAGCAAACAAGCATACCGAAAAGAGCATATTCAAAGAAATGATTACGCTTTGTGTCATTGATGGTAATTATGTAAAGCTTGGTAGACAGTGTTATAAACAAATTGATGGTCTCACGATTGGGGGACCAGTATCTAGCACATAAGCCGATTTTGTCGTCAATGACTTATTGGATTCAGTCATTAACAAATCTGGCATTACTCCAACACTCTTGGCTAAATATGTTGATGATATATTAACATTTATACCAAAAAACGAAATGGAAAATTTCTACTAACTTTTAAATTTTGAACACCGTTCCATCAAATTTACATACCAAATTGAAGATAATTTCACAATTCTATATTTAGATATGCTAATTCATAGGAATAATGGTAATCACATACTAACCAGTCACTATCAAAAACCAATTGCGAAAAATAGATTATTACATTACTTCTCAGAACATCCACAACACCGGAAGAATGGTATGGTCTATGGTTTGATCTCAAGAATGCTAGGAATAACATCAATCGAATACAAGAATGATACACTAACAAAAGTTAAAAAAATACTGCACATGAATGGATTTCCTCGTAAATTAGTCAACCAATTGATTAAACGTTACAACAACCAAAACATAAACGCCAATCGATCGGGGGAGTCCACACTAACAAAATGCATTAGTTTAGCATATACGAAACATTTATCTGAAAGCCTCAACAAACTTTTTGCTTCCAATGATGAAAATACCAGAATTGTATTCAAACCATTTACGACTGTTCGAAAATCCACTGGTATGCCATATGAAAAATTAAAAACTACATGGAGAGTGATATATTCTTTTAAATGCAATGACTGCGATGGAGTATACATTGGACAGACTGACCAGAAACTTGGATCCAGAGTGAAACAACATGTTGAGGATATTAATGCAAAAGTAAAAAGATCCAACAACACTGCCGCTTTTGACCACGTCAAGCAAACATTATGAATTATGAAGATACGAAGATAATCACCAGAGAAGAGTCATGGGCAAAAAGACTAACACAAGAATCTATATCAATTTATAAAAACAGACACAAATCAATAAATCTTAGATCGGATCTCGACAAACTAAATCCAACCTATACACAAATCTTTAAACATCGACATTAAAATTTCACCACCAAACTTTAGTACAGTAATGGTTCAAGTCTTAGAATAAAACTTTGTTATAGCAAATTAGGAATATTAATCAGTTTATTTACTTAAAATTGTTTTTAATTATTATGTTGTTTATATTTAATTTTAGTACACTTAATTACCAATGTCAATAAACTCAAGACATTTAGATTTAATCATAAACAACCATACTCACATGTAATTGTGTTTTGTAATTTTTATCAAATAATTTTAATCTTATTTTAATAGTAATTTTAATTTTAATTTATTCCAATTTAAAATGTAGTGTTAAATCTGTCAAAATAATTTATTAGTTCATGTTTAAGTGATTTTTTTAAAAATAGGAAGTTTAATCTTAAATGTAATTTTTCAGAAAGTTCTATCCGTCGTAACCAATTCGTAAGTAAGTAATTTGGGATTTCAAATGACAGATTCTAAAATATTTCAAATGTACTCATATGTTATAGGTTTTAATAGTTTTCACTGATGAGGGGGTCATATTAACCCCGAAATATTTGGAAAATAAAAAATTGAAAAAAGAAATTTTTGGTCTAATGCTTGGTAGTGGTTTTTAATAAAAACTACGACACGATTGGAAATAATTTTGTCATAATATTATATGAAGGCATAATACGGTTGTTTATATTTTTAAAAAGTAGAATGGTTGTCTGTAGTTGAAGAGGAGAATATTTTCTCGTTTGACTAGAGTTGTTTATTAACTAAATTTAAACAAACAAAAATAATTATTCAACTTCTGTTCAAAAATTAACTTATATTATGTAAATTTAAAATCAAACTAAAACATTGTGAGGAAACTAGTCAAAAAGATTACATTGAAAATTTGTGTGTGAGTGTGAAACAATTTAAATGGTTTACGAAGTGAATCATCAGATATACTTATTAATGTAAGCTTTCTGTTTATTTTGATTTTATAATTTATGTGTCTTTTTTTATAAACTTATATTTTTTTATTCAACATTAAATTTTGTTGATATAAATATCTGTTTTCTTTTATTTGAGATTTACAAACCAAGACAATCTTGTTTGTTGACTTGACACCAACCAGTATTCTATTATTTCTCTTTCCAATGTGACAAGACTTTAGTGCTACCAGTCTAGTTTTTCAAGATAATAAATCTAAAGCGTATATGAATTTGCTCTACCCTTTGATTCCTCATCTACGCAAGCTCGTTGGCCTTTTCTGCTAGCATATACATACCCATTTTAGTTTAGCTATAGTTATAATTCTTTAATGATACGTTATGATCAAATATAACTGAACTAATATTAATTACTGCAGTTCTGAAAACTATATTACTCTTTTAATCATCTGGTCGAATAGAGATATCAACATTAAGCTGAGACTTAATTGACATCATTTAGCTATTAATGATCAATGCAAACACTTTCAATAAAAGTTGCACCTATTAATGACGAATGAAGCAAAATATAATTGAATATTTTTATAACTTCGATTGAAGAAAATATTATCAATGCCTTCCCGCATGGAGGGATCAGTTTTTATTGTTTTGACATTTTTTTTATTTTTATTTTTGATCTACGGGTGTGACAACCCCGCGTACTCCAGTCCCTGCTATTGACATACGAGTTGACGTGAGATATCACACACCACTGGCAATAGCAGTGAGATATTACTAGCCAAGGTGACATCTTAGGGGTGGTGGCGGATGAACTGTATTCAGTCAACGGTAGCACCCTCAATCCTAGCTGTTAAATGATCCTTGATGATGAGACGCTGTTGCTTCCTTGAAGAAATGAGCTTTCATATAATTATGTGTGGGCCTTTAATCTTTAAGAAACAGAGTGCGTCACAGGATCAAGGAATATGCAACCAGCTGGATTATTGGCAACTACAGTTTTGTTTTGATTCAGCAAATTTTTGTCAAAATTTGCTATTTACTTTTTAATTTACTTTTATTTTCTCTATTCTATCATAAAATATTGGCCTATGTCATATTTTGTCAGTGATAGGATTTTTTGTTTAGTTATCCATTCTTTAACAAAAAATATAAAAATACAAAAACAGAAAGATTTACGTCCATCAACACCTTTGAACGTATGTTGTTGTGGGATCTTGGTCTTAAAAGGTTTTTATGTGTTATTGTGACACATTTTGTAATTCCTACTACACAACACATTTTATTAAAAAAAAAAAAAAAAATACCTTTGGAAAAGAAAAATATAACGGCAATTATACTCAATTTCTTTTAATGATCTACTACCCGACATACATTATGTGCATGCTGCACGAGTCTATGCACATTTTGTGCACTTTTTTAATTTTTGTTTTAAATGTTCTAGTTCTTATTTTTAATTTATTTGAAGTTTAAAACTATTTGAGTGCTAATGATTTATCTTTTTTGTGCCATTTCCATTAAGAAATACAGACTTTCAACAAGATTCCTTCACTTGTGTTAATTTTATCAATTCACTTAATTTTGTGGTTGAGTTTCACTTGAACAACTTTTTAATCGATTAGTTTTATATAGGTGATGAGCCTGCAGTTTTTCCGATTTATCAATCATGTTTTTTGACTATCAGATAATTGGAAAACGAGCCAGTTAGCACAAATTGGTAGAAATGGAGGAATTTCAAATACGTTATTCATTTTCTCTCAAACCAATATTTTTGGTAACGTCATTACAACAAATGAAAATTTTGGTCGTATTTTTAAGTTGCAAAATGAAAATATATGTGTGTGATTGCATTTGTAAAATATGGAGGAGCTGAAATCTCAAGGCTCTGAGATATCAAGACTTCGGCCTGGGTTTTTAGTTTTGGCCAGCGATGTAAATCAAACATAAAATTTTTTGTTAAAGTACAAGTATTTTTTATCTATGTTTAGAAATTAATTACAAAACTAACACGTAACATCAAAACGTTGACGGAAAATTATAACAGATCATAAATTAACATAATTTAGTAAAAAGATGATACAATCAGCAAACTACTCAAAAACCTCTTTATTTAGCATTTCAAGAAAATATTACTAAATTACAAATTACGAAAATTTATATTACGAAATCAAAAATTCAAACTTTTTTCAAAATTCCAAAAATTATAATAAAATCAATAATATAAAATTTTTCAAAATTCTAAAATTATTCCAAAAATTCTTACAAAATCAAAAATTAAAATTTCCAAAATTATAAACATACTGCAAAAATTATTACAAAATCAAAAATACAAACTTTTTTCAAAATTCCAAAAATATTTCACAAACTATGAAAAAATTCAAAAATTTCCATGTCCGATTTCATGTTCAAAAACATTTACGTCATAAGAACAGTTAAATTATTTTTTCCCAAAAATTAGCTAAAAAAATATGTGAAATCATTTTTTTGACACAATTGACATTATTTTTTGGACAAACTTATAATGCAATAATTCTCTATAATAATAATAAAACTTCATGTCAAACAAATTTAATTTTAATTTTAAATTTAATAATTTTTTTGACACACTTCTGGTACAGTAATCGAACACAGCGTCCATTCGGGTCTCTCCCTTGAGTATACCTATTTTTCAAAAAAAGTTTTGAAATCCCTCCAGCGGTTTTCTAGATTTCGTATGTTATGACGGCAGACATATATTTTTTTTTGCGTTTTTAGGATCAGTAGGTCCTAAAACGTCAAGAAATTCCAAAAAAAATTAGGGTAAGAATTTCACTTCTGGCTCATGAATGTAATATGTACTTAGGTTTTTTTAAACGAAGTAAATAGGCGTTCATTTTTGCCATTTTTTAACTATACAATTTAAACGGATGGAAATTTAAACAATTTCAAATAAAGCTTTTATTTATTAAAAAATTAAAGTTATTTTTAAAACTCAGAATTCCAAAAATTTAAATGTTTGGCTTACATATAAAAAATAAAATTAATTTTTCACAATTTTCTTAATATTATAAAAATGTTAATTTAAATATCAGTAAACCAACATGACAAACAAAACATTAAACAAATAGAATAATTTTTTGGATTCGCTTAAACTATTTATTCAAACAATCCGCTTGTTTTTTGGGTACGTTTTCATTACCTTCACAAAAAAATTTCTAATGCACATAATTTTAGATGAAAGTAAAATTCATAAATGTATTATTATGATCGTTATTATGATCGATTACATAAAAAGTTACATGAAACCAGTCGTTTTAGAATGTAAATGTATATGTAAATTTTATTTCACTTCGTTTTCTATTATTCGTGAAACACGTAGCTAATATACCTGCACGGTATGGTACATATCATAAGCATGACATGTATTATGCACATTTTTGTGCACGGGGATTTTGTACATCCACATTTAATACACCTTCCATGCACATTTTTCAAAATTGTTTTATGGGCAAACAGGCAAACATAAAAGTTGTATCACTTTTATTTATTTAGGCGCATTTTATTACAAAAAATATGACTAAATCGTTAATTATTTTGGCAGGTTAAAAAAATGGGTAGTCGAATAGTGTCCGGAAATGAAATTTTAATAATAATTAAAAATTCACCAAAACATAACTGTTTACGCAACTAGTAATATATGGAGGGGCTGAAATCTCACAGCTCTAAGATATCAAGACTTCGGTCTGGGTAAAGGATTTTGCTTTAGTTTTCGGCACAAAACTTTCACGAGGACATGGTTTTAGTTTTGGGCAGCGATGTATATCAAACATAACTCTTTGTTAAAGTAAAAGTATTTTTTATATCTGTTTAAAAATGTATTACAAAACTAACACGAAACATCAATACGTTGCCGGAAAATTATAATATAAATTGCATAAAATATGGTTAAATTAAATAAAATCAAACTTTTCAAAATTCCAAAAATATTCCAAAAATTAGAATGAAATCAAATATTTAAACTTTTTCTAAATTCCGATAATATTCACAAAAATTCTTAAAAATTCAAACTTTTCCAAAATTCTAAAAATATTGCAAAAATTATTACAAATCAAAAGTTAAAACTTTTTTCAAAATTCCAAAAAATATAATAAAATCAAAAATTTAAAATTTTTCAAAATTCTAAAAATATTCCAAAAACTCATACAAAATCAAAAATTGAATCTTTTTTCAAAATTTTATGTATATATATATATATATATATATATATATATATATATGTATATATATATATATATATATATATATATAATATATATATATATATATATATATATATTATATATATATATATATATATATATATATATATCTATAAATACATATATATATATATATATATATATATATATATATATATATATATATATATATATATATATATATATATATATATATATATATATATATATATATATATATATATATATATATATATATATATATATATATATATATATATATATATATATATATATATGAGCAATTTCACGAAGATTCAACAACGTTTTGAGTTGACCCCTTTTAATTTTGATTATTTTTTGTTTATAGATAGTCTTTGATAAATAAAAAATACAAGTTCTCTTAGAATTTTTTTTTTCGACCAGGGGTCTTCACAGGGTGCCCCTCAATTTTTTGTTATTTTGTGATGTGACTGCATTTTGACGAGCGATTGTAGAAAAACTACTGAATCGATTTTCATAAATGATATGTCGTTGAATAGGTATTAGAACAAAGTTTTTAAAAATGTACACTGTTAATTTTTTAAAATAATTTTTAACGGTGTAACATAAGAAAGAAACGGTGTAATTGAAAAAAGATGGCATAGCCTCTTTTTTTTTTTTTTTTTTTTAAACTAAATTGAAGCTTATTTTATATCTAACTACTTGTGAAAGTTGAGGACACGCGTTATTTTTTATTTTAAAGATAAAATTCGTTGTGCATATGACTGTCGAGAATCAGTTTTTTTTGTTCTGAAGGAAAATTATAAAAATGGCGTTATAAACTAAGAGATATTTTTTTTATGTTAAATATCAAATATTTTATTATTAGATGAACTTTTTAAAATATTATAAAAATCATATATGTAGTACAATAAATAAAATAAATACAATTGTTAAAAATGATTTACTTATTTTACAAACAGAAGTTTCTTTTGAATAGGAAAGCACTTCTGCAATTATTTTCTTTGTATTAGATGGCATAAAAAATGAAATGTTTATTTATCACTTTTAGTAATCACTTGTCACTCTTATAAAAAATAATTTGACAGTCTTGACTGCAAACAAAAAAGCCGTATAAACAACTAAATCTATTTAGGAACTTTTGACTGGAGAAGTATTATGTTCGTATTATGTTATTATGGAATCATAAAGTAAAAGATTGTTTTTCAACATTAAATTACAAATATTTTATTATTGAATAAACTTTTTAAAATATCATACAAATTATATATGTGAAAATAAATATAGTTATTAAAAATTATTTACTTATTTTACATTCAAAAGTTTCTTTTGAGTTGGAAAACATTTTTGAATTTATTGTCTTAGTATCTACTGGTACAAAAGAATGAAATTTTTGAGTTCCACTTATAGTAATCGCATTTTTATATCGATTTTGTAATTTTTCTTTTGTTAATTGATATTCATTTTTATCGGCGTATCCAAAGTTCATGGTAGATTCCCATTTTAAAGCCCATTCGAAAAGTTTTTTTGGTGTATCAATAATATTATCTTCGCTCGCCATACTATAACGGTGTGCAGCACGCTTCAGTGTACCACCAATTCCATCACAAGGTCCCTTTCCATGGCTGGTAGCATGAAAATGCCATTCAGCGTCAACCTTAAAGTCTTCTTTATGGTGGCATAAGTTAATTAGTTAATTTAAGGTTGACGCTGAATGGCATTTTCATGCTACCAGCCATGGAAAGGGACCTTGTGATGGAATTGGTGGTATACTGAAGCGTGCTGCACACCTACCAGCCATGGAAAGGGACCTTGTGATGGAATTGGTGGTATACTGAAGCGTGCTGCACACCGTTATAGTATGGCGAGCGAAGATAATATTATTGATACACCAAAAAAACTTTTCGAATGGGCTTTAAAATGGGAATCTACCATGAACTTTTGATACGCCGATAAAAATGAATATCAATTAACAAAAGAAAAATTACAAAATCGATATAAAAATGCAATTACTATAAGTGGAACTCAAAATTTCATTCTTTTGTACCAGTAGATACTAAGACAATAAATGCAAAAATGTTTTCCAACTCAAAAGAAACTTTTGAATGTAAAATAAGTAAATAATTTTTAATAACTATATTTATTTTCACATATATAATTTGTATGATATTTTAAAAAGTTTATTCAATAATAAAATATTTGTAATTTAATGTTGAAAAACAATCTTTTACTTTATGATTCCATAATAACATAATACGAACATAATACTTCTCCAGTCAAAAGTTCCTAAATAGATTTAGTTGTTTATACGGCTTTTTTGTTTGCAGTCAAGACTGTCAAATTATTTTTTATAAGAGTGACAAGTGATTACTAAAAGTGATAAATAAACATTTCATTTTTTATGCATCTAATACAAAGAAAATAATTGCAGAAGTGCTTTCCTATTCAAAAGAAACTTCTGTTTGTAAAATAAGTAAATCATTTTTAACAATTGTATTTATTTTATTTATTGTACTACATATATAATTTTTATAATATTTTAAAAAGTTCATCTAATAATAAAATATTTGATATTTAACATAAAAAAAATATCTCTTAGTTTATAACGCCATTTTTATAATTTTCCTTCAGAACAAAAAAAACTGATTCCCGACAGTCATATGCACAACGAATTTTATCTTTAAAACAAAAAAATAACACGTGTCCTCAACTTTCACAAGTGGTTAGATATAAAATAAGCTTCAATTTAGTTTTAAAAAAAAAAAAAAAAGAGGCTATGCCATCTTTTTTTCAATTACACCGTTTCTTTCTTATGTTACACCGTTAAAAATTATTTCAAAAATTAACAGTGTACATTTTTAAAAACTTTGTTCTAATACCTATTCAACGACATATCATTTATGAAAATCGATTCAGTAGTTTTTCTACAATCGCTCGTCAAAATGCAGTCACATCACAAAATAACAAAAAATTGAGGGGCACCCTGTGAAGACCCCTGGTCGAAAAAAAAAATTCTAAGAGAACTTGTATTTTTTATTTATCAAAGACTATCTATAAACAAAAAATAATCAAAATTAAAAGGGGTCAAGTCAAAATTTCCCAAAAATTGCTGAACTTGCGTGAAATTGCTCATATATATATATATATATATATATATATATATATTATATATATATATATATATATATATATATATATATATATATATATATATATATATATATATATATATATATATATATATATATATATATATATATATATAAATATATATATATATATATATATATATATATATATTTATATATATATATATATATATATATATATATATATATATATATATATATATATATATATATATATATATATATATATATATATATATATATATATATCTGTGCCAAAAAGTCTTAAGGGGATAACTCATTTTGCTAACTTTTCAGGAGAGCGATTTTAAGATTAAAACTCTTTTGTGATAAAATTGTATAGGTGTAGATTGAAATAAATATCGGGATATGACGCGAAATTTTTAGCTTTGTCATATTTATTGATTGTTTTCTATGTCAGATTTATATTTAATGAGTTATCGTGGATTTAACGTCTTATGCCCTTTTGTCAAATCAAATTTTCTGGTGCATCAAATAATAAGTTGAGTTATTTCTATTTGTCAGAATAAAAATACTAATTTTAAATAAATATCTAGCCTTATGCCTTTATACCAAAATGTATCGCAATACAAAAAAATAATAACTCAATAACGACCAAATGGCATACTGGCATAAGTTATACTTTTTGAAGAGGCAAGTACTTGTTTTGAAGTTCTATAAGGAGAATGGAGAGCAAGAGTAATTTCCCGTCGCTAACTGAACTATATATCAATATAGTCGTAATTTTAATCTATAAAATATAACGAGATATTGATCCAAAATAAACAATTTGACCAATATTAACTCGATTACAATATGAACAGAAGATAATAACATACATTTCTTTATTTTACCAACTTCATTCGTACATTACAAACTTTTATTTTGAAAAAATACATAAAACTAATAGATAACGTAAAAATCACAAATTTCACTTTAAATTATTATTTCATAAGTTAACAAATAAACTTCGATTTACTTATAATTGTTCTTCATTTGGATCGTCCTCTGTCAAATCTGGGTGAAAATCTGACA